>KK119894.1:193358-216105 GCA_000611955.2 Stegodyphus mimosarum | reverse complement strand
GCTGTTTTCGAAAATTTATAATTGTTACTCGTTGTCATAATTTCCAGACATTCTGTTAAACTTCAAGAACTCGTTCTCAGAAACCAGTTTGCGTAAATTGCGCACATTTTCATATTAAACCCGTCTAAGAACCGTATTGCGGAACGTTCTTGCTTTAATTGCTTAACGTCAGTACAGTTTCAAAAAGCCGTCAGGACACTAGACAAAATTTTGTACTCATAGAAAAATTCTTTTTAATATTTTTGTAACTTTTCTGCAACATATCTGCAACATTCCTGTAAGTTTTTGTAACATTTATAATTACATCTTCTAACAAAATTTTGTACTTCACAGAAAATTCTCTGTAGCATGTAACATTCTCTGTAACTCAGTAAAATATCCCCTGTAACATCTATCTGTATTGTATGAAAATTTTGTACTCACAGAAGATTTTTTCAATCAAAGTTTCCACTAAATGAGTTGTAAAAGCTAAAAGTCTCCCAGAGGGTACAGCAGATCATTTGGTGGAGTCGAGTCCCGTATATACAGGACGTATGGCCACCCTACTTATAGAAGACAGTAATAAATCCATCTCAACTTAGACTGAGAACTACCTGTCAGGAATCCGAGAATCTCATACCTTTCTTTGCCTACCTCCACTCTGTCGAACGGACTTCCAGCTCGACTATATTTGAAGTGCTCCCATACCACAAGAAACACTGTATACTGACAAACATCCATGATTCCTACATAATTCGAAGCCAACTCTAAGGCTATATGAGCCTGCTTCCCTACCACCACGACAAGACAACGGCGCAGTACTGTGTTATATGAATTTTGTAATTTATTTCCCGTATCAACATTTTCTTAATCAGTTTTTATAAAGAAATATGTAACGTAATATGATATTTTTAAATTCAGATGTCTATGGTAATAAAATAAGTTGAAGCTATTAAAATCGTTTTCATGTTAAAAAAAGTACTATTTTGTAGAACAGAAAGCAAGATAGCTTAGACATATTCCGCTATGTGGGAGGCAGAACCATAATTTAATGCGCAATCATTTCCCCGTATTTTTGATAACAGCATTTTATTAACTAAGAATCTTGAAAATTTCAAATAGTAATGTTTTCTTATAAAAAAATGTGGTTTTAAAAACATTGCTTATGGAATATTTGAATTTGTATCCTTCTACATATTTTATGCATGTGAAACGTAAATCAATGGAGTTCTCAAGAGAAAAGCAAAAGTATCCAGCATATTTAGAGGTATCCTGAAGTTATTATGTTACGGTTAAAAATCTTATATAAAGTCCTGTTTTAGACTTACAAGTCGCCCCGCTTTGAATGGTAATTTGGCTCCTGCGTCCCGGACAGCTGTTTGTTATGTCCCGGTTACTTGGTAAACTTTTAAATGTGCCAAATACACAATATGAATAACAATAAAATCCTTGAAGAATTTATGAATTTATGAATTTATGACATGATATGGCAGATGTCTATCTTACACTGAGCTGTGGGAAAGCCGTTTTGGTGGAGCACAATCATTTATTTGGATAACATCAGTGAATTAACATGATCTGAAATTGAAACTTCAGTTTAAAAACTAATGGAGCTGTCTCAGACAATACAATAATCATCAAATTCATGGATCAACCTTTTGGTGAAGTAGTGATTGCAAAAGCATTTTGGTCAGCTATTTATGAAATTTCGAAAAATAAAAATGTTGAAGGAAAATGGGTACAATTTTTCAGTTATTTGTAAGGAAAAAATACCTCATCGCCCAGTAGTGTTCAAATAATACAATACATTTTCAAAGTGCCAGGCCTATCGGCCCCAGTCGATAAGATATTTTCAATAACCAATATTATATGGTCTAAATAAGCAAAATGGCTGAAATAACTGTAAAATCTTTACTACGCTGCTAAATTAATAGTGAACCCAACTACAGTGAATGTTTCAATGTCATTAGAAATAATAAAGAATTTTTAAAGAAAATTCACTCTAAATACTAAAACATTCTTAGTAATAAGGTATGTTCGGTTAAGTTTCTTTTAACTCCTCCTCCTTTTTTTCTTAATAACTTCCTTATTTAGCTTTTCCAAATGTAAATAGTTATCCTAGTAGGCTTTATTTTTTATTTATGAATATTTCCTCAAAATTGTCTTCGGTTGAGAAAACATAGTTTGATAACCCTTAAAATGATATAGCACTGATGTATTAGTGTAAAGAGAAACATCATGCATATTTAGTAACCCTAAAATTATTATGATAAATTTAGTAATCTTATGAAATGTTTTGTTTAAACTATAAAAGATAAATGGTAGCCGTACTTTGAAACGCAACTGTTAATATTATTCAAAAATTCCATTAAGGGCTGTTACTCTCAGTTCCTCAATCAAAGTGTATTAGTGCATTTCTGTTTTAAACGCAGGAGATCAAATTCTTTAAAAGCAAGTCCTTGCAACATCTTTGTGACTTCAGTTTTTTAAATCACACTGTTTGGTAAAATTACATACTTACCATTTTTACTACTATTGAAAACCAAAGTTATTTTCTTTGCCTTTGTAGCACTGTTCTTATAGCAGAATGAGTACACTCTTATGTCTACGAGGTGAGAGAAGTTTCCCATACAATAAGCCATTAATAGATGGAACAATTTAACAGTCATCAGTCTTTCAGAGAATGCTCCAATATGAATAAATACATTAGTTCTATAGCAGACATACAAGTCACATATGGAAAATAATGCAATTTTAATTTCAAAAAGTATTTTGTGTGCATAAATGGAAAAAATGATAAATTGTCCGTTGTTTTGTAGTCATTTCGTAATGCAAAAATACCATTATTTTTTAATTTTTAATAAAGCGTACAAACATATATTTATAATACATAATACATATTTACATATATACATATGTACAATTTTTACAATAGCACTTCTTTTCACAGAAAGTTCATTTTGGAATCATCAAAATACTTTTTCAAGAACTAATAATTAATATATATATATATATTACTTAATAAATATATTACTTAATGGTATTTTCTGTATAATCTTATAGCCATATTGAAATGAAATTGGTGATACAACTTATTATAAAATTACATGGACAAACAAGTATTTTATACTACAACTCACCTTTTCTTTTTTTTTAGGAATAAAATTATTACAGGCCCATATAACCAGAGAAAGACCTTCAGTCAGTATTAGATTGCTTCTCAATAAAGCAATCTAATACTGACTATTGCTACCATTTCTAAAACATTTAATGCAATTAAAAATATGCTGTTTCAACAATTAGAATCTGATACTTGTTCCTCTGCTAAAAGAACTTTGGTGCTAGTTTCTGCATATGTGTTATTGAGAAAACAAACCAAAACAAAACTTTTACCCCGATTAAAGCCTAATAAAAATGCATTAATCATACGGTGCTAAATTTAAACATATTAGCATAGTAAAATTAAATATGCAATAATGTACGTGTTCTAATTAACAAACATTTCTAAACTATGATTCACAGAAAACACTGATATCATGAAAAATCACATATCACAGAGCAGCAGCATTTATAATGTGTTAAAGTAGCTACAACCAATTAAATAAAATTTAAAGACCGGTTAAACAGCAAACTCTCTCAGTCGCTTTACATATGGAATTAATTTATAACGGGACTGAAATAATTGGTTTAACTATTATACATAAATGTATTACAATACGGAAAAATTGCAAAAATATTTATTAGTTGGAATAGAACCAGAATGTCTTATATTAAATGCTTAAAATAAAAAGTGCACATGTGGGCGCACGATTTCATAGCTTGGGATCGGTTCCAAATACGTATAAACACAAAATTCATTTATATTTCATATACATTTCTATGCATAACAGAAAGTATCTTAACGTAACACGCTTTTAATAATTTTGTAGTTAAAACAACGCATGTACAACAACCACAATTCAAGGTGTCACTACTATAGAACTCCTGTAACAATCTCTGGCTATTTAGCATCGCCATCATTCTTGAGTTTGAACTTATGTATTACCGAAATGTGCAATCATTTTCAAGCCTTTGGCGCACATAAAATATTACATAATATTGCACACCGCGAAGAATAATGCATTCATCATATATAAGCAGTCCAATGCCATTCAACATAGGTGTATAGGCAGTGTTGTTTTGCTTTTGGATGCTGCTTTACGTAGGAACTAGAAAAGCAGTTATCGGGTGTGTTGAGGTAGAAGGGTCTGTCTTTGTGTATGATTAAATAAACTACCGAGATATTCAGCATTTTCTGGCAAATATGATGGATTCTCATTCGGTCATTTTCCCGTACCCAATGATTATTTAACCAACTCATCGACGACAATGTTCCCTGTCGTGATCATAGGATGAAAACTGAAATTGCCCTGCACAGAAGGAAAAGATAACAAGCAATTAAACTCCAGAGTAGAATTTCAAGCCGTCATTTCATCCTAAACGCAAGGCATCACTAACCGCATGCCATCTTTGGCGGTTCGAACTATCATGTGAAGTTAAGATATTAAACTTTTAATTTAGATTAAAATAACATACCGAACAAATATTAATTTAGAAGTCAGACAAAAAAATCAGCGTTATATTTGCAAAATTTCACAGGACTAGTTTCGATGGTTTTACCGAACAATCATCCTTAGATGCGAAAGTGATCATCATCTCGTTCATTTGCACTTCGGCAACTGAGAATGGCTGGTTCGGTAAAACCATCGAAAGTAGTCCTGTGAAAATTTGCAAATGTAACGCTGATTTTTATTGTTTGACTTCTAAATTAATAATTAACTTTTAACTTATGGTGTCATGACAGTGCTCAAAACATTTTAGATACTGCAGACTTTAAATGTCTGATTAAAGATGCTTAACTTGTTCAGGAAAGAACATAATCAAGTATTACAAAAGTAAACAAACAAGCTTATTCAGGTTTACACCGAAATATGTGGACAAGAACTCATCACAGAAAAAAGCCTTTCGCCCTTCCCTCCTTTTTTTTTTTTTTTGAAAGGTTGAAATGTTACTTAATTGCTGCTCTTTGGAGATTTAATGCAAGTTTCGAAAAAGTCTTAAGAAAGAAATTAAACGTCTAATAGTAAAGATATATCACTCAGTCTTCTGTTAGAATCTATGTCTTCATCGTTTAATTTACAGCTTTTGCGAGGCATAGCATATCTCAGTTTTTCCCAAAACCATCGCTCACCCCATACGAGGTATGTTCGTTTAGAAATTACATGTCGTAGATCGGGCTCTACACCGTCAAAGGATGTCGATTTGTCCACCAATATAACAATCACTTTATTCATTTTGTCTTCGGAAACTTTGACTACAGCTGCTCGCAATTCCATTTTGAACCATGGACTCGAGATGAAGGTATCGGAAAGAACGATGATTGTTCTCTTGCTGTTCTGCACAGAGTGGATGATGTTGTCGGTGATGAAACGACCAGGAAGCCAATTTCTCTCATGGATACAAAGTCGAAAGAAAGGCTCTTTCTTTTCCAGCTGTTCTAGAAGAGTCATTACAATATTGCGATCGGTGCTACTGTACGCTATAAAAGCATCGAATACTTTATCTTCACAATCGCTTTCTTCGAAACAGATGTGAAACACTTGATCGCAGTGAATATAAAGAAATGATAAAATCAGTTGTCTTTGCTTATAGTAAATAAGTACCAAAGTTAGAAGAACGGTAAAAAATATACCCAAAGCAATAGTTGTTAGACCCTTATTACTTCCATCTTCTTGTTCATCAGCGCAGAGTAAAGCGTCTGGAACTTCATACAAAGGTAACGAGGAATTTGTTCCATTACTATTTATTTCGCAAATGATCTTATCCAAATCTTTTATAAATGCAGCATTGGCAATCAAAAATTCTTTGAAAACTTTACTTTTACAAGTGCAATGTTTATCATTTCCACCAAACAATAAATGGAAATCACTCTGGTTTGCTATAAAATCCATCAAATGTTTCGGTAAAGTTCTTAAATTGTTACCTTTTATTGACAAAAACCGAAGTTTCTCAGGAACTTCCCAACTGGTTAAATCTTCTAACTCATTAAAATCTACGTACAGTTCCGTTAAGTTGTGCCAGATTTTATTATTCAGTGACTTCATAGATCGCAAGCGGTTATAATTGAAATAAAGGACTGTGGTCTGATAAGGAGCACCTTGGGGAACCTCACTTAGGTTGGCGCCCGTGCAGTTGACAAAAAATAGTTTATCCCTACCACGAAAACCACAGGTGCATTGTTGGGGACAATCAGTCTCAAAAAGGCAACTAAATACATCTTCTGACAAAGAAAGTAGCGTGCTGTTTTGCAAAGAAAGTGGTTGGCTGCAAGCAAGTTCATTTTCATTTATGAAAGTTAACAACGATGGAATTTGTCTACCAGGCTTCCTTTTCAAATAAAAGTAAAAGGGGTATAAATGGCAATCGCATTTCAAAGGATTAAAAGCTAAGTCTAAGAAGTTCTTCGACAGTCCATTAAAAAAACAACCAGCCATTGTTCTGTCAGTTTCAGCTCTCTTTTCATCAGCCAGCGTAGACTGTAGATCTATTTCAGAAATTTGGTTATGTCTGAAGGAAAATGTGATAGTTTGTTTTACATTGAGAATGCAAGGCGGTGCATGTAAACTCTTTATTTCATTATAATCCATGTTGAACTTCTCGAGAAACACAAGGTTTCGCCAATCTATTTTGATTTCTTTGATAAAATTATGAGATAACCAAATGTTCCTTAGTCTAATTTCTGATTTTATCCCCAGTTCAACATATTTAATTTTATTGTAGCTCAAATCGAATATTTCTATATCATTCATATTGGCAATTACATCATCCTTCAGCATTTCTAGTTTATTTCCACTGACATTGAGCAAGTGAATATTTGGACTGCCGATGAATAAATCTGCATTTAATGATTTTAGATTGTTTCGAGAGATATTTAACCCTAATAGATTAGATTTATTCCAAAATGTACCTTTGTATACTTCAGAAATATTGTTGTAACCTAAATCGACATATTCTAAAAACCTTTGCCTTCGAAAAAGATCACTGGGTAATACTTCAATTTCATTGTTTCCAAATGCAACATATAATAAATTGATATTATTTAAGAATAGGTCCTTGTCAATGGCTTGAATATTACAGCTGGAGCAAAGAATTTTTTCTAAACTATTTAAACTATAAAAAAGAGATTCTGGCAGATTTTTTAAATTATTAAAACTTAGATCAATCGATTTTAAGCGCGGGCTGAATTGAAACAAGTTGTTATTAATGGAATTCAATTTGTTATTTGATAGACTAAATGTCTCTAGATTGGGAAATACTCTTAAGGCGTCTTTTGAAATGCTAGCTATTGAATTAAACGATAACTCGAGAATTTTTAAAGCATGCAGCTTGCCAAAAGGGGCTTCAGTAATAGAGCTTAACTTATTTTCTGATAAATCTAACTCTTTTAAGTTATGGAAATTAAGGAATGCATTTTCCGGTAAGAGCTGAATGCTGTTATTGCGTAAGTTTAAGATTCTAAGTGAGTTGGTAATATTATTAGTTCTTGATGACAAGTCGACAGCCGAGTTGTCGCATATTGTCATTATCTGAAGCTGGGGATATTGCATCACGATATCAAAAATTGAAGGTATATAAGAAGCCTTCATTATTCTTAATACTTCTACGTTATATTCGTTCAGAAATTCCGATGATCGATAGAGGCATTTTTTGTGACTTTCACAATATTCTTCAAGTAATGATGGTTCTATTTTTATCAGATTTCTCCATTTTTTATCACAGCTGTAAAATACAGAATCATATGTAAGATTAAAATTCAGCAAGGATTTAAAGATATCAGAAGTCGTAGAATCATTACGGAGAGTGCTATATTTACCATAAAGCTGCAAAGTATAGAACACATTAGAATGAGAATAACTGCTTTCACAATGCAGGGTATAATTTATGTTATCAATGTCAAAAGAACATGAAAATTCATTTGAATGTTTAATAATTTGGTCACAATCTAATTCCGTTGACACTTCTTTGCTTTTCATCACAAATATAAACAAGATCAAGACATTAATAATATATAGCATCCTCCAATCAGAACATAATTCAGAACTGTGCATGCTTGGAGCCCTGAAAAATAGAATTAAAGATTAATTTTATCATGAGTTCTAAAATCTGTATATAACTTTCAATAAAAAAATAACTGCTTAGATACTATTTTACATTTTTTTCCTGTGTCTGTGCCAGGGATTCTCAACCCTTTTTTTATGGACTCTTTTTATAAGAATAGCTTTCTTCGTCGACTTTCTTATAGTTTCCTAGCATACAACATAATCATAATGCAAATGACTGGCACACAGATACTTAACTATTAGATTAAGAACTTAAACAAAAGTTTTGGAAAACTGTTTATTGGATTTATGTTTCGTTATTTTATGTATTATTATGATTTTTAATAATACAAATATAAACGAACTTTCAGAAACCAAAATCACAGATTTAAATTGATGTGATGGCTTCGCTTGATGTTTTGATACAATTTTTTAATATATGACATAAATGCTTAATTTAATTCATAGATCAGTTCGTTCAAAAATATTTAACCTGTTCTTGTTTCCCGTAAACTAAAGCCTACTTGCCTGTATTTTTCACTAGGTAAAAAGAGGGAAAATCAATCAATAATGGTGGTTTGTAACAAGATAACCAAATGTTCTAAATACATACATGTCCATAAATTAAGGATAATTCGGAGTCACGCGGAAATCGAACTCTAAAATAAATATATCACCTGTAAAATCACTACACACATCTTCAAGAATCATATGCAAATTTCAGGAAGTAACCAGATGACACCAATGGTACGTCACAATGACAAGAGTGTAAGAGAGTGATATATAAGGAATACAGGCAAAGAAGTAAAATTGCTCCCAGGCGCTTTATAAGCATTTCAGTGCAATAACCGAATAGTTATGACACAAAGGATGCATATGGATGATTTTTTACGTGGAAGAATTATCGGCCGTCTGGAATGTGGGCGTACCCAACTGGAAGTATGAGACGAACTTGGAATTGCCCACAGTGTCATCTCCAGGCTTTGCCAACGATTCCAAGATGATGGTAATGTGAGTAGACGTTACAGCACAGGTCGTCCCAGAGTTACAACGCCGAATGAGGACCGGTATTTGGCAGTTACTGCCAAAACAAACAGGCGGAGCACAACCTCAGACCTGTCTCGTTAGCTCTCTTCAGCCACTGGTGCAATAATTTCAAGGCAGACCGTGTACCGACGCTTAGGACAGATTGGTCTATATTCTTGTAGACCTGTCAGATGCGTTCCACTTACTGCAACTCGCTGTCGCCTGCGGTTAGCCTGGAGTAGAGAGCATGCATTGTGGACACCGCAACAGTGGAATGTGTGATGTTTTCCGACGAGTCCAAGTTTAGCTTGTAGTCTGATTCTCGCCAGACTTTCATATGGTGAGCTCCAGGTACCCATTACCACCAAGAAAACATCATTGAACGACACCGTTACGGTGGTGTCCGTTACGGTGGTGCAGGAGTGCTCGTTTGGGGTGGAATTATTCTGGGTTCCAGAACTGACCTGCATGTTCAAATTGGAACCATGACAAGCCAAATCTATCGGGACGTCATTCTGGAACAACATGTACGTTGTTTCGGGGCGCCATGGGCGCACAATTTGTGTTTATGGATGACAACGCCCGTCCTCACCGTGCAAACATCGTAAGCGAATGCCTTCAATCGGAGGATATCACCCGTATGGACTGGCCAACATTCTCACCGGACTTGAATCCAGTAGAGCACGTGTGGGACATGCTTGGCCGCCGAGTTGCAGCCCGTCAACCTCCTCCTACATGTCTACCGAAGCTTCGGAGAGCATTGCGTTTTGAGTGGTGTAATATCCCCAAAGATCAGATCGATAATTTGATACTCAGCATGCCTAGGCGTTGTACGTACTGTATTGCAACGTTTGGGAGACGTACAATGTATTAACAATCATACCAACCATGTAATATTGGTTTTTTGTAAATAGTTTTTTTTTGTAATTTGCTCCAGGGAGAAAAATTCGCTAATTTTTTTAATAATATCAAACACATAACATCTTTATTTGCTCTTTACTTTTTGATTAATAAATAAGCTTTACAAATGAGTCAAATTTGTTTTGCTTCTAACTCTTCCTTTGCCTGATTTTGCATTATCCTTAATTTATGGACATGAATACCTTGAGAATAGTACTTCTGTAGTATTTTGAGAAAAATATTACTGAGTTTTTAAATACATTAAATGTTTTCAGTATATTTATTTTATATTCTTTCTTCCTTACTGAATGATATAGTTTTATATCCCTAAACAATTAATTGTCAATTTTATTAATATTTTTTGTAATTAATGGGATAATTAACGCGTCGATCAATTATCGGTGCATTTATTATATATATTCGATTATCGACCATTAGTCGACACCTTTAGAATTTCATCGACTTCTAAGGGGACAACACTGACCCCACTGGGAGCTGCTGATTTATACACTGAAACGTTTCCTGATCACAGATCGGAAAAACTAATGTACTAATAATATACCATGATGAAAGTGTAATTATTACATAATACTGGAGGCGTGAAAGCACAGGAATGTAAGCATAAATTTACTTTATTAGCCAGGAACTGGATGTATTAAGAGCAAAAATTTCAGTGGTTTGAAAAATACTTAATAAAACTGTGACGAATTTCAGTGCGATAGGTAACATCCTTTCCTAATACGCAGTAATTTCGCAATGAAATATTTATTACCTGTGTTATAATATTGATGACGATTTATTTTATTCAGTTTTGCTTTGTCACTCACAGTGGAGCACACCGCTGTGTAGTAAAAAGTCTTTGTACGCACGGAAATGAAACAACTAACGACTTATTGCCGTAAAAGAATGATAAGGAAATACTTCAGAACATCATTAACTTCTTTTTAACTTTTTGTTCTTAATTTCATTCAAATAATTTCTGTTGCTGTCTAGTAAGCATCTTAGTTCGTTTTAGTGTTTCTTTATTCCCAAAGGTTAAAAAAGATGCATGATTTTTTTTATTACCAGCACTAAATGTTTGATACCTTAATTAAATTTCCTTTCAATCACTTTCTTAGTCTAATTTAGATCGTTGCTTTATTAAAAGAATAGGAAGTTGAAATTGCAAGCAGCCAGATATGTAAAAACTCTGGTTAGGTAAAAATTTTTAAATTTCATCTTAAGGACCTAAGAGTAATTGAATAAATTTGATGAAGCTTTATTGCTTTTAAATATTATGCTTTGCCTTCTGTAAATCTCCGAGTGAAAGCATATTTCTGAACGGTCTGGTTTCGGACACATGTCTGCCGGAAACAAAGGTATATTGTCTTTATAGTAGTTGCTAGATTTTAAGCTAGAGTTGTCTTCTTTTAGTTTCCTATTGAATTTTCTTTTGAATGATTTCGGAGACACGTGCGCAGAAAATTTAATTATGGCATCATGGCAATGCAGGTTCTTTATGAATAACAAACAGCATAGCTATAGCTGTAAAGTCGTAGGCATCAAAGTTAGGAAATATTGTGTGAGGACATGCATACATATTCATTGGCCAATGGTATCACAGGTTCTTCAAATTACCAAAAATACTTCTCATAAGCCAATAACTGACTTCAGTAATCTTGAACATTTTTCCAACGTCATTGTTTTAATATTTAGACATGTTATAATAATTTGACCAGCAAAGTTTATCGACGGCAGATATTTTTTACCTAATCCCTGTACTCACCGAACTCAAGACTGGATGAAATGGAAAGTATCTGTTTCTTCATAGTCAATTAATATCGCAGTTTCAAATATTTCATTGTTACTATCAGATTTCGTCACTGACAGTACGCTGAACGACAGATGTCACAACCGACAGCTCTTCCGCATTTGTCGGACTTCCGTTAATCTTCCGATTCTTCATCCTGTGAGATATTTATACAGCATACTTTAAGAAATCGTTTGAAATAAAATTTTAAATTAAGTTATTTTTATATGAAGTCTTAAAGATAAGAGATTTTTACCTGTTTAACCGCGAGACATACTTTACAAGATTTTATGCAACTTCGAGTTTTCTGCTTAAAGTACTACTAAGCAGTATTTTTTTAAGTCAATTAAGTTCCAAAAATATGCCAGTCTGTAACAATACATTTTTTTAACTGAGTTTGATTGGATTGCTGCAAATTATAAATGCAACCAAAATGTGTAACTTATTGATAAATATAAACTAAACAAAATGAGAGACTGTAGGAAAACTATGCATTCTATAACAGAAAACAATTGCCTGCTTGACAGCCTAAACCTCTTTCAAAAATTTAGTTGCTGCTGTATTTAAATATTTTATTTAAATGTAATTTCAATAGGATTCATACAACGCCCTTACCGCACTGAGTATTCAGACATCTTTTTGTTTTTTGAGATTTCAAATTTTAATCCTTGAAAACATAAATTCAGTTAGGGGTATCCATTAGAACACACAGCTTGAAAATCAGAAGTAAAAAGTACACAGTCCAGTCACATTAATGTGACCATCTGTCAAAAGCCAGAATAACCACCTTTCGCAGAGCGGACTGCTGCGAGACGTGCAGGAAGAGAGTCACATAGGTCCCTGAAGGTGTTCTCTGGGATGTTGAGCCATGCCGACTCTAATGCCGTGGCCAGCTGCGCTAGATTACGCGGTTGAGGATCCATGGCGCGAACAACTCGATCGAGATGGTCCCACAGATGCTCGATTGGGTTTAAGTCAGGTGACTTTGCTAGCCAGGGGAGGACGGTAAACTCATCCTGGTGCTCCTCGAACCACGCACGTACACTGGCAGCTGTATCGCACCTCGCATTGTCCTGCTGGAAGATGCCATCATCCTGAGGAAAAACAATGCGCATGTAGGGGTGAACATGGTCCGCAAGGACAGATGCGTACTTGTATTGATCCATTGTGCCTTCCACAATGATCAGTGAACCTAGAGAATGCCAGGAAAACATTCCCCAGACCATAATGCTCCCGCCTCCAGCTTGGACCGTTCCGGCAATGGTTGCAGGGTGGTTCCTTTCAGAGGTTTCACGCCTTATACGCCAACGTCCATCTGTCCGATGGAGCATAAAACGCGATTCATCCGAAAACGCAACCTGTCGCCACTCAGTGGACGTCCAGCTGCTGTACTGGCGTGCAAATTCTAGCCTTCGCCGTCGATGAACAGCAGTCAGCATAGGTGCACGAACCAGGCGTCTGCTTCGGAGGCCCAGACGCAGCAATGTTCGCTGAATAGTACTTTGGGAGACACTTTTGGTAGCCCCTTGGTTCATTTTGGTGGTCAGTTGCTCAACGGTAGCCCGTCTATCTGCCGAACGCATCTCCGCAACCGTCGTTCGCCTCTGTCATCTATGGCCCGTGGTGCACCACATTTGCCACGTCGCTGATTTTGGACAGTCCCATTTTGCCATGCACGGTACACTTTTACCACGGCGGCACGCGAACAGTTCACAAACTCAGCCGTTTCGGAAATGCTTCCACCCTTGGCCCGAAAGCCAATGATCATGCCCTTTTGGAAGTCGGATAAATCGCTTCGTTTCTGCATTACGCCAACGATTGAAATGTTTTCCGAAGCCCTCACACACCCTCTATATACGCTCAATTGCACTGTGCTGCCACCTGCCTTCTGTGATTGGTTATTTAACTCTGACATGGAAAGTACGTGGTGGTCACATTAATGTGACTGGACTGTGTATATTCGCTTAATAGAAGTGAATGAAAGTTAATGGTCTTGTGGTCGACTGCGCGCGCCGCCAGACGACGTCATGTTGGTTGCGTAATAAATGCCAGCGCAGCCAGCGAACTCTGTCTCATTGCCCTTAGCTCGAGTGCAAGGATGTTCGAATGTTTGTGTAGAAGTTCTGTTTTAATATAGTTGTGCTAATGTATAGTTATGTTAATGAATAGGTGTGTTAATAAAGTTGCGTTTTAGCGAAGTGGAGTCATGTCTTTGAAGAATATTCACTGAGCCATAACGCACACCACCATAGTATTTAGTAAATATAGCACAGTACTAGTACTGCAAAGTTGGTTTTTTGGATTTTCCGTTGCTGCTTCCTAAACGCCTAAATTTCAGCAGAAGATAGGGAAACCTAGGAAAAAGAGGATTTCAGTTCCAAATAGGATATTAATCAGGTCATTGAAATTTCTATGAGTACCTAAAATGGTCGTCCAATTTGCGATGTTTAATCAAATACAGAACATTTTCTTCACAACAATTAAGCACACAGTAAATGGCTTATATATTATGATCACCTAATAATTTTATGCAAATGAAATGTGATCTCACAGTAAAGTAACGACTCTAAAAGTAACGACGTAAGATCAGAGTTGGTCCATCAGTCGGAACTGTTGTTCAGAAATGTGAATGGAGGTTGGAAACACGATAATAGGCAATAATCATATATGAAGATACAGTCGCATGAGCAACACGATGCGCGTGAGGGCGCTGGATATCGAGAGGAAGTCTAGCCAGGATGAAGAAAGCGTTATTTGTATGCACGAGCGTGCTGAAGTATAAATCGTTACTCAAACAACGAAATCTGTGGTCATCATATCTGCATGTGCGGGCACATGATAACGCGAGAGCCACACGAACCTATACTTATCAACGTCGCTGCAGCATTTACGTCTAAGCAGGTTTGTTTAGTGGCAGAGTGACTGGGCATTACGGTACTTTCATCAAGAGTGGATGGGGCGAGTTATTACAACTTTCTGTCTCTCATTCTATCGGAATTGGTGAACGATGTACTTCTTCATGTGCAGCAGCGCATGTGGTTTTAGATTGACGGCACTCCAGCAGATTTCTCTCATACAGCCCGCCAACATCTGGATGATGCATTTACAGAGCGATGACCTGGCCGCTCTGGACCCATTCCATGGTTACTTCCATCCTCAAAACCTTTCTTCTACTGATTTCATTTTTGGAAGTTATGTAAAATGCCTAGTACATTAGATCCTTGTGGAATCGGACATGGACCTACATGTACCGTTGTTGCAAGGATATTGCTGATGTAGACAGCATTCTTGCGAACGTTCGTCAGTCGACGAGTCATTGTTGAGAGGCGTATCATCTACAAGCCACAACTTCGAAGCATCGCTTCAACAGTTTCATTTTAAATAATGCTGTTGAGCATACTTTGTCTAAATCCTCGTTATTTGTTATCTGTCTCTGTTTTATGGCCGTCTAACAAGTCGAGGTTGCGTATGCGACCCTATGTTCCTATGATTATTGCCTGTTATCGTGTTCCGAACCTCCATGCCCATTTCTAAAGAATAGTTCCGGAACATTCTGTATACTACTATGATATAGAAAAAAATTGCTGATCTATTATAATATCTTTTGAAATATTTGGTTTTGAAGAAATGGACAAATTTCAATTTAAATGATGATAATTTTTAGAAAAGTTGTAGTTGTAATTAAAAGCGGAAGTAGCTTGAATGCATTTGCGAAGTTATAAGGAATTTTGTATTAATTAACCAATATTTATGATTCGTTTCTTTACTATAACTTCTCCTTTCTGTTAGCGCTCGCCAGGATGCAAATGAATTAGATGAAGATTTTGAATGCTTTAGAGACAGGCAGTTACACTCGCAGCTTTTCTTGCAACCGCCCAGCTCCCCTACATATTCCGTCATTAGCTATTTGCTAGCTGAAGTTAAAACATGTCTTTTGAGCAAGCTTAATTAAGCCAAATTTATAATGCTTTTGATTGTAAATTCAACTTTATGTTGTTTTATTACCCGCAAGTGGCAGAATTTTGTTTGTACCCTCAAGTGGTACCTCTCGTTTAAAGCCAACTTTAATAAAATATTTATTTAAAACTTCATAGGTATTTATCGTATTTGCGTAGACTAAGCGATAAATTATCTGTCAGTTTTTAATAGTATCTGAAGGACATTTTAGTAAATATTATACAGTTAGTGTTGCTGTACAATTAACGCGAACTATACGGTCAGTGCTCTATTAAGTGTTACTGATATTTGTAGACAATAAATTATCAAAATAAAAACGTCTGAACAGAAAGCTTCTGATCATTGTCGGACAATGGACGCCTGAGCGGAAAGAACAGTTCCCATATTTGTCTAATCCAATACAAATGTGCCAATGTGTTAAGTTATAACTAATCGTAACGAGAGGCAAACTCCAGCAGTCTTTAAATGAAAAGTTTGTGGCATATTTCTGATTATCTGGTATAGAAATCAATGACATCTTCGAAACCTTTATTATTTACAACTAATAAGATCAGTCTTATCCAGTTCGATCAAACGAATTGGACAATAAATGGATGGAAAAGGATCATATAATTCGTTGAATCACAGTTTTCAATTACACACATCCACATTTCAGTTATGTAGTTAAATGGCATCGCAAAAATAAGGAGAAAACAGCAAGAAAGTATAAATCTTATTTGCGTATGGCAACACTTCAAACTGGTTAGGGCAATATTATTGTTTAGAAAATAATTTCCTGAGATTGATTTATCTCTTTCATTCGTGTCAAACAATATTTGAATGCTAAAAAATATTCAAATATTGTCATCGATCAAATACATTTAAATACATTGCGTAATTTCCTGGAGCTGAATACCTATAGATAATGCTCAGTGTCACAAATCTCATATTCTCTGCAAATAAAGGGCAAGACAAGGATTTTGCCTTAGTTGGCTTTTACAATCATTTTATTTTAATCCGAGCATTTATAATCTGAGGTCAAAAGAGGCAACAGGCATTAAAATCAAGAAACATCAAATCTTAGAGGACTAGCAACTACAGAATACAATCTCAGATTCCTTGTGTTATTCAGCATCATACTGTAGCGTCCATTCCAAGGATAACCAAGTCGCAAGTGCAAGTAACTGTGGCAGCTCGATAATGCTTCGAATTGCTAGATTGCATTGGACTTGCTCAGTTTAAAACGCGCAATCCTTCATTTCCTTCGGAAACAGTATGTATTGAGTAAAAATGTAATAAATGTAAATCGGTATTTCAGCTCATAAATCAGAACCTAACTTAAGTTATATGCAGTGAATGTTCCATGTGTTATATAATTTTTAATTGGTATCGGAATCCTCTTAGAGTGGTAATTCGGACATTTTGAGATAAAACTGTAGTTACTCTTAACTTACCAACTAGACTGAAATACATTTCGCTTTATCCTCATTGTGATTGAAACATAAGTGTTCTGGATATATTGCATGATAAATCAAATTTTCTCTCTGCGTAGCTTTTATTTCTGAAAGCTGATGAAATTATCATACGAATATAGCTAGTATAAACAATGATGGTGAATATTTATTTATATATTATATATATTTATACGTATAGCTCGTGATCGTACTAAAACTGGTTTATTCAGAGCATTCTTCAGATTTAACCAGCATATGGACTGACACCAAAATTTGTGAGCGTATACTATTCAAATTACGATGGAAAGGATTTTGCAGCGAAAATATCAAAAATATTCTTGAAGACAGTTTTGGAGTGAAACACATTAAAGCAATTTATTAATTAAACAAAACAAACCAGAAAAGTATTTTAAGCATTTATCAGCACTATGAACAAAATCAGGAGAAAATAATTTGCGCGCAGCAAGCACAGAAAGGGCAGAAATCTAATTTTCTTAAATGAATGGACTTCAGCATACTATACATGATTTACTAGATCAAACATCAGTTATGCCCATAAAAGGTGCTCTTTTCTCCATGTTGAATTTGTAAAAGTTTAACATGATGGACAGGGTTCTCAATACCTGATAGAAAATTACCCTGTGTAATAATTTTCTCATGGAATGAAACGAGTATATGGTTCTTCAGTTTTTCTAAAGATGAAATTTTCCACAATGCCATTATTCTTCATATTATCCATAGCCCAGAAATCGTTGTGATTATGATCCGGCTAACTTGATAGCAAAACATCAGGAAAAGAAATAACTCAAGAATTAACAGTTTGTAAAATAGAATACAATTAAAAAAGATTTTTATGCAATAAGCTTTTATTCAAAATAGATATGATAATTAATGAACTGATACAAATAAAAAAGAGTGTCCGTATGCTTGTCTTTCTTACAAATCTACAGATTTTTTCCGATCTACATGAATCTTGGCACACTTGGTCTCTAAACCAAGAGGAAGATCATTATCCACATAAGGTTTCTCAATAATCATCCCCCATTGTCTGCACTCTTTATGCACACATATTTAGGTTAATTTAACGAACTATTAATAACTCGGCGATTTAAAAGCTTTGAGTTGACACTCTGCAAAGTAGGCGATATTTAAGTTTCGAATTTAAACGAAACATTCGGCGATATAAAAGCAGTGTGTAGCCACTGGGAAATTCGGATATCACGAATTTTATAAGTGTGACGCGCTCTAGATATGAATACACAAATAATAATGCAAATATGCAAATATATTTAAGAATTTGTTTATTATTATCAAGTGCGCCCAGTGCTGTACAATAAATGTGAAGTAGTAAACAAAAAGATGTATTTTCGAAAATTCATTAAAAATTCATACATTAAGGTACAGTTTTCATGCGAGCTTCATTTCTAACATACTTTTTTTTGTCTCTACTCGAGAGAGCAAACATTAAAATTCTGATATGCTTAGTTTATTCGTTAAACTAAAGCATGTGCAAAAAAATGTTTAAATGTAAAACAAAATATTATATGCAATTATTATTAACATAGCTTTAGCATAGTAAAACAGATAAATTACTTGTGTGAAAATGCTTTAGGAATGCCAATTATAAGAAAATCATAAATTAAATAAATAAAATAAAAACTCTGAAAGCTTTCGGATTTAAAATTGCGCCCAAAAGGGCGTTGAATTTTCATTTATACAAACATACGCATTTTGAGAGCCGTTTCTAGAGCATTTGGGCTAAGCTACTTGGGGCTAAAAATATTTAAAAGCAGCATATCTTTAGATTTTCTGCTAGAGAATCTCGCTAGCTAGAGACAAAAAAATTTTATTCCGCACAGTGTTGCCACTGCTTGCGTTGAAATTGTTAAGTTTTTTTAATCACAAATTCGTTAAAGATTTACACAATATGAAATAGATAATAAAACTAATTGGGAATTCAAAATTTGGGCTTCTAAATGCCTATATTCTAGTGGAGGAGTACGTTATTCAAAATTTGATGGCTCTGGGTAATATACAGACATTCATGCAGATATTTCATTAATTTATTTCTTTAAATATAATGCAAGGAGATAATACTTGGTACCAACAATCTGAAAAGTGATTACACGCTTTTAGTGATTTGACGTAAAATGCCATTTAGAGAGTCCTTCTTCGTTAATAGCCCTTTTCCGCTAACGCCCCTTTGGACTAGAAAAGAAAAATATAAACTGAATTTTGAAACATTCGCTCCACTACATTGCATTGTCGTCGACAAATAGCGTGTGTACAAAATTTGAATTCGATAGCTTAACAGGAAATAGGTTAAAGATCTATGAGAAAATTACGACCACAGTGAAAACTCATCATTGAAATAAATAAAAATTTATACTAAGTGTTTTATTCAATGTCCGCGCTATCTCAACATAAAGTGAGAGTGAGTTGGCTCTGCATAGCTTCAGTAAAGCTAAACAAATGTCTGCGGTATGTTATGATACCTGCCGGCCGTTGTGCAGTATGTCACAGGAACAGCAGTATGTCACATGCCTCGCGTTAAGGAACATGAGGCATATGTTAGAAAAAAGGAAACACAGAAGTCTTCTGTTGCCCAACATTGTTGGTCCAAAAATCACACTTTTAATTTTTCTGCTGCCAAAATTAATCAAAAATCATCTTCCATTGGTGAACTGGATTTTCCAGAGGCATTTCACATTCACAAAAATCTTTCTGTTCTAGTTAACGACCCTAATTCCAATCCATCTTTGCCTTCGGCCTTTAAAGAAATTATGTTTTAGTTCTGGTTTCATCAACAGATGGCGCCAGTAGATTGTCTCCTGTCCAGGCTTTCTTATCTTATCTTATCTAATCATTATATCTTATCTCGTTCATTTGCGCTTTTGCAGCTGAGGATGGTGGTTCGGTAAAACCATCGAAACTAGTCCGGCGAAAATTTGAAAACATAACGCTGATTTTTGTTGTTTGACTTCTAAATTAATATTTGTTCGGCGTGTTATTGTATTTTAATTATATTTTAAACTACTTTAAAATAAATGTAATTACATTCTTCGTGCGTTTGAAACGTTGCCATTCAGAAACATATTAATGTTCGTCTGTTTAAATTGTACAAAAGATTACCAACAATATTTAAAACTGTTACAACCTCTCTCCCAACGGAGAGACTTTTTCCGAAGGGAAATGTTCTGTAAAATTCATACATTAAATAAATTGAAATAAAATAAATTTGCGTTAAATACAATAAGAGACATTGTATTACTTAATTCTACTCAGAACATCTATGTTTCTGTGCAAAGATCCCTTGCGATGAATAACCTTAAAACTATAGGGTTGTAATGAGAGTGTCCAAGCATCATTCTAGAATTACATTTATAGTTGGATTATAAGCAGACCAAAGGGTTATGATCAGTTTGAATCAAGAATTCTTGCCGATCATCAAGATAAAAAGGCAGCTTTTTGATAGCATAGACGATCGCTACTTTTCAGTAGTAAAATAATTCTTTTCAAATTTAGTAATAAACTTTTTATCAAAGTCGGGAGCATAAAGAATGGTTTTTTTGAATAGCAACTCTTTAAAATGTTTAAAAGCTTGGTGACATTTTTCAAACCATTGTATATTTCCTTTTTTAGTTACCCGCTTCAAAGTGTCAGTGAGGGGTGAAGTAATTTCCGAAAATCTCGCTATGTACTGGCGATAATGCCCTACTAGTCCTAAAAAAGCACGTACTTCATTTTTGGTCTTAGGTGCAGGATACTCCTTTACAGCCAGGATCTTTACTTCATCTGGAGTTCGTTGTTCTTGTCCCACAACATGGCCTAGGTATCGCACTTGATCTCGTACAAACTTACACTTTGATGGTTTTAATCGTAAGTTTCCTTTTCGTATTCAGTCTAGAACAGAAGATACGTTTTTAAGGTACCCTTCCCAGTTTTCTGAGTAAATGGTAATGTCATCCAGGTATAGTACAGCGAATCCTTCGCATTCAGCTAGGACTTTAGTCATAACTTTGCTAAAAGGGTATGGGGAATTTTTCAATCCGAAGGGCAAACGTAGAGGTCTGAAGCTTCCAAAACTAGTTAAAAATGTTGCGTATATCTGCGCTCTTTCTGTTAATGGAATTTGCCAGTAGCCTCTAGATAAATCTAATAGGGTAATATATTTTGCTTTTGCTACGGTTTCGATAAGTTCTTCAATATTAGGTAAAGGATAGTATTCAGTTTTAGTAACAGCATTGAGTTTATGATAATAATAAGGTGGAGGTTCCTTTGATGAAGATTCTATCAAAATCATGGGAGATGTATAGTCCGATTCTCCCGGCTCTATAATTTTGAGATCGAGCATTTTCTGAATTTCTTTTTTGAGAATTTCAGTCTGTCGTGGTGACAGTCGGTATGGCTTTATTTAATACCTCAATTTCGTGACAAACTACGTTTGTTAGTCCAGAATTATTAGAAAAACAACCAGAATATTTCCATAAAACCTTTCGTAAATCTTCTATTTGCTCGGGATTCAACCTTTTCTCGAGCTCATTATCCTCTATGATGTCCGCGAAATTTAATATACTTGGATTGGAAGGTAAATGAGGTATGCCTTATTCTATGTCGCCTTCCACTTCGGTTATCATATTAATCATTTCTGGTCTTTTGTAATATGGTTTAAGCATGTTAATGTGATAAACTTGATTTGGCTCATTTTGTTCCTCGAAACTTACAATATAATTGGTTCTTAGATCTGTGGAACCAGCTTTGCGAATTAAATCCTGATGACCATTTATTTTCAGTTTTATTTTTATTATCTGAACTTACTTAACTATGAATATGTGAATTGTATTTTTCTTTCTGCCTTTCTACTATAGGTCTTTTTGGAAGGTTTCAGAGGGCGTTTTCATAGGCATCAAGTTTTTCAGCTAATTTCTTGGATGAAATAATCTCTACCCACTCCTTAAGAAAATGATCTCGAATTTCGGGAGGGACTCGACGTTTAAGTTGGTCAATCACCGTCAAGTCTAACAACTGATCAAAAGTCTCAACTCCCAAGCCAGTCACCCATTCTTGCAATAATTTTCTATTTCCTAGTTGAAATCCATCCATGTGGAATCTGTACTTTTTTGATGTTTCATGAATTTTTTCGGGCTTAGCTTAAACCATTTTAACAATAAATTCTTCACATGCTCATAGTCTTTAGCTTTATCGGAGGGTTCTTTAGCTATTAACTGTGCTACTTTGTAAGGAAGTGGTCTTAGTAGATGAGATACAAATTCTTCTTCGTAAATTTGATCCCATTCTGCTTCTCTTTCAAACAGTAGCAAATATGAACTGATACCTCCTTTCTTGTCATCGAATTTCTGCATAAGGTGACGCAGCTTCGTTTTTGGCCAGATCTGTCCGTTAGTTTGAGACTTTGCCTCAAGTCTTAATCTCTCTAATTCGTACTGTTCTTCCTTCTCTGCTTTTCTGCTTCTTCCTGCCTCTTACGCTCTTCTTATTCCCTTTCCTCCCTCTCTTTCCGTTCT
>KK119894.1:174811-187319 GCA_000611955.2 Stegodyphus mimosarum | reverse complement strand
AATTATCTGTAAGGAAAAGAAAAAACATTTAAACGCTTGCACAAATGCATTATTAAGTCAATAAAATTAAAAATAAAAATACTTGTCGAGTGTAATATAAAGCAAGTTATTATCTCGAAAGTATGAAAAATTCACCTTATTTAGCCATAAAAGAACTTACGAATTATGATCCCACTGAAGACCATGTTGTGAAAAGACCACGAACTATACATCATAAAGCGTTATGGTGGTAGTGTTTAGTGTACATATTTTAGTTTTCATCCTATTTAATTTTTCAAGACTGTGCTTTTATTCAAGACTCATTTTACTCACCTGTGCTTATAATCTTACAGACATAGATATTTGATATCTGACAAAACTTATGGACTTTGTGCACATTTACTTATTAACTTATATTTTACTATTTAATCAAGACTTTTCGTATTTACTGTCACTACAATCAAGACTTTTCGTATTTACTGTCATTACAAAGACAGGACTTTGTTATTTTAAATCGCATACAGTGTTAAAACCTAGTTCGTGGTCTCAGGACTTCCGTCCAACGCTATTGGCCAACACACATCATGTGATGTCCACGCCTTATACTCTCGGAAAGTATTTTTCCTGCATTTATTCTTAATTCCGCAACATTTATTTGTGTTATAGAAGGTTAAGGACTGATTTAACTCTTCAAACTTACAATTATTATTGTTCTAAAGACTTTTATAACGTTTTTAATTGTAATTTACTGTTACAATTGCTTAACTTCAACTGAACCAATCACGAAACTAATAATTGCTATCTACTGAGTACGCTCATGTTTCTCAACTCGCCCTCAGGTGTGGTGTATTTTAATTCACCTTTTATCAAAGATTTTATTTAGTAATGACCTATGGTTTTAAGATTAACTTACTGGTAAGAACGCTTTGTAATTGACGCCAGACGCATAGATATGATTCTAGATCCTATCCTAGCTTATAATTCATCTTTTGTTTGAGCAGTTCGATAACATTTCAGACTGTGGCTGAAGTTTAGAAGCATATCAAGTATGTACTTCGTTCGCTTTGAGAAAAAGTATAATCCTAAAATGTTGATAAAGCACTTTTTTAGATACGAATGCAAATTGCCGCTTATTACTCCGTTATTTTAATATTTAACTAAAACAGTAAATGAACATTTATAGAGTAAATATAGTCATTTCTCATTGTTTTTACGAAGCCCATTGGCTTTATTACAGTAGTATGTGGCGTAAGGAGTGCTAGCCCGTGAAGTAGATATTAAAGAGGAACTTGATTTTCATTCTATGATATTAAGATTTATTTCTTCCGTTTATCCTTTTCGATAGTACATGCAAGATTGAAGCTTTTCTAGGATACATTAAAAACCCAGGGAAGACAGACTTTTATCTTAGACTAGACGCTGCGCGGCCAGCCTTCGTCTGGCTTTTAAGTGTACCGGGAAAATGCCTAAAGAGAACACCAAACATTAAATGTGAAAACTGCACAGAATTTTACTCTGCAGAACAATTTTATAGAAAAAGAAACAAACAACAACGGAAAAAAAATTCAGTTAAAAATGCATTACATATAAAAAGCATACAATGAAATAAGCAATATCCCTTAATACAAATATTAATTATCTCAATAAATAAATTAACCAACTTCCTGCTGCCTTCTCTAGACAAACGTCCAGTATCCAAGAGAAACATTAAATTTAAAAAAATCGCCTTCATTTTTCCTTGAGGCAATAGTGCTGATATCAGCAACAATGGCTGCGTGCCGTTGTTGTTCATATAATGACAGAAAATCATCAATTTGATACTATTTCATTAAAAAAAAACTCATTCGAATTTTGAAACATCGATGTGCACTGGCTCTTGTCTAGATGCATCCTGTGTACCAGATTTCATAGGCCTGGGTCTATTAGCTTACACGCAGTACGAACGAAACACACCTACACACACAAAAAAACTCGTCCTTTTAAATATAGATATTTAAATTAATTAAACAATTTACCTTTGCAAAAAGAAACAATCTTTCAATTTCTTAAACTCTTCAATAGAGTGAAATCTCGCCTTGCTTATAGCCCATTATGTCTTAAAATGACACGATTTCATCAGAAAACATAAAATTAAAAAAAAAAAACTAATTCGAATTTCGAAAAACTCGCTTCGAAGTGCACTGGCTCAGGTAAAAAAATCCTTCAAAACTTTTCAATATCTTACAAACAGTGAAATAAGCAAAAAATAACATGAAAGAAACTCAACAAACAAAACATTTCGCACAGAATTTTGCTCTGCAGAACAATTTTATCAAAAATGAAATCAATAAAAATGTATTACATATATAAAAAATGACAATGAAATATGCAGTATCCCTTAATACAAATATTACTTATCCTAATAAATAAATTAACCGACTTCCCTTTGCAAAATCTTAAGAACTCAAATGGTATAAACAGATTAAGAACTTAAACAGATTAAAAAATATCATGCAAAACTTTTTATAATTAAAATTATATATAATTAAAACATAATATTACAATGAAAAAAGCAATATCCCTTGATACAAATGTTAATTATCCTAATAAAGTAATTAAACAATTTACCGTTGCAAAAAGAAACAATTTTTTAATTTCTTAAACTTTTCAGTCTCTTAAAAACAGTAACATAAGAAATACGATGAAAAATTGTTGCCAAACCGAAATTTTTAAAAGAATGAAACTATTCAAAATGATGCAATTTCATCAAAAATCTATCAACAACAATAAGAAAGGAAAATTGTTGCCAAAACTACATTTTAAAATATCTGAGATGTGAGAAGTGTATTCGGAAGCTTCATTTAAAAAATTTTAAAAAAATACAAAATATTATTATTTTTCCAAAATTCTTTTTTGAAAAGGAGTCGAAAGGATTAAAGTTCAACGTATCCAAAAATCAAAGGAAAATAAACAGCACATTTTTTAAAATAAGTTTTTTTAAAAAAAATTCCGCCGAAAAGGTGTTAAGCTCACCTTCCTAAATAAATTCGTATTTAATCGATTTATTGAAATACGAAATTTATTTTAAGTTCGTAAAATAGCTAAGTGTTTACGCTTCACGACGATGTAAAAATGAAATGTATAGAGTGAAATCTCGCTTTCCTGTAGCCCATTATGTCTCAAAATGACGCGATTTGGTCACAAAACATGAAATAAAAAAAATTCTAATTCGAATTTCGAAAAAATCGCTTCGAGGTGCACTGGCTCTTGTGTAGATACACCTATGTACACACACACACACGCACGTACGCACGCACACACACACACACACACACACTCTCTCTCTCTCTTTGTTTTATTATATGTAGAGATTTTGATAACGAGATTTGATCATTGACTTTCAATAGGTTCATTATTGCAAGTTATAATTACGTACGTAAATAAAGACACTGGAAATATATTGTAGAGAATCAACAATGCGATTGTTAAATCTGCATTAATCTACCCTATTTAGTTCAATATAATAGCTAATTATGGTTTCTTTGATTGTGAAAGACATTCCATTATTGCTATTGTTTTGTTAATGTGATTAAAAATTAAATTATTAGTACAGTTTCTTGAAAACGAGATATTTTATCGCCATTAAGATAAATTATCCTTAATGTACACCAGTTTTTAAAATGCAGACAATCATATAAAAATGAATGTATGAATAAAAAATAAATACAATCCATTTCATGGAATGAGGTAGTATGCTTCTTATTTAGCATAACGCCCTGATCTTTGAATCTCGAAATTTCAAAAACGTTTTGAACTCTGAGAACTCAAATCTTCGTATCTTTTTCAAAACTCGAATCTTTCGAATCGTAATTTGAAAAACCGCTACACTTTTTATCTCAAAAGTTCAGGCTGTTTAGTTTTTACTCATGTGCGACAGAAGCAGTCATCAGAAAAAGAACACGCTCTGAGAAATTCTACTTGTTTTAGGTTAAAGAACGTAAGATTTATCAAGTTTATTGTAATTAATCCCAAAACTTCTTTTACAGAAATAAAAAGCTCTTATAAAAGTAATAAAAAACTTCCGCAAGCCAAGAAAGTGAAAAGAAAATTTTATAATCTTTAGTAAATCAAAGCCGACAAATGAATTAAGAAGCTGAAACCCGCCAAGGAAAAAGTTCGTCCTTAAGAGGTAATATGTCTAGTTAGCAATCGAAAGATCCTGAATTGAAGTTTTGACAAAAGCGTACATAGTTGATTTTTCGTGTTTCGTTTTTCGAAATGCTTAATACATTCTATGCATTTTATTATAGAACTTAAATAAATAAAAAGAAGAGTTATATACTACAGTGATATACCAAACATTTTAAAAGATGAACTTATAAATAAGTAAATAAACAGATAAAAGGTACTGGAAAAGGAAACTGAAAAGTAAATAAACAGATAAAAGGAACTGGAAAAGGAAATTGAATGACCTTCCATTTTTTATAAACTGTTGGAAATCCAAATGCATATAAAAAAATTGTGCGTGTTTAATTATTTATTTTATTTACATAAATAATATTATGCTATTTCTTAATAGATACGGTTCTGGCAAAAAAATTAAATTCACTGTAATAACCATTTTGTAATTAAATCGCATTTTTTAGCTTACAGTACATATAAAAGCCCTAATAAAATTTATATCTTTAAAAAATATAAAGTTACCTTGATAATGCTTCTATGTTAACACTGAAAAAAAATTGTGATTTTTCTCATTGAAAATCAACAATGAAAATATAGCTTTTGAGCTAATATACCGCCTTGTTCTTTTTAGTAATCTTAGGTTGTTTACAAAATATTATGGATATTCTATATAATATTCCTAAGATTATTTGTGACATAACACTGAAACACTCTCAAGCAACTTGTAGAATAGCGCGGCAAATCCATTCGGAAAGCTGAAAAACTTCAGATGCGTTTAAAACATTTCTTTGTTATACAATCATTTGACATTAATTAAATCTGTAAACAGACTATTTAAAGGTAATCAAATTTGATTAGTATGGATAATGTATTATTCCTAGTAGTGAAGGTAATTTCTTGGATTTTCATCTTTCAGAAAATAGTACCAAAGTATCGTGACAGGTCTTTTTATTTGTTCAAACTTTTAGCCTGAATTCTTTTTCTACAAAAATAGACAGGATTGAGATATAATTTATGCCAATAAAAAAATGTATCATCACAAAGTCGGCTGTGTAATTCTGCAATCACGTTGCTTTGTAAAAGAATACAGTTCCCAAAGGGTACTTACAGTGTAATCAAGACAAAACGTATAAAATCTTGTCACAGCTTCATCATCTAAATGCACGGCATTTAAATGTTGGGATACTGACTCAGTTTCATTATCTAAAAAGTTAGAAGTATTGGCCTCTGTTAAGAAGTATCAGTCTCAGATTTGTAAACAAGCAATTAGAAGAAATAAATACAAGGAGCATACAAAGCCACATCTACGCAAAGAAGAACCGAACAAGTTAATGCACGCTCACCTGAGTGTATCCGTTTGAACAGCGTAGCAACGCTTCATGGAATGATGAAAAAGGTTTGGGTGAGGTAAGAACTCGAGAGATATATTGCGAAACAGAACGAAACGACTCAGCGGGACACGATATCAGGTAGAGAACTTTTCTCGCTTTATACGCTTCCGCTCGGAAACACGCCTCGTGCCGTACAGTTTGCACGTCAGAACTGCGATTAGACTTCATTTCGCCGAAACCTGTTATTCATCCGAAACGTTACTAATGAACTTCTGTTTAAAGACAAATAGGTGCCGGCCTATAACGTAACGTAAATAGCTGCAGGCCTATACAAAAGTTTTGCTGGCATTGGTCACTTAATTAATAAAGTAACACATTGTTTTCATTCATCTTAAAACAAAAATAATCGTATCGAATTGTAATAGCAACATCTCTGAGAAATGATAATTCGAAAGGCTGCGTTATTAATAGATACCTTAGTGACGTAACTTGATGTAATGTAAGGTAATGGTGATAAAAATGGAAATGCTAAGCTATAGATGCTTCTGACGTCCACACCTATTTTAGAATAAAGCATACGTTTAAAATTGACATTGTTGATAATTTATGAATACAAGATAATTAATTTTTTTGCATGTACATACATATGAAAACATTCCGCATGAAGTTTCAGTTTTTAAAGAATGCTTAGAAAAACACTATTACAACAGAAAATGTACGGAAAGAAAGCTTATGTTATTAAAAATAGGCTTAAAATTAGGCAATAATGGTTAAAGATCGTTCACTTGCAAACCTGGCATAATTTCACGAAGATTGCCTTAAAATTCCTCCAAACGCTCCGAATGATTTTGTCAGTGACAATGTAAGATAAAATTTTACTAAAGAAGCAAAAAGCATATTTTTTAAGAACAGAAATGTAGCAAAGCTTCAATAAGTTAAAATAAAACGAAATAAATTTCGAAACGCAGATTCTGCAATGAGTGTTGGTTTTTCTCAATAAATCGAAGTTTCGAATACTCGAAGTTGTTTGTTTTCCTTTCAGTTTGTTATTTGCCGAAATGCAATTATATTTGAATTTTTCGTATCTTGAAATGTTTTTTTAGAATTATTGCAACTATTAATTTTTTCTTTAATCTTTCCTAAAACCTTTTTCCTATCATTCATTTCCTGATTCATAACAGTTTAGACTATGCTTAATGTTTCAGCTAAGAAACGCTAAGCACAAAAGCTAAGAACTCTAGCTAAGAAAAGCACATTGTCGCATCTTAAAAAACATAATTAAATTATAGAAAAAAATGAATAATCATAGAAGTAAACGAGCAGTAATTTATATACATATAACGATAAATATTAAGCTCTGCATACATAAAACTAACAATTAATTAATAAGTTACCTCTCTGCATATTCCAAATACAAATACTTCTGTAAAAGCTTAAAATAACCATTATTCAATTGCACAAACAATTCTTGTAGTGCCTTGTTATGAAGGGATAATTTAATAACTAATTAATCTATCTCTTAATATAAAAGAGAAAAAAATTAAATCACACTTGCTGATACAATTGCCATTTGGCAATTCGCCGTAAGCTGGGATACTGCTATATCTTAATCACACGCTTGTAGTGCCTTGTTATGAAGGGATAATTTAATAACTAATTAATATATCTCTCAAAAAAAAGAGAAAAGATTAAATCACACTTGTTGATACAATTGCCATTTGGCAATTCGCCGTAAGCTGGGATACTGCTATATCTTAATCACACGCTTGTAGTGCCTTGTTATGAAGGGATAATTTAATAACTAATTAATCTATCTCTTAATATAAAAGAGGAAAAAATTAAATCACACTTGCTGATACAATTGCCATTTGGCAATTCGCCGTAAGCTGGGATACTGCTATATCTTAATCACACGCTTGTAGTGCCTTGTTATGAAGGGATAATTTAATAACTAATTAATATATCTCTCAAAAAAAAGAGAAAAGATTAAATCACACTTGTTGATACAATTGCCATTTGGCAATTCGCCGTAAGCTGGGATACTGCTATATCTTAATCACACGCTTGTAGTGCCTTGTTATGAAGGGATAATTTAATAACTAATTAATCTATCTCTTAATATAAAAGAGAAAAAATTAAATCACACTTGCTGATACAATTGCCATTTGGCAATTCGGCGTAGGCTGGGATACTGCTATATCTTAATCACGCGCTTTTTCTTTTTTTATATTGGACTGATATGCAGACTTCTAGAGAAAGTCATGCAAATTAGGAAATATTGAAAGGAAAGCGCACAACAACTTGAAATCTGAAAATCGTAAATAAAATATAAAGTAAGACTTTAAAGAAATTAGCTTTACAGAATCCGTCTTTCCACTGTGTTTGAAGCAGAATATAAACTAGCATCGATATTTAAAAAACTGTTGAATTTTAAAATTCTAAATTATCAGATTATTTTTCATAAATATTAATCTAAAAATCGGATTATTTTTACACCGTGAAATTATCTAAAAAATCAGTTACCAAATAATTTACACTCTGTTTGACATAATCTTAAAATATTTCAAGAAAAGGAAACATTTTTACTAAAGTTTCCAATTAAATTAATGTTTTTTAAAAGAAATATTTCAAAGTTCATTTATTTCTGGAAAAAATATCGGTAGTTGTTTAATTCTTTTACATATTTCAGTTTAAGTTTCTAAAGCCGTCTAAAAAAGACCTATTAGCTTTAAAAATGATTAGCAAATCAAATATTTTATTTCATTTTATCAAATTATTAAAAACAGCTATTTACGTTCGTAGAAAGATTTATTGGCAAACTAAAAAGTAATTTGCGTCAGAAAATATGAGTGATTTTAGTCTAAAGCAAATAGTGTGTGAATGAAGAAAGAATATTCTTTATTTTTCATACTTTTTATTGAACTGGATATAAAAATAGAGTAGCTAAAAATTATTGCTTTTTGCAGTTTGAATACCAATTATTCTTAAAAAGCGCCACGCCTTTTTCACGCGACTTTTTCTTTTAATGTTTTTACTTTCATGCTAAGTTTCAGAACAATGGTGGTATGGGACAGGAACTTTGTAATATGGTTACTATTTTATTGTTTTGCATGTTTTTACAGCAGGTTTTACAGTATGATAGTAATTAGCAGACTATAATTTAAGGAATAATATTAAAGCCTGCCTAAACGACTTTTTTGCCACACATTACATACAGAGTTAAATATAACGGAAGTGACGTTTTAGATATGAGCTATTTAAAATCAGCTTAGAATTTATTTTTTTCAGTTTATTTTAACACTGAAAACGTTATTACGTACATTTAAATTATGCCTACGCTTCTATTGCATATATTTAATTCTAGAATGAAAATAATTTTTTTAATTTAATCTAACATGAATATAATTTAATGTAATAAATGAACATTGGATAATCTTTTCATTTGATACTCATGACTTAAGACTGAACACGCACATAAAATATTTTTGATAAATAAAGAGACTTAAAAAAATATCAGTCGCATTACGAATCAAAAGTAGAGTTAAAATCTGCATATGCACACATGCACTAAAAGACACATTTTGCAAAATAAAAGTTAAGATAAATGAAAATTTTGCATAAAATAGATTAATATCAAGGATTCCGGGGAAAAAAATATTGTGTAATAAATTACATCCATACATAAAATATCACATCCAAATAAAAAATATCGCCCCGTGAAAAGCTTTTATGTTGAGTTTAAATATAGGTAATCGCATAATATTAAGTATTAAAACTATATATCTCTCTACAAAACGAAACAAGCATATTTTATTAATCCAACATTCATCCGATGCATTCACCCACGAAGAAAGCCCTCAAAAATCTCAGCTAGTTTATTATTCCAAAAAAAAAAAAAGAGAAAAGAATTCTGAGAGTCAAAAAAAAAAAAAGAGAAAAGAATTCTGAGAGGAAAAAATTCTCATTTTCGATTCAACGGCTGTTGCATAAATTTATTCACAGCACTAGAACACCTTCTGCTTTGTATAGTGGATTTCGTTTCATTGTGGATTGTTTTCTAATTTCAATGGCAAAGCAGAGGAAGGAAAAACGTTTCTGACGAAAATGTAATATTGTAAAGCAAACTAAAAATATCTCCCTTCTTTCTTTCATTTTGTTATCTTTAGTAAACTCACGCTGATGAGCTTTCCAGTTTAATAAATATTCATCACAAAAATGATAGTAATTTAAACAGTCATATGTCACATACGTTCCACTGCTAATAACTGTTCCGTATTCATTTGCAATTTTAAGAAAGCCAAGAAATGCTTTCCATATTTATTTGAAGATCAATAAATAAAAAGTTTAGCGCTTAATAAGTTAAAGGTTCTGTTTCAAAGAATTTTTAAATTATGATATTCCTAATTAATAATCAGCCTTTAATACATTACACTGATGTCTACAATTTAAGCAAGGTGCAGTTGTTTCAAAATATTATAAAATTTTAATAAGCGATTTATTATGGCTAATCTGAAAACTGGGTCCGCTTATGATTTTCTTAATAGTTAAGCCTTTTATCTGATTTTAAACCACTTACTTTAACTTCCATTTCCATTTTTTTTACTTCCTTGTACGAAGTAAAGAAAGTTGTAATCACAAAAAATTCCGAGTATCATATTTCAACGAAAATATCCATTTTGACGGCTACTGAACGCAGTTTAACGATGTCTTTGTTAAACATCGGTACGTAAGAACAGAATAAAGGACTCTTTTTCCACAAACGAATTATAAAACTGATGTAAGAGATTTTTTCGTCGCATTTGTACAAACATTCGTATGTGTGTATGTATCTCGCATCATTTGTAACGAGTAGCCTCAAAACGTTTAAATTTTGTATATAGGACTGCTATAACATGTATTTGTGCACCTCCCTTTTTGGTTGCAATCGGCCGCACCGAAGTATATAATTTACTCGGCTCAGTGAGCTCAGTTTTTTGTTATTCTCGTAGGTTGCTAAATTGCGCGTGTTTTGCTTTAAAAATGTTTGAATTATGTTGATTTTACCTTCCGGTTAAGGTTTTTATGCCTTTTGTTAATCTGCATGCAATAGGTGGAGAATTATCTACAATTTAAAAGTTGTTTAAGTGCGACTAAATCTAATTTTTCCTACCATAGCAGCCTTATTTATTTGCATTTGAAACATAGCAGAATAGTGAATTAAATCGTTTTGCACCGTCAGTGTCTTTTTGCCGAGTGGGACCAAAAGGAAACTTTAGTTTTGTGTATAAAAAAATCTGCCTTCTTGCCGCTGACCGAATTGCTTGTTTTTGCGTAAAAACTCTAATTTTAATTGTAAAAATTTATAAGGTATTTCTCCCGCCTTAATCAAAATTAATTTGCATTCTGGTAAGATATACGGAAAGCAGAAGTTAAATAAAACCAAAATCACAAGAACTTATAAATTAACACAAGATACCTTATACCTATATCACACTCATTGTTGCTGTAGCTCATTTCGCAAGCCACAGCACCTGAATTGTTATTTCTTTAATCTGTTAAGCTCAAACTGTAGTTAAACAAATTTCACGGTCATTGTTTTTCATTTGCGTACTTAAGTTCATGTTTAATGCCTCAAGTTAGATTTTATTTATTTATTTTATTTAAAGACTAATTTAGACGCTTTGAGTTTCCTTAAGTGTCTCACACAACAGTTCAGAGAGCAAAAGTACTAACGTGCATACCTAGAACAGTGTAAGATCTGTTTTAGCTTATAATAAATATCTGGGGTAGTGTTAAATATGTAGGTTTCTGAGTAGATTATAGTTTTAATATTAAATTCTATAAGTAATTATTAAAAATAACATTGAAATTTAAAATCAACAAATAAAATTTATCGAAAGAGCTTAGCTTAGTTGCAAAATAAAAAGTAAGCTGCTCATGGCATGATAGGTAATGAATCCGCATTAAAAAAACAATCAAACATCTCGAAAGGTTCTCACTGTAGACTTAACAAACCAAGGACTAAATTAAGGTAATTCCGTTTCTTATACTTAAATAACTATCTAGTTCATCACTTTCCATTTAATACATTCCAAGTCATTCCTTTTAACACGTAAAACGTATGTTACCCTAATGTAAGAGAAACAACCGTATGAATTACCAGCTTGGAGGCAGATACCGAATTAGAAGCCATTCTAACAACTCTTCCTCTCAAACTGCCATCATTTAAAGCCATATTCATTTGTATAAGTTATATTTGTTCGACTTAAAAAGAACAGCTTAAAATAAAAATCAGAATTTGTAATAAAATTAAAAATGGCAATCATACAAAATTCGAATTCCAGATTGATAATGATGAGAGCATTTTTTTTACAAAACATATGACGCTCTTTTCATACATGTAATAATGCAACATTTCATGTAATGAAATCTCAGTTTCATTAAATAATGAAGATCTCCATGTATGTATGTTCCACGCATTGTGGGAAAACGGTGTCATATAGAGCCACCAATTTCTGAATACGTAGTACTCCACTCGAACATATGTATTTTGAAGTCCAAATTTGTATTTCGAAAATCTTTTTTATTTATTTCCTACTTTGTGAGAATTTAACTTTAATTTAGAAATACCTCGATTTAAAAACATTGTATTTCTACTCGGCTAAAGGTAAGATATTTGTATTTCAAATTTAATAAGAAATCTCAGCGATTTAAAAAAAATGTGTTGTCACTCCGCAAAATGGAATATATCAGGTTTTTCAAATTTAATCAGCAAACTCAGCAGTTTAAAAGAAATTTATCGCCACTGCCCGAAATAAAATATTTTCATCTTTCACGTGCGCCAGTGGGTTACCGTTCTATGAAGCGTAAGATACTTAATTTTTATTTCATATGCAATCTGTCTGTTATCGATTAACAAAGTATTCGATTTAAGGGCAGTAAATGCAGTCCTTCATCTCTATTATTAAAGGAAATTACTCATTATATATATATATTATATGGATAATATTATATAGATAATTATATATATGTATTATACAGATAATTATATATATATA
>KK119894.1:94581-174738 GCA_000611955.2 Stegodyphus mimosarum | reverse complement strand
ATAGACTCATTATATATATTTGCCTTTTTATGCTAATTTACATGGCTGGCCGCGCAACCAGCTAGTTATATAAAAAGGTCCAAAAGATAGGTAATATTCGTCTTTTATAAAGTGGAATTTAATCTTCCATTACGATAAGCTATTTAATATATCTGAATCCTAAACTTGCTTTCTGGAGTAACAAATAAGCGTTTAAAGAAAAGCTCTGTACGGAGTACTAAAATAGCAACGGCCTAAGACATGTAAGTTTTTGAAAAGGTTGTTTTGAAAAATTTGAAATGCAAAATATATTCAAGTTTATCGAGATTGCGATCTGAAATATACAACCGTGAATGTTCTCTTGTGGTTATTATACAACTATTTTGAAGTTAACAAAACTGTTCCATATTCTCCAGGGATAAATCTTATCGAATGTTTGGAGGAAGTTGGTAAAAATAATAATGAAGCATGATATTCCTCCGAAAATTCTACTGAAAGCTCTTAATACGGAGAAATGGATTCGTTCTTATAGGAAAAAAGTAGTTGATCTCTGCCAAAGCTTATGAAAACTGTTATTTTAGCTAAAGGATAGCAAGCAAACTGTGGGCATGTCCTGTTAATTTCATATCTTTATTAAATATAAATTTTTTATTCAAAGTTTACGAATATTTATGTTTGTTTATTTTTAGAATTTTTTTTAATAAATTAATTTGTTAATTGGAAAAATTTTGAATAGCTTGTCTCAAACCGAGCAAATTTTAGAAAAGATGATCGTTAGTATACATGAAAGAAAAATAAAGTCATTTCACTGATATTTGCAAATAAAATTGAAAAATACAAATGTCCGAAAACAAATATGAGCCATTGCATGTAGCAAGTGTATTGTATACATCTAGTTCTATTAAGTTATTGCGAACTATATCAACCAACACATTATTTTAAATATTATATTTAATATTAGATAGAAAAGCATCTTTAGACTGGCATATGCTTTAAACGTTGGATCTTGCCTAAAAATCTTCCCCTTCAAAAGTAAAAAGTGTTGTTCTTTTTGGGGGGGATAAAAAAGAGATTTGTGTCAACGATTGTCTTCGAAATCGGCAGAGTTTTATTTTTGTCTTCGAAATCGATAGAGTTTTATTTGAAATCTCCAGCAAAAGGTTTACTCAAAGTTAAGTGTTTCTATCCAAACTACGGTATATTTAACATTTAAAAATTTACAAAAATCCTAAATTCTAATTTATTAAGTCTGATAAATTTCTGCTTAAAATCAACTAAGTTTTGTATTTCGCGTATCAGAATGAAGAACAATTAAGTGTATTTTATTTGAAATATATAACAAATGCTGAAATATATAGCACAAAATCCATGGTATTCACTAATGAATGATGAACAGTGACTGATAATGAACAGTGACTGATTTGTGTCAGTAAACTTACTGTTAAAAGTTATTGTTGAAAGTCAGACAGTTTTTTCTTTCCACTTAAGGTGTGATTGAAAACAAATTAGCTCACGTTTAAGAACACAGCTGAATCTAATTCAACTATTTATTTTTTTATTTTATTACTATCCTTGGATGTAAAGTTGCTTCCTTTATAAATAAAAAAAATATCATAAATATTAAAATACAAATATTATCAAATAATATGAGAATGATGATGTTTCAAGCAAAACATTTTCTGAGTCAACATGCTTTACATTTAAACAAGCTAAACTGTTCACAAGCATGCAAAAATACTTCAGTTATACATGAAGACAGCAGAGAAAAAGCAGGTAATTAGTAAAACTTATTAGAGTATTTACAAAATGTAATACTTGTAAATTATTACTGTGATTTGTATAATCAACAAAAAGTTGAAATACTTACGAATATGTAATAATTAGTTATTATTGTTATGACTTATATAGGACAACAGATATTATTCATGTTTCACAACTTCAGTGTTTTTAAATAACTTCCAGCTTAAATTTTGCAGACTGTCCATTAAAGACATATCTCGAAAATATGTTGAGGAACTGGTGCAATTTAGGTGATCACAGTGACCGTTTTGTATTGAATTCAGGAGTGGGCTAAGTCCTAAAGACGCCCACAGTCTATCATCTACCATTTTGGCCAATTTTTGGATTATTTTCCGGATGGGCCACGATTCTCCACTTCGGCTCTCTATATGAGATTTGGCAGTTTGACATAGAAATCTCTGGAAGCATCTCGGATCCTCAAGGGCTCTGGCACCAAATTCACTGACAGTGTCTAATATTTGTTCAATAGGTAGCGTTGAATTTTCATCAAAGGCTCTTCCAACGGTATTAGCTATGGTAGAAGTAATAGCAGGCAACATACTCATATTAGCAAACATTTTACCGAAGAAAGGAAGAACAGTTCCCATTAAAATAGTAAGTGGTACGAAAAGAGATCCTATTGCCACCAAAGGATCACGGAAAAAGTTTTTAATTGTAGCAAAGAATGATGGTCTTTCCTCTACCTCGAAGGAAGCAGAATCTTTGGTATCAGCAAAAATTTTCACAGCTTTAGTAACTAAGTCCTTAATCGATGGTGTTCCGCTTACTGCTGGAGATGGTTTATTTTTCGAGTGCTTATTCTCATATGGTACTTCTTCCACTATGTAATCAGGATCGTACTTGGATGGGTAAGGTAAGTAAAATCCATTTGGACCATAAGAGTACTTTGGGCCGCTGCTTTCATCGGGAACAAATTGATCGAATCCAGTCGGGATTTCATAAGGGGGTTTGTTTTCTGAATCAGATCTATCTGGTTCTCCATCATATTTAGAATTAATCCTAGGGGGCACATAGTACTTGTTTCCATAGTAAGGATTGAAAGACGGCTGGTATTCAATAAAATCATAGCGTCCTCTTCTACCTTCAGAACTCGTTGAACTATTTTTTGTTTCTTGTTCCGCCTGTAAGGTTAGGCCAATGACAGTGAAATACACAGTCAAGAAATTTATCTTCCAAAAAGCATAATACGATTTCATTTTAAATTTTACTTGTTTTTAGTTCTGTATGCAAGAAAGTCCAGATGGTTGTGAAGTAAATGTCTGAGCTTCTTTGGCAAACCAAGAGCTTTTATACCTTTTAAAGCCAGTATCACTCAATGCTTAATGTGCATTTAATCTTAAAGTATGTGGATACAATTTAGGACGCCCTCATAGCTAAAGACAAGTATTCCTTTTACTGGGTCAAAAGAGTGCCCCTCCTTTGAAAAACATTCGTTGCATAATTATACATTGCTTTCTGTGAAGTGAAATGGATTCTTTTGACTTTTTTTATATTGTGCGTGACTACTTCACCTTCGTCATTTGCGCTTAGCTGCACAAGCATGTGAATTTGAAATAAGTATTACATAGACAAACAGAAAAGTCCTTGACAAATAACTTCTTGTGACAGCTTTCAGGTATTAGTGAAAATTTCGAGTTTCATTATGCCCTCAAAGCCCAAATTATATAAAATATCTTATATAATTCAATAACTATAATTATATACATATTAATGATTGTAAGATTTTTAAAGTAGTTTCGAAAATTTAGGGTTACTTCAAAGAGTACTGATTTTTCGATTTTAAGACGAAAGATACATTAGTTTTTGAATGTGTCATTTCATCATATAGCTTAAAAGTTAAATTTACTTGCAAAAAATAAACATCTATTAATTCAAACGTAAAAGGACATTTACCTTAAAATGAACTTCTGAAAATTATATTTTTACTATCGTAAGAGTTCAACATTCTAAAGACGCATAAATTGTCACTTAGTTATTTTTCTTTTATTTTTTGGTTAAAAATAAACACATAAGCTTTTTTAAGTTTGCCTAATATATGACACTTAAACAATTAAATTTACGGACTTGCATATGTTAGGTAGTTTTGCAAGTAAGCCTGTTTTTTTTAAACATCTTTAATCATACCGCTCGATCCTGTATCTTTAAAGTCTTATACCAGGCGAATAGAATAAGTACTGAAATCTGAATTTCAATTTAGTTTATTTACGAAATTGTTACAAGCAGAAAATACTGGGACTCATCAAATATTATGTTCTCCAAGTTTCAAATCTTTTGCCCTTTAAAAAAAATGCTAGCGAAGTTTTGGATTAAAAATTTAAATTTTTTATTTATTTGATGTTCTTTACTTTGAAACACAGATCATTTAAACTCATTGAGGTATAATCTATTAACTCAGATTTTTACAGAAAAAAATATCGATGCATAAAAAAATATCAGGTTCCCTAAATTTCAAAATTTCTGTTCGTTTGAATTTCAGTTAACATTAAATGACTATAAAAAAGTTTCCAAAGTTCAATTTAGGATTTATTTGTCAATCTTTAGGATAAATTACTTTTGTCAACGAAATAATGTTTTGCGTAATATTAATTTTTAAGTGAAATAGTATTTTACTTGAAACTCTTATTATACTTTTCAAATAAAATAGACTTAATTGCAGGAGTCTTAATTGCATTTTAAGAATTTGAAAAAAATAAAAGTAAAATTACGATCTGCACGCTGAAGGCAAATATTCCGTAGATAATAGCCTTTCTGGCCAAACTGAATATTAATAAATGTCAAAATTCTTCTCTTGAATGGCTTTGATAACAGTTACAAAGGCTTTTTTCCATTCATTTCCAGATAGAAAACAGTATTCTCTCGTTTTCAGGAGTGAGTAATATCAGTTTCGCTTTCTAAATGTTATCAATGCCAAAAAATAATATAATTTAATTTATTAATGTTATAGGTATTTCTCCCGCCTTCTTAGCATGCCATCGTGGTGTAATGGTCAGCACACTCGACGCGTATCGAGATGTCCGAGGTTCGAGTCCCGGCGAGGGCATTGCTGACTTACTCCTTTTTCACGCATCTCAGCATCAAAAATCCTAATGTCTCTACAATGTAATTTGTGTTATAAAAAGTTAAGAATTTAAGCAAATTGCAAGTTACAGATGTCCTAATTATAAATTTAATATGGAAAGGAAGCACAAAAATCTTTTGCATAAATTTAAATGTAAATTGAATATTAAAACAAATATTTAAATTCTTCATATTTTCAAATGATAGTTAAAAGTAATTAAAACACTTATGCTTAATTGCTGCAATACACTTAGATTTTGGGGGGATTCTACTAGCAACATTGGTAATAGTATATATTCATAACGAACAGTCTGATAATATTTAATTTGACGTTAGGAAAGGCGAATGTTTGTGCCGTAGATGCAATCAGCTGATTAATGTTCACGTCTGCAGACTGTTAAGTGTTGCCATACTTTTTTTATTCTCTGTACTTATATTTATTATATTTAAGATGCTTTATATTTAAGATGTAAAGTGATGAAAGTATCCGAATAATTTGCTGTAATATCTTGATTTGCTAAAATTGTTACTGCTTGGAGTTGTAAAATAGGTTCCAATTTTTTTTTAGTCCAAAGGGGCTTTGTCCCTGAATGACTATTGTTTTCGTTTTGCGAATTTGAGTCGGAAACATTAAATGTTGGTTCACTTTTCAAATTGTTGCCACCAAATATTGCAGCCCTGTGTTATATTTAAAGAAATTAAATAATGAAGAATGTGCATAAATGTATGTATGTTTCTCGCATTGTGATAAAACGACGGTACCTAGAGCCATCGAATTTTTAATGACGTAATCCTGCTGCAAATATGGGCATCTGGAAGCCCAAATTTCAAATCTGAAATTTGTTTTGTTATCTATTTCATGTTTAGTAAATCTTTAACGAATTTTTGATTAACAAACCCAAGGATTTCAAAGCGAGCGATGGCCACGTTCTACAGAAAAAAAAAAAAACATTTTTATCTCCAGCGCGTGAGATTGTGAATAGGAAATTCTAAAGATATGCTCAGTTTAAAAATTATTTTGGGATATTGTTCTTTAACTGAATTTTATGGTTTAAGTGTGAAGAACATGATATTTAATAAATAAAAGTAACACAAACGTGAAAAAACGTCCCTTTGAACGTAATTTAAAATCTGAAACCTTTCAGATTTTTTTTATTGTTACTTTAGTTATTTTTCCTAATGTTAGCAATGACATCAGCATCTTAGTTAGTATGATTCAGAAAACCGAAGGGGGGAAAGTGGCGATCTTGGTTAATATGATTTAGAAAGCCGAAAAGAAAAAAGTAGGGAGGAAATGTATTTTTAAAATATGCATGTGTACGTAAGAAAATGGAAATATGTTGACATTTCAATTTTAAACCACTGCAGACTCACGCAGTTTATCAATGTTTACGCTTACGAGTAATATTTTCGAAAATGAGAGCAAACAGTGTGAGAGAGATCACTGAGCAGTCAAAAAAGTTTATTTCTTTCGGTGCGCTCGATGAGAGTTAATATCAGGACATCAAAAAAGTTATTTATGATAGATCATTGGGGATTCAAAAAAAGAGTTGAACGTTGTACAGGACACAAGTAGGTTGGTTGATCATTTTAATTTAAAGCATTACTCTACTCATTACACGTCCGATGGCTTATTAGTTGTTATATAATGTATAAATATTTACTTAATAATACACTCACGTTTGTGAAAATTGCAACACCATGAAGGACTTACGCGAGTGAGCTGAAATTTTCAGGGAATGCAAAGTAGCGCATGATATGCAAATGATTAGAATTGCAAATCCGTAGCGCATGCGTATGCTGAGCAGCGCCCTCTGAACGGCTGATGGATCCGAATAAATAGACGGCTGTAGCGAGGCGTGTATGGTTATCGGTGGTTATCTGCTAGTGGTAAACGTTAACTCAATCTGTACTTATGCCTCGTCGACGAAAGAGAGCGAGATTTGAACAACTTACAGAGTTTGAACGAGGGAGAATCATCGGCCTTCGTGAAGCTGGATTGTCGTATCGTGCAGTAGCCTCTCGTGTGCAGCGTAACAGCAGCACAGTGATGCGCGTTTGGAAGCAGTGGACGGACGAGTGTCGGACAACTCGGAAATCCGGGAGTGGACCCCGAAATGTGACGTCAGCTCGCGATGATAGACACCTGGTCCGCATGGCGCGGACGGACCGTACAGCTTCCTCTAGACAATTGGCAGCACTGTGGTCAATAGCTACAGGTGTTTCATTGTGTGCTTCATCAATTCGTAGACGTCTGCTGCAGTGTGGACTGCGCGCACGGACTCCTTTATACAGGATCCCCCTAACGCACGACCATCGCCGCCTGCGGCTACAATGGGCCAATCAGCATAGAGACTGGCGTGCTGATTGGCAGCATGTCGTGTTTTCTGACGAATCCCGCTTTAATTTGTGGTACCATGATGGCCGCATTCGTGTCAGACGCTATGCCGGTGAACGCCACCTTCCGGAGTGCATTATCGAACGCCACAGTGGACGAACACCCGGAGTTATGGTCTGGGGCGCCATAGCATATCATAGACGATCTCAATTGCTACGAATTGTGGGCAATCTGAACAGCAACCGGTATATCCGTGAAGTTCTACAGCCCGAAGCTGTTCCCTTCCTTCAAAGCTTGCCAGGCGCTGTATTTCAACAGGACAATGCCCGCCCTCATACTGCTCGGATTGTTAAATCCTTCTTTGCAGCGCAGCAGGTACAGCTTCTTCCTTGGCCTGCGTGTTCCCCGGATATGTCGCCAATTGAACATGTGTGGGATGTCATTGGTCGGCGTCTTGCTCGTGATCCTCGTCCTGTTGCGTCTGCAGACGAACTTTGGGTACGCGTACAAACGATATGGAATGCTCTTCCTCAGTCAGACATTCAAACTTTGTTTGACTCCATGCCACGTCGTGTAGCAGCACTTATTGCGGCGCGTGGTGGCCACACAAAATACTGATTCTGATCTCTTGTTCTTGTTTGTTTGCTTTGAACATTTAATCATTTATTTGTACCACTACCACTCAACTGTGTATTAAATTGCATTCAATTATGACGATTCCTTCTTGGTGTTGCAATTTTCACAAACGTGAGTGTATTTTAAAATAAACCATAACATTGGTAATAAGAGCGTTTCGAGAAGTAATTGGCTAATAGCAGTACATGTGATAGCATTTTAAAATTAGAATACTTCCTTTTTACTTGTACAGAGAAATAAAAAGAAGGTTTAACTTAATTTAAGAAAATTAAATACTCTTTTAATGAAAGCGAAATTCTTAAAATTATAGAATGTTAGCTGATGTTACGATTTGAAATTACTTTCGTAAGCTCTGAATAATCTTCAGAATTTTAAAGAAGCGTTGTTTCCTGGTGCAAATTCGTGTTCTGGAAAATAAGAAGGTAATACGTACGTTCTGATGTACGTGGTATAAGAAAATTTTATTCATATTATAAATTAAAATACTGAATTTCAAAATTAAAATAATATAGTATAAGAAACTGAGCCATTTAAAAATACCGCGCTCTCGTTAATAATATTTTTACACTTTACCACAGCATTATGATTAAAATATTAATATTTGCTATTTACTGGCAGTAGTTGCCTAGCTGATGCAATGGCTAGTGACACTGACTCGGATGGGCTCGGGTACGCAACCTGCGGAAAAATATCTGTAGGTGTATAGTGTCTGTGCGGAAAGGAAGCATTTAAAATATACGGCGAGTCGAAAGTCCTTTGAAGAGGTTGATGGGGAGGGAAGAGGGATGGGTGGAGACACTAGGATCGCCCTCCGGGTTGTTCTACTTCAAACCTGCAGTAGACATGTACAGTTATGCGGTGAGAATGTACCTATACGACCAGTGCTGAATTTCTAGTGTCGCGCTTATTTCTACTTGTACCTATTTCACAGCAGTCATTTCCTTGTTGGTATTTTTTTGTTGTTTGAGCATAACAGCAATATTTCAGCCTTGTTCAAATGATAAAGTCTCCCCTTTTTCAGATAGAAATAATAGACTAAGTTGTACTGAAAATGAGAATAATTATTTACTTGAATCTAATGGATTGACCCTGCATGAATCCCGAGTATTTATGCTATTCCTTTTTATTCGTTTACGCTTATACAAATATTTAATCTGCGCATATATACACACGTACATACACTAGGTACATACACTCAGACAAATTTTTAGAAAGTTAATATTTGGCGGATTTTGCCATTTTAAATTGCAAAAGATACATATTTGTAAAATGTTTCAAATATTAAGCTGAGCTTCAGAAGATTATATGACAAGTTTTTTCTCTTTTTTAACGACAGAATTAAAATCGAAATTCATAACTAAAGTATTTGATCTAAACAATATATCTGCTTCCAAACTGCTCAAATTCCGCAAAGGTGTTATAGTTAAGGAAGAAGGAAAAAAATACGTTTTTTTCTTGATTGCTATCGCCAGTCGAGACAGCGGTTTAGAATCAATAAAAGATGTAAAAATCTCGTCTATTTCATCCCTCTATTGACGACGAGTATTTTACGACGAGAACACTCTGTGTAACCATAGAAACGGCAGATCTCCATTTAAGAATCATTGTTGAGATACGAAGCCTTGACAGTAAAAGGAACATACTTCTGTGAATTTTTCCCTTTTTTCCATTCTCTTTTAAAGTTTATTATTTTTTCCCTGTAAGATGGGGTAACATACTACTCCACTGTAATAACTGTGGAATGAAGTTTCGTTCTGAATTTTGAAACTTAAATCTAAAGCAATCATCTACAGTGGTAAGAGCTTCGAGACGTGGGAAGAAGAATAAAGGAACAAAAATGATGGAAATAAAGTTTCGGAGTTCTTTCAGTGGCTAGTTCAAAAGATTCTTCGTGAATAAGTTTATCCATAGAAGTATTAAACTCTAAAATATGCATTGCATTTAAACACTGTTTTAGTCTTTGGTTGAATTTTTAACTTGCCCTTAGCGTATATTCCTGTATTGCTAAATTAATTCATATCGAGTATATTCAATAATATGAAACATAGTGACAGCTTTCGCTTAATCAAATAATCTATTGAAACATGTCAAAATAAAAAAAGAAAAGCTTCTATATTGAGCCTACTTGACAATCTAATATATAAAAGCAGTCATAAAACTGTATTCTCATAAAATGAAAATTACAGCAATTTTAAAATTAAAATCATTTTCGTGAAATATTTACTCTCATATGCGCATGACATGTCAAATAAATGACTCAGTAAAAAGTCAGAATTACAGGAAGGCAATGTTGTTATAATGTAAAGAAACAAAAAGAATTCTTAAAATTATTTCCCTTTATAAGCTATCATCGGCCGAATGTCATTCGGTAGCTCGATTTGGGTTCGATTCCAGGCCAATAGGCAGGCTGCATGAGCTTTTTTTGATTTCTTCCATGTATAACGCGGATACGAGTCAGTTTCCCTTAAAACGTCCTCCACGAAGGCATCCCTTCTCTTAGGCAATAAACTGTCACGCATTTCATTGTGTATTGCTTCTCCTAGGCAATAAACTGTAACGTGCTTTGCCGTAATTAAATAAACCAAACAGATCACTTTTGATATAAAAATAATATCCACTGTTGGTATTTAGTGAAATAAATTTTTTTATATTTAAATAAATTTTAAAAGACGAAAGAAACGAGTCAATTTTTAATATCCATGTATTGCTTGAAAATTATACAAGACGATTCAATATTCTCTTCTGGGTTTTGAGAGTTTGTAATAAAATAAAGCAACAAATACAGCAAAGAAAGGATGCATATCAGTGCATAAAAAATTACTCTAAGCTTACACTCGTAATGATCCCACTACGTAATTATAAATCTAATAGTTACAAACCGCATTTCATTGCTAAACGGATTACTGAGGATTAAACAGTTTGCTTTTACGAAAAGAACGCTACATATATTGCAGTTTATCTAGGCATACTGCAAGTAAAGGTGATATTGCAGTTATAAGAAAATGAAGAGAATTTAACTTTTCAATAAGATGGGCTCTCCACATTGTGATGAAGGCATTAGCGCTTAGCTCAGCGATGAGCTTCTGGACAGATGAATCAGATGTACTTCTCAATATGACTTCTGTGACTTCCATGCTAAAATATGGCAACTCCATTGGGTTATACGTCCGATATTGTAGAAACACTAGGTATTTTGAAGCAGGAGAGATGTGAAAATGAGCAGTGCCCTCGCCGGGACTCGAACCACTGACCACTAGAATAATTTCTCATTAAGTGCATAAAAACATGAAGATACTTTTTGTACACTGATTTGCAACTTTTTACTTCCTTATGCAAAGTAAAGGAAATACTTAAATCGCAAAACATTTCGGATATCATATTTCAACGAAAATATTTTTATCACTCTCGAATCCATTTAAACGATTTTTTGAGTGACATCTGTACGTACGGACAGAATAAAGGACTATTTTTTTCCAAAACTGATTGTTAAATGGATTTAAAATGGATTCAGAAAAGATTTTTTTTGGTGACGTCTACGTATGTATATACCTAGCGTAACTCAAAAACATGTAGCAGTAGAAAGTTTAAATTTTGCATATGGAACTGCTACAACACCTAATCTTGTATATCCCTTTTTTTTTGTTGCAATCGGCAGTACCAAACGTATATATATATATAGTTGTAGAATTATCAACAATTTAAAAGTTAAGTGGCACTAGGCCTAACGAGGACACCATTTGTTAGCATTTGAAACTCTTAGTAGATCAGTGAATTAAGTCAGCTGGTGTACCAATCTCACTGTCTTAGACCAAAAGTTAGCTTGCAGTTTTGTTAACCGAAAATTTTTCATCCTACCCGTTGGCCGAATTGCTTGTTTTGGCATAGAAACTCTAGTTTGAATTGTGAAAATTGTTTTATCTGTTTACAACTGTATTTGGTGTTTTAGGTTTTCCTGTATTTTACAATTTTTAATGAAGATGTTTTGTATTTTTTAATATGGCTTTGCCTTGACTGAATTGATTGAAGGAAAAATATGTCTGTAATGAAATTCGAGGAAATAAGTTTAAATGAAGTGCAGCAAAAAGTGTGCAGAATTTAATATGCCGTGCAAGGAACTCATGTGGTGTCCACATCAAATTTTTTATTGTATACGTTAATGTATCATAAAATCTCGAAATCCCGAAGAGAATTAAGAATCATGGTTTATTTTGCTTTCTTAGTGGTTTTATACATTATCCTAATGAAGGACATATTTTAAGGTTCCTATGTCATTATCATAAGGTTTAACTTTGATGCTGACGATAATATACGGGGGAAAAAGAGAGTTCCTGCTGTCAATTTATTATATACAATCTTTCGGCAATGATAGATGTGTAATTACATGTCAGTGACTGGACCATTCATGTTTTGTATCTGAGAGAATCATACCTGATATTGTAAGGTAAACAGTGTGAAATAATCCTAAAAGATCAGGTATTAACCACATTTTGACTGAATTATATTTAATTATCATTTTTATGTTCGTTTACTTAGGCAGTAAGATAAAAGATGCAATAGGGAGTAGTTTGCCGAAGAGATTTTTTGTTTTGTTCTGATTTGGAAAAAGTCGTATATAGCTAGTAAATACTCTTTTACCAATAAATGTTTTGATACAACTCTAAAGAATTATCGCATTCCCCTTTAGTGCTGTCGTGGTGAAGAGGAAAATTTATGGTTTGAATTCCGGCAACGGCAGAGCTGATTATACACGTTTCCCCAAAACCTACTAGATTCAATACAAGGTATTCATAAGCCTAACCTTTAGAATGTTTTTATTCACTGAATACTTAATTTTTTAATTTATTCCATTTTTCTCTGTTGATTCCACATTAAGAAATGTAAACGAAATCATATATCCTGTAAACGTCTGTAAATAATATGCAACATTACTTTCCTTAGTTGCAACAAACTACAGGGTATTTATAAAGTCCCGGACCCATTTTGATGTTCAATAACTCATAAAATAATGAAGATATAAACAAACTTATGGCATATATTGATGGAATAACTTATATATTTTCCTTTTTAGGTTTGAATATCTTTACTTTTGTAAATATCGTCTGCGCGTGAGGTTAATTTCAGATAATTTCATTTTCCAGTCTCAATATCTGAACTTTTCTAAATATCGTCTGCTTATTAATTGCATTTTTATCTCTTTTGTTTTTGGCAACTATTGCCTATTATTATAGGCTTAGGAAGATGGCCTTTGCAACAGATATGCTAAGGAGGATATAAGATGATGCTGAATTTCTGAAGCGCATAATGTTCTCCGACGAAGCATCCTTTCATCTTTCTGGCATTGTTAATCGCCATAATGTGCGCATATGGGGATCTGAAAACCCCCATGAATACCGTGAGGCACAAAGGGATTCCCCAAAGCTTAATGTGTGGTGTGGACTAATGCACGACCGAGTCATTCTTTGAATGACCATTTTACAGGAAGATGGATTGGGCGAGGATGTCCAATTCCTTGACCACCCAGATCACCTGATATAACGCCGCTGGACTTTTTCCTTTGGGGATTTGTAAAAGACAACGTTTACAGTAGGAGAGTGTCAAATATTGATGACCTAAAAGCCAGAATTACAACCGCAATAGCCTCTGTGGATGCCGACATGCTTGCCGGTACCTGGCGTGAAATTGAATATAGACTTCATATTCTCCGTACGACGAAGGAGGCACACGTGGAAGTTCATTGACATGAGTCATGAAACCTTTTAAGTCTATTTAACCCTTTATGTTATTACTTTTAATCTATCTTTATTATTTTATGAGTTATTAAACATCAAAATGGGTCCGGGACTTTATAAATACCCTGTATTTTAAACACCAATTCCGTCATAGGTGTATATAAATAGGCTAATGGGCAAAATTAAAGATAAAATAAGCGATTTAAATAAATTTATTTCATTTTAGACTGTAAAGGAAATCACTGTAATCGTTAAAACTTTAGATATCATATTTAAATGGAAATATCCATTTTGACCGTTCCTGAATACATTTGGAAGATTTCTTTTGCTTGACATCTGTACCTTCGGACAGAATAAAGGAACATTTTCTCCAAACCGGATTCTAAAATAGATTCAAAACCATTTTTTGTGACATCTGTACGTACTTACGTATGTGTTTCGCATATCTCAAAAACAGTTTTCCGTAGAACGTTGAAATTTTGTTTATCGGACTACTATAACATCCAGTTATGCGCCGCTTTTTATATTGCAATTGACAATACCAAAAGTATAATCACTCGTGCTCAAAAAATAAGCAACAAACGCTAAAAGAAAGGGTACGGATATGAAAAGGGAAATTGAAACATACAATGTACATGTGAGGTAAAGGTTGCATCGTCGAATGCAAATAGGCAACCAAAATTAGCATAAAACGCAATCACGCAGTTACACCGCAATGCCTTCAGAAGGAGCATAATGGACCTATGCATCAGTTCGCAAGCAGCCACAGTTCCGTGCAATCCGAGATAGCCAAAACGGAAAGGATGCTCTGAAGACATTATTTTCACAATGAAATGCGTCGAGGGCTGTCGGCATGTTGCAAGCTGGTGGAAGACAATCCGCTGTTGCGAGAGAACTAAATATGCATCGTGGTGTCAACAATAGGCTGTGGAATCGTTACCAAAGGGATCAAAAACCAGTAGAAGGCTACGCCGGAGGACTAACAGAAATGCAGACGATCGCTTCCTGTTGCTATGGGCAAGACGCCATAGGTCACTAACAGCACGACACCTGGCCTCGCATCTCTCTGATGTTGCAGCACGGCCAATATCCCACCAAACTATGCCGCGCCGACTGCATGAATGGGGACTGCACGCTCGACGACCTGTGGTCTATGTTCCTTTGTCCCAAGTGTATGTCACAGAGCGGTTGAATTTTTCTCTTGAACATCGTATTTGGACACAAGAGCAGTGGAGCCACATACTCTTTATGGATGAGTCTAGATTTAACATCCAGAGTTATTCCCGAAGGGCAATGATATGGCGTGAGCCAGAGACACAATATCGGGGGCCAAACATCGTCAAATGAGACCATTACAGAGGAGCAGCTTCGCTTCTGCGGGCTGGGATAACAACGAACGGCCGCACCGACGTCTACGCTATTCCTGGTGGTTCCGTCACAACCGTCGGATATCGCAACGAAATTCCATACCCTATTATGCGCCCTTTTATCGCTGAAACTGGTAATGACGCAATATTTATGGACGATAACGCCCGGCCGCATATAGCTCGAGTGATGCGGAGTTACCTGGAGAATGAAATCATTCCACATCTGCCGTAGCCTGATAGATCAGCGTACCTGAATCTCATAAAGCGTGTGTGGGATACGTTGGGACGACGGATAGAAGATCGCAGTGTTTCTCCACTTGCTCCGGCATGCATTACTGGAATGGGCGCTACTGCCACTACAAGCAATCAACTACACGATTGTCAGCTTGCCTCGCCGTTGTCAAGCATGCTGCTCAGCTAGAGGATAGGTATTATACCCACTATTTGCGTGATGTTTCCATTGCATATATTTCCAATCTATTTGGTCTTTTGCTGTGTAATGGTTGTGTAATGGTTTCACTGTGTAATGTAATACATGTGTTTTTGTATGTCTTTGCTGTACTGTTCGCTATGTGGTCTAGTAATGGCACACCAGCCTCTTGGATCAATTTCACATATATTCACCAAATTGTTTTGTTTTATTCCGTATTTTGTCTTTGTTCTTTATTTTTTTAGCAGGCGTGTATATACTCACTTCTCTTATCCGGCTTTAAATGTCCTCACCTGGCATTTATTTTTCGCAATCGTTGATAGTAATCATATACTTCCAATTACAAAATATTTTAAATGACGAAAATATTCATGTTTGGGCAATGTCAAATTTAAAAAGAAATAATTTTGTACAAATAACGAAATGTAATTTTTAATGTGGTCTCTCGGTTCCTATACTTACATGTGAAAGTTCTATATCCGTTATGAAAAAATGAAAATACTAGAAGTTTGATGCCTTTGCAACAAAAATTGACATGGAAATGTAATTTCAAAATTCGCAATTGTTGGTATCATGTTTAATTTGCCTTGAGAGATCGATTAATAATAGTATAATTAGTTAGAATAATTCGGGGAATTAAGTTTAAAGGAAAGGCAGCAAACTGTGTGCATAACTTAATAGGCTGTCATACGGTGCCCACATCAGATTTTTTGTTCATTCTTTTACGAAATAAAGCCAATTTAAAAATTTAGAAAAGGAGAAAAACAAAGTTAATTCAAATACATTTGATTTTGTTTTTATCATCAGGTTTTCAATTTTGATACTTAAAGTATGCAGATAAAACAGCAACAATTTCTGCATTCGAGTTATGCAGGGTACGTAATACCTGTTACTGATTATACTAGTGATATAAACATTAATAAAATTCGCTTTCATCAAAAACTATCGAAATCTGTATTAACGAAGAGTCTGTATGGATATATGCATGCTTCCTCGCACTGCATAAAAACGACTGCACGTACAGCCCCCCAAATTTCAGCACCTTCACCCGAATGTATGCACCTCGAAGCCCGAATTTTGAATTTCGAATTTGTTTTATATTTTACGCGAATTTAATAGCATTTGGATTAAAGAAGTCGACAATTTAAAAGCAATGTGTTGCCAATCAGCAAAGGGTAAAATATTCATTTTTCAAATTATCTCATAGGCGGCCGCAGACCAAGGGCAAAGGGTTCCTGGATAGAGCTCTATTTCTAAAATCTGGGTTTTTTTAGAGTTTACAACTTTAAATGCATAACGTATGAAGATCCTAGTTAGTTTAGCGAAACTATCAAATTTTAGACTCAGCTACTCAAAGACTGATTGCAGGAGAAATCAAGAAGAGACCGGCTTTGGTTAGGAGTAGCAATTCCCCTAAAATATTTAAGCGTAGAGTCGCTGGGACCACTGGTCGGTATCCTTGATTATCGTTAGTTATTTTCGTGTAAATTAGCAACTTATCAATGATTTCATAATGGGCCGCCCTTTTGCGAATAGCCGTTAGGTCTACATGCTCAAAATTTTCGGGATCTTCAAAATATGCGTAAATATCCTTAAATTTAGGGTCCGTTTTTGATTCGGAAATTATTCTTTCACGGGATTCATTTATTTTAGCAGTTGCCATCGTATATCTAATCGTGTTTCCCTCTTCATCAATCTTGATTCTTGACAGGGCATCCGCAACTACGTTTTTCTTTCCCCTGAGTGTGTTTTATTATTAAATTAAACTCTTAAAGGTTTAATGTCCAACGTATAACCCGGGGTGAAAGATTCGTCCCCGAGTACAAGTGACCAACTGCCGTATGGTCAGAGTATACTGTTATCGGGGCGTATCCGAAATAAACGCTGAATTTTTGCATCGCTAGTAGGACAGCGAGAGTTTCTCGTTCAGTTGCGGTATAATTACGCTGAGTTTTGTTTAAACTTTTACTAAAAAGGTTATTGGCTGACCATTTTGGGAAAGAACTGCGCCAACTGCGTAGTTCTTTCCCAAAATGGTCCAGGGCTGAAATCAAGTTTCGACTGTGAAAAGGAAAAGATCTGTGGATGCCGTTCCAGTAAAACGAGTAACTCGACGACAGAATCCGGTTACAACCAAGGAGACTTCGCCACAGAGTCAACGTTTCCTGGCGGAAACCACCCCAAAGGCGGTTATAGGACTTTCAGAGCGAAGAATCGCCAGAGGAGAAAAAAACAGCCGACGCGGGAGTCCATCCGTTTCATCAAACCATGAAAATCAAGAGGAGAGTTAAAGATCCCGAACAACGAACTGGTTACCGAAAGACATAGAACAGACCGGAGTACCAGAACCCTCAACCTACGAGGAAGTCAGCCCAGCTCATCGCCAGAGGGAAGATACGGAAAGTATCAGTCGCTCAAGAAGGAAAATTCAAGTGCAAAACTTAAGATGTCCCACCTGGGAGGAGTTCTGCCAGAAAAGAATGAAGCATTATAAAAACCGAAAAGATAAGTAAAAATTTTCTTTGTTTGCTTATTTAGAATGCAAGTTCAATTTATATCATGTTGTTCAAAGTTGCTAAATGCTGTTAAAAGCAAATAAGTTTGAATTCGTAAGTTTGCGAGAATTTAGTTTGTAATCATCTTTTAAACAGAAAGAATTATGTATTCGCAAGTTGGCGAGAATTTAGGTTTGTAAATAACTCTTTTTGAGAATTCGCAATTTGCGAGAATTTAGTTTGTGAACATATTTAGTCGGAAAGACTTCAATTGATAGTGAAAGTTGTTAACTTAAAGTTAAGATTGTAGCAAAAGCTTGTAAATTTTGTATAGCAACTATAACTAATGATGCAAAGGGAATTTTAAAATGTTATATGCTGAAAGGTTGTATTGAAAGTAGAAATTTTAAATGTCAGTTGTAAAAGTACTGTAAAGTTAAACTAGTATAAATGTAAGCTTTTGGTCAAAGTATGAGTGCAAAACGCTTTGTATAATGGATGAATAGAAAGAAAGCATAGATTGAATATGTTTAAAGTTAGGCTGTCCAGGCTTTACTTAAGAATTTAAATTAAGCTCTCTTTTAACATACATGTTAGATGTAGTTTTGTATTTAAGTAGTTTTCTGACGTCTGGAATGTAAGCTAACAAATCGCAGCTGTTGGGTAGATGGTAGCGTATATTCGTGGTAACACAACTACGAGTAATAACTCGCTCAGTTCATGCAGAACAATTTCTTTAGAACGTGGGGGAAAGTAAAATTAAATCATGTGTGAATGAAAGCTGTTTTAGGGCGAAAAGAATTTCAATAAAGAGTAATGGTGAGGGAATTGGAAATGATTTGTAAAAGACAAACTAATATCATTTCCTTCCAGATAAACTGGACAGACCAAGACGGAATAGCATGTTCAAACTCAAGAAGAAAAAGATGACTGTTCCTAGTCAAATTGTAAAATTTGTGAATATGTTATTTCTCTTAATTTTAATCTAGCTTTAGATATGTTTGTAAAGTTAGTCCTAAGCAGGAAAGCTTTATTTATAAGTTTAAACTTTCAAGTTTAAGGAGTTTTTCTAGAATTTACACTCTTAAAAAAGGTCATTTTGAAACCTTATTCTTCGAGAAGTTAAATTCTGGTGGGGAAAGATGTTAGGTTTATTCTAAGTTTTTAAGTTTAGTTAAAGCCACTTTACTATCCTTTTTATTTTCATCTTGCAATTTCAAACCAGAATGGGTTTTCAGATTCGCGTTTAATGCAAATGAATAAGAGTAGTATTTAAGTCCAAGTTTCAAGGACTTTGATAGAGAGCCAGAATTTCTGACTAGCATGCGTTTGCTTTTGGGCTACGTCTCTCCCTAAGCTATTGCTACGCTCGGCCGTACTTCAGGCCCTTGATAGCTTCGCCTACTTAATTGAGATTTAGGGGCAAACTACTTAGAGTCTTAATAATTTTGTCTATATCTCGTTAGTTAAGCTTTAAATCTTATTACCTGAGTTCAAGCCCAAGTGGAGGCTTTGCTGTACGCTCTCAGATAGGAGCCGAGTGTGTTAATCCTTATTTTGAGAAATAAAGGTTAATTAACCCTTCTTGAGTCTTACGTATTTGTTCACACACTCAAGCGATTATTCGCTTATCGATGTCAGAGTATCCACATTTAACTGTTAAATAAAAGGGTGGAACCCCACAACATGTCTCCTGAATCCGTTTAACCTGTTTACGACCGGCTAAAGATGCGAAAGTATACTTATTCACGGGACAGGCGGTTTTCAACATGAAACCTCATTTAATTTAAAAGTTCTTTTAAAATCATTACTGTAATTAAATACGCTTAAATTTACTATTTATTATCACTAATAATATCTGAACGTACTATAATAAAATTTTCGTGATATTAAAAGAAATGCGAATTTTAAAGAAAATGTTTTTATTTTTAATAGTACAAAAGTTATATATATATATATATATATATTACTGGGGAGGAGGGGGAATGGGCACTTTAAAAATCTGAACAAATTGTTAGTAAATCTACATGCTATGCCCAAACAAATTTCATAAATATAAGAAAATTAATTAACCATCTTGTAAGGTTTTTCCTAAGTTTATTAACAGTTATTTTAAGTTTTGTCTCTTTCCTGTCTTATTCTAATTTCAGCTTACAACTTCCTGCCAGAATGCAAATTCAGAAACTCAGTGAATGCAAATGAGTACTATTTAAGTCGACGCTTCACTGACTTCTAGCGAGAGAGTCTGAATTCCTGACTAGAGCGCCCCTGACTTAGCGTAATAGCTAAGAGAGAATGTAGCCAAAAGGCTACATTCTCTCTTAGCTACTACGCTCGGCCATACTTTAGGCCTTTGCTTGGCTTCGCCGATTAAATTAATATTTAGGGGCCAACTACTTAGATTTCTGATAGCTTCGGCTATACCTTTCAGATAGCTTTTGTTAATCTTAATTTAGTTTAAATTCATAGTTATTTAAATTCAAGCACAAATAGAGGCTTTGTGTATACAACAAGTAGAAGTTGATTGTATTTATTCTGAAAAATAAAGGGTAATTAGCCCTTTATTACGTATTTTGTTCACGCACTTAAGCGATTATTCGCTTGTTAGTGTTCGTGGGGTTCTAAGACAGAACTTTGGAATTAAATAAGTAAAACCCCACAATCTACTCGCATCTATCCTTCTGGAAGAATCGAACACGTATACTATTTGTTTACATGCTCAAATTTTCCTCATCCAATAAAAATACAAAGCAAAATCTCAGAACAGAAAGCTCATATCCAAGGTCAACGCTCTGTGGAATATCATTCGAAAATATAACAGACTTTAGCCGATATTTGGTGTCGTTTAAAAATATAAATAAAACGCTTTGATTTGAAATCACGCCGGTGCGTTTACGGGCCTTAAGATTCGGAAGGCTGTTCACGTATATGATAACGTGGGCCTTGAATTGGAGAATTACGGTCCTGAATGTGTTAAGGTCCTGAAGGTATTAAGACTCTTCTTCGGCTTGAATTTTTTTTTGGTGGGGGGTGTTCATTCTTCAGGTTTAAAGGTTTTCTCGTGTCAAGGATACAGGTAATGTAACTAATAGTACTGCTTAAATGATCATTCGGACAGTTTGTCCATATACTCGTTAAAGAAGCGGAATTTGCAATTTCGTTGAAAGCAGTTTTAAAACTTTTTTTTAACAGTTACATAACTATATAACATGTTTAGGCAAATTTCAGATTTTATTAGAAAATTCACAGATTTAAAAAAAATATTTGTGGCTGCTCGGCAAAGCGTAAAATATTTATGTTTCAAGTCTGATAAGCAAACTCGGGTATTTAAGCGAAATGTGTTACCACCCAAAACAGAATAATTTTATCTTCCATGAGTTAATGTATTGCCATTCGGTAAAGCGAAATACAGGGTTATTCAAAAAGAAATAGCAGATTGCAAACATATATTTCTTCCAAACTACAAAAGATAGAAACATGATTCTAACGTTAATGGATAGAGAAAAGTGTACAACTTATTATTAGTACGGGTAAAAATTCCAATCATGGCCGCATTGGCGCTGTTGTTTGTTCTGGTATTATTTGTCGGTTGGAGCCTAAAGAAAGCCACATCGCGAGCAAGCAAAGTCCTAAAATTCCTCAACCAACGGTACGGCGAGTTCTAAAACATCGTCTGCACATGAAGCCATACAAACTGCAGTTATTACAAGCATTGCATCCTGATGACCACAACAAAAGGTTGTGCAGTAGCATGTTAAATGATATGGATGAAGACAATTTTGCTGAACGATTAATTTTTTCCGATGAATCCACTTTTCATCTTTCACACGCGGTGCTCATATTGAATGCATACCATAATTACAAACTTTTCTCTATCCATTAACGTTAGAATCATGTTTCTATCTTTTGTAGTTTGGAAGAAATAAATGTTTGAAATCTGCTCTTTCTTTTTGAATAACTCTATATATTTAATTTTTCTGGATTCATTAAAGTCAATATATGTATATAATTTTATTTTGTCTTAATAACCAATTTATTCGGCTGTACGCGCAAGCGACTAATGTTTTTATAAAAGTAGCTATTATAGTTTAACGTCTTATTTGTTAGATTGATGAACAATCTGATATCATGATTAAAAAATCGAATGAGGAATTATATTGTTGACTTTTACAATTTTCCAACATTTCTACGTTTTATCCTGGATGTAAGTTTCTTCGCAAACTAAAGAACAATCATATATGTAGACAAATTTAGTTCCAAAGATTTATTATAATATTAAAATTCAATTAGTTATCTGTCGTATTTATTTATTATTAAATGTAAAGCATATATTAACATTAGTAATATGTATAATGGGTATTCATATGCGCTTTCACATATTATGCTGTGTATTTAACATGCGCGATCGGAAATTGTATTTTATTTTATTCCAAGATTTAAAATGCGATCCTACCAGATTCTGAAACACGTATTGGAAAATCATAAATTCCGATATCACTTTTAAATGGAATCGTCTGACATCATTCCCTGTCGGGTGAAATTATAAAGAGAAGATTCACGTTAGCAAAGGTCAAAGTTCGTCTAAAAATGATCGGATTTCTCAATATTAGTTTCTGAAAGGGGACAAACTATTAAAAACCATTTGCATTTCCCTTTCTCGGAGAGGATCAATCAATTAAAGTTAAGTTCCTGTTAGCTAAAATGCTGATGAAGTCGTTATCGTGAATAGAATATCAATACTTCCACAGAATAGATTGGTAATCTCCTTGTAAGAGCGTTATGAACTTCATTATTTCGCTACATCATCGTTATTCTAATTAGAATATCCTTGATATCGACAGGAACATATTTAGAAAGTGTCGCGATATGTTAGGAGTAAATATGAAATGAATAAAATCTTTTCAGTTTTGTGATTTTTAAAAGCAAACGACTTTTGCAGATGATCCAAAGCTTCTATTATTAAATAATGAAGAATACGTATTAATGTATGTATATTCGTCGCACTGTTGAAAATCATCAGTACCTAGAACAAACAAATTTTGAATAGACATAGTTCTCCACTCGAACATATGCACCTCGAAGCTCGAATTTGAATTTTATATATTTTGTAATTGATACGACTTTAATGAAATTTTAAATATCATATTCAGCGATTTTAAACTAAGCAGTGCTCGAAAAGTGCTGACATCTTTATTAAAATGCTCGAATGTACAGCAAAAGTTTTAAATTATTCGTCCAGAGAAAAATAAACGTGTCAGTCTGAACTGACCGTGTGAAGTAGGATTCATGTCAATATGGGTATGGACACTTGCTGATCTGATACTTATAAAACATACATATAGAAATCATGCCTAATAGAATATTCGTCGAACTCGCTCTAGTACATATGTTCAATTCTCTGATTTGTGCATCACCAATGTGATACTACAGGGGTAATATGCGGCGGACCACACAAAGACAAGAAATTCTTATGGGCAGTCCCTTCAGGGTCGCACTCTTCCAGCTGTGCCGAGATGTGAGAGGATGTGCTGTGAGAATGCAAGAGTGATGACTTCATCAGTAGCGCCTCCATTTGGCATTACGAGATTCATAATTTCAGAACCAGTATCAAGAAATTTTCGCTATTCACACCGTGTCTGTCCTCAAGGCCTCTCGAACAGAGGGAGCAAAGAACTAATGACTCTGTAGCTCCTCTGATAGTGTCTTTGACTGTGGCTAATAAGACGACGCAAAGCAGAACCGAAAATTTAAAAGGCCTGCCTAATCCAGCCTGAAAGTTACTTCAAACAGAGCAAGCTATTAGAACGGTCTTATACTCTCTGTTAGAATGACTCTTCCGCAAACGAGACACGCGAGTAATGAGGACAATACTTATCTTACAGATAATTTGTTTCTATACATCCGATATTAATTGTGAGTTGCCTTACTGTAATGTTAATAGAGTGTCTCCTAGATTTATGATGAAAGTGTTTTGTTTCTACTGTTGCGTGCGTACGGGTTCATAATGGATTGAATGCACCAATCGTTAAAAAGTTAACGAAATTTCTTCTCTTCACAAGAAATAAAACAAAACACTGAAATATTTTCTCAGAGATATTCGTGCAATGTCACAATATCTCAAATGTTTAGAAGGATTCAATTCAAAACAGATAAAATTAATACAATCTTACAGCGAATTCGCTACAATCAATCACAGCATTAAGTAAACAAACAGTTCACTTAAAACAGCTACAACTTAGATGAGGTGTTTTAATTCGGCTTTTATAAGCTTTTTAATTATTTACTAGAATATTCTGGTAAAACCTCTATTTTTCTCGATAATTGGGGATGGCAACAGTAATTACGAGATATTTACTTACTAAGTATTAAATGCACGCGCTCTTTTATTTTTTTTCCCACGCAGCTTTCTCCTTCAAAAATCGTATGCGTTGCATGGAAAAAATAAAGCAATTTTAATTACAATTCTAAATAAATAGCTAATAAACACGAAATTCGTAACACTGCGCCCTTCCCAAAGACTGCACGTCCCGGTCAGTACAGTCCCTGAACAGGAAGCAAAACTTACAACTAAGGCATTAATGCAATACTAAACGTTACATTACAATAAAACAAAAATTGCGGTAAGTAACTTTAAAAAAAAAAAAAAAAAAAAAAAAAAAACAATAATTGTAGTAAGTAGCTTTCAGCAAATCAAACACTATCAAATGCTAAATGTAATTCAAATACAATCAAATACTAAATGCAAATAGTATCAAATACAAATACTATCAAATACATATACTATCAAATACAAATACTGTCAAATACAAATACTATCAAATACAAATACTATCAAATACAAATACTATCAAATACTATCAAATACATTTACTATCAAATACAAATACTATCAAATACTATCAAATACATATACTATCAAATACAAATACTATCAAATACAAATACTATCAAATACAAATACTATCAAATACTAAATACAAATACTATCAAATATTAAACGCAAATACTATCAAATATTAAACGCAAATACTATCAAATACAAGTAGAAAGGAACCATGGTCTTATATTATTTACATTACTATTTACAATTATGTACACTCCGTACTATGGGCATAGTAATGAACGAACCTGTCGTAATGAACGACTTTAGGTTTCGAGTTTGATGACTTACGGATTCAAACTACGACGTCGTTCACCCTGTTTAGGACTGTGTACGGACTATCCCAAGGTGATTCTAGTTTCGGAGAAAGTCCTTTTCGACGAGTTGGATTCCACAACCTCACCTTGTCTCCTTCGTTGAAACGATGTTCTGTAGCTCTGGTGTCGTATCGGGTCTTCGTCTTCTCTATCGCCAAGTTGACTCGCTCTCGTGCAAAGTTGTGCATCACTTCAAATCGGGCTTGGAAATCTTGAATGTATTCCTCAGGCGATGAAGGTGCATCCGGAGGGCGACTAAACAAAAGATCACATGGCAGACGAAGGTCACGACCGAAGAGTATCTGAGATGGGTAATAGCCGGTAGTCTCGTAGACAGCAATGGGTAAGCCAGTACAAACAGCGGTAACTTCTTGTCCCAGTCCTGTTGGTTTCTGGAAACCACTAATGAGATGTTATTAAGGATGGTTCGGTTAAACCTCCCTATCATGCCGTCCGACTGGGGATGTAAAGGCGCGTTTGGGTTTTATCAATGAATAGCTTGCAGAGTTCTTTGATTACAGCCGAGGTAAAATTCCTTTCGTGATAGGAATGTAACTGAAGAGGCACTCCGAACTTGGAAATTTACTATGGTATATCATCATCTCTGCTACTGTGACAGCCTCTTGATCAGAAATAGGATATGCTTCAGGCCACTTGGTGAAGTAATCAATGACAACGAGGATGTATTTGTTGCCATCAGCAGTTCGTGGCAGAGGTCCTAACATGTCAAAGGCGATACGTTCAAAAGGTGCTGCTACATTGTAACGTTGCAGCTTCCCTCGGCTGCGTTTCTTCGGTCCTTTCCGTCCGCACAAGCATCGTAAAATCGGCACCACTTTCGCACGTCATCCTTTGCATTATTCCAGTAGAAGCGCTCCCGAACTCTCTGCAAGGTCTTCATTATTCCGAAGTGGCCTCCTGCAGAGCTGCTATGTAGTTCTAAGGGCGCCCGGGATGTCTTGGGAGTTACAGATGTGGATTATAAAATTCTAAAATTGTTATTTTTCGTCTTGTCGTAAGTAATTTGCGGTCACCAGGAGAAAAGAAAACTTAAATCTTATTCGTTTAAAAATTCTCCTTGCAAATTTCCTGAGGAAGATTTGCAGAAAAAACTTTAAAACGCATTCGTTTCAAATTTCTCCTAGTAAGTTACCTGAAGAAGATCTGCAAATAAATTTTAACTCTTATTCGGTTAAAAATTTTCTTTCTATGTTTCCTGATGTTGATGATGATATCTCGTGGAACTGTGTATCGGAAATTCTAAAGATGGACTCCTTTTAAAATTATTTTGCGATACTGCTGTTGAACTGAATTTTATGGTTTAAGTGAGAAGACCATGATATTTAATAAATAAAGGTAACACACAAAATGTTAAAAAAAATCGTAATTTAAAATCTGACCCTTTGGACGTAATTTAAAATCTGAAACTTTTCAGATATTTTATTTTTATTTATATATTTTTATTATTATTATAGTCTTTGAATAGAACATGTGTCAACGATTAGGTAATTTTCCAGATGATATGCATAATTTTTGTGCATTCTGATGAGTTATAAAATGAATGAGATGTAACGCTGTTAATTGAAGCTAGGGTCAGAGTGCCGCTGTGGTAAACAAATATACTGAATTTTAAAAGGTGCATTTATTCTATTGTGGTTTATGCGAAATAGATTTAATTCAATCCAATAAGTTTAAATGAAATGCAAAATGCATATAATTTAATATTTCGTACAAGGAAGTGATGTGGTGTATACATCAGATTTTTATATTCGCTATATTACTTCTTTGAAAACTAGCCTCTAGAATGGAATGCTTGGAAAAATTATCATAAAAAAAATACATATATAACGATTATTATAACGATATTTAATAGTTCTAATTAGATATCCCATGATTTAAATGTATCAGTCAGATTAAGAAGTCAAAAATCAGTCAGATTAAGAAATAGAAAAAATAGTAAAAACTGCGTTTATTGCTTTTCAATCACTTGGTTTACTACTCAGTAACAGAAAGAGTAAATTTGGAAGTTAAATATATTATTCTTTACTGAATGGCAACACGCTGTTGCGCAGAGATAATAAGTATTCTATTTGAGGCAGAGGCAACGCATTGCTTTTAAACAGCCGAATTTGTGGATTAAAACAAGAATCTGGCACGCTGGAGATAAAAATATTTTACTTCCAACTGTATTGCCACTTCCTGCTTTCAAATCGTTGAGTTTGTTAAAGAAATTCGTTAAATTTGTACAAAATATGAAAACAAAATCAAAAACGATTTAAAATTCAAAATTCAGGCTTCGAGGTGCCCATATTCAGGTGAAGGACTACGTACACTAAATTTCGGTGGCTGTAGGTGATGTCTTTTTCACAGTGTGAGCAACATATGTATACACATACAGATTCTTCATTATTTAATTTTTTTAATAATACATCTCGAGTACATTTGGTGGCAACGATTTGAATAGGGATTCGGATATAAAAGTGATAGAGACAAAAAATTAGTTTCAAGACTAATAGCACCTATGGTGCTGAGGAGAAAAGAAATCATGAAAATTTCAACGGAGATATGCCTAAATTAAAGGGTTTAAAGGCTCAAAACTCCTTTAGAACTGAAATAAAGAATCTACAATTAAACGCAAATATTGAATAAAGAAAAATGTAAAGCTTTTTTTATGTTAACTAACTTTTTATCTGCATTCCCATTAATTTTGTTGCCTCTTACTGATGTACAGAGGAGCTAATGTTTATGTAAGAACAGCGTTCATAAATTTAGTGAGTAAACTTTATAAGTTAACTTTCTTCTGAATTATAGTTGTTTTGGTAAATGGGACGATAAATCTTCTAATAGCCTGTACGAAAAATTATGTCTTTGGTTTCTGTATGCAATGACCTACCTAATTCAAACGGAAACAAAATGCACAACTGTAAAATCTCGAATCAAATAAGCTTGAGTAGTTATCAGGATCTAAAGCTTGCGAAACTCACTACAAAATATCTTAGCAAATGGTCTACGCATGATATGCAAGTATAATAAAAGCCTATAACTATTCAGTTTGTGCTGGCTGTTCCATATTTTGGCCCACAAATACTATATTGAGTAGCGAAAAATAAAACAAGTGAGCGATATGGAGTTAGAATTATATTTTATTAAGCAGCGGATGATAACTTGTCCTTTTTATGTTGTAATAGAAAAAGTTGTACGCGAGAAAAATTTGGAATAATGACTTTAAATAGAACAAAACCATAAAAGATCTGATGGGAAATTTCCCTTCTCTTCCATAAAGACTGAAATAAAACTGAAAGACTGGAATGAAGAATAAAACTTACACTTAACAAAAAAAGGTCTTGTTATCTGAAATCTTCAAATAGAAGCCAAACTCCTCGAAGGAGAAACCACTAAATACTCAAAACGTTTTTTTAAAAAACGAACAAAGTCATATAAATATTTCGTTTGCTTTCTAAATAATAAAATAGGAGGTTCTGCTTTTTCTAAATCATAAAAATAAGCCTTTACTCTGAATAAATTTAAAATCCAGGTCAGGAAAACTTTGGTTATAAAAGCTGAGTTTATTATTTGCTCCATTCATTACCTGTTTCTGAATTAAAGCAGTAAGAAAAATATATTAAAATGTTAAAAAGGAATATTAATATTTGAGCAAAATTAAAAACAAATTATAGAAATTTTTAATATGCGTATTACTGCAAAATGTTATTACTGCATAATTGTTAGATTTTTTTTCCGGATTCAAATGATTGCGTACGTAAGACGTAAAACTAGAAGCTTAGCAATCCATCAAAAATAGGATACTAGAAATTTATCTTAATTATGACACTCATGGTATAGCAGAAGTCCAAGAAACGTTAATTTTTAAATGATTAATTTATGCTAAACTGAGCAATACATTTTTATGATATTTAAGATAAATTAAATGTGCACTGTTGACTGGCAAATGTACTCATTTTTATTGGACAGGATTTCACCAAAAGGTGCAAACCATAAGTAATCACAAGGAGGCTTACTTCATTGCATTTAAGAATGCTAATTATATTATCACGTGTTCCTTTGCTGAATTCGATGTATTGGAAATAAAATGTAACGCATTTATAAGAATTAAAACAACCAGTATTGAGATCGTTAATGTATAAGGTGTATCTCCCACATTCTTAGCGTGCCTTCGTGGTGTAATGGTCAGCACACTGAGCCGGTATTTCAGAGGTCCGCGGTTCGATTCCCGGCGAAGGCGTTGCACATTTTTCATCTCTCCGGCTTCTAAAAAAAAACCTAATGTCTCTACAGTGGCGCCCGAACTAAAAGGGTTGTGGATGATGACTCTCCACACCCAGGATTTGGCGACTAGGTCCCCTAAAACCCTAGTCGCCCTTTAAAAAGGGGAGTATATAAGGTATATCTCCCACATTCTTCGCATGCCTTCGTGGTGTAGTGGTCTGCATGCTCGATGCGTAACCGAGAGGTCCGTGGTTCGATTCCCGGCGAAGGCGTTGCTTATTTTTCACTTCTCCTGCTTCGTAATAACCTAATGTCTCTACACTGGCGCCCGAACTAAAAAGGTGGTGGATGATGATTCTCCACCACCGCGATTTGGCGATTGGGTCCCCAAAACCCCAGTCGCCCTTTAAAAGGGAGAGTATATAAGGTATTTCTCCCGCCTTCTTCGCATGCCTTCGTAGTGTAGTGGTCTGTATGCTCGACGCGTAACCGAGAGGTCCGTGGTTCGATTCCCGGCGAAGGCGTTGCTCATTTTTCACATCTCCTGCTTTCAATAAATACCTAATGTCTCTACAAATGAATATTGTTATAGAAGAACAGAGCTGGAAAGAATAGTCATTAAAACTATTACAGTCCAAAATATTTACACAATTCAAAGATCAGAAGCAGAAAAATCTATGATAAACATTTTGTCGTTAAAGTTACCTTTCTGTAAAAAATAACATACTAAGTTATCGGAATGTTCTAACAGTTTGAAAAGCATACCATATAAATTTACTTTGAACGAAATCAAAAGCTGATCACTGGGAGAAGTTTCTCTCCTTCCTTACTTTGTGCTTTCATGATATAACTGGAAAACACGTCCGGATAGCAATCGGTAGGTCCAGAGTTCGAGTCCCGGGGAAGCCATTCCACGTTTTTCGCTTTCCTTTCGAAAGAATTCTAGTAAAATTAGTTTCAAATTCGATGTCTGTTGGCAGCTCATTCAGCTTTGATTCATTGATGATGATCCCTCCTCAAGATCTTTGATCGGTGGTTAGTAAACTCAGTAGTCTACTAGTGCAAGAACAAGATTCTACAGTAAAAATGAACTAATGGTGAGTAACATTAATCACGTGATAACAAAATAGTGTAGTTATATCTCAAAACATTTATCAGCTGTTTTCTGCACCGCTTCTGAAAAGCAAAACACCAAGTCCAGATGGGATAGACAAGCCAATTTATGGAATAATATAATTCATATTTAGATACTCGAACAAGCTCTTCATTCACCATATGTTCCTGAAGGTGTACAAAATAAGGCAAGTGATTTTCGAAAAGAACAAACTGCAGTTAGATCCTCAATAATTACAATTGATATCCTCTTACCTGCTCTGGCAAATCTATACACGAATCTCCTTACTGGTGTATTCAAACATCATCTTTATCGACAGAATATCACTATCACAAGACAGTACAATCCAATTTCCTACCTGGCCATCCCCCAAGATATCTGATGCGTCATGCACGTAGTCATCAGAAGAACAGATCCGCTAACGATCATGGGATAACAATGTCCCTAAGATCTCAAAAGGGCTTTCATACATTAGAGCAATCCGCTTGAAAACTATGGTAGCTTGAATACCGATGATGAGGATAGCTTCTGTTCATCTAGTGAACTGATCGATAGTTGTTAGAAAAGATGTATATCAATTTGAAGATGGAAGTGAGCTGATGAAATAATATTTGAATGTGTTGAAATCGCGTAAAAGTCATTAAACGATTATAAAGACATTGAAGCGTGTTTGTGTATTTTTCCTTTTAACATGGAATACACTGTCTGGCCCAACTCGCGGTAACGTTTTTGCAACACATATCGGCTATGAACTAATTTTGATGTCGTTCGAATGGCTGGAAGAGCCACATTATGTACGCAATTAAACGCAATATTCGAAATGCCTTGTGGATATAAGTTTTCACTATGGCAGTAGATGTATCACAATATAATTTTATTTCTGAATTTAGAAGCGAACTTTTTTTTATTTATGAAGAATTATTTGTATATAATATTTTAACTGATAATCTTTGTTTGTGCCTTTGCAAGTTTTTCATAATCAACAAAACAAATTTTAATTTCATGAATACGAGAATTTTACGTGTCGGAAACAATATTACCGATTCCTTTTACGTGTTGGATATCACTTGAGAATTGCGAAATAAAGTCTTCGACTACCTAGAGAGTACTGTTATGTATTTGTTTGAAAGGAAATATTAGTGGTTTATGATAGGTAAACACTGTGAACTTTTATCCCTCTAGCATATATCTCAATTACCAAATGGACGCGTTTAGATTGCTAATAACTCCCTACAGTGGTAGTGAACTTTCTAGAAAAAATGCTAGAGGACCATGGTTAGTGGCTTAGTTTAGAGATCACCCAATAGTGTAGTCGGATGGATCTACTAGAACAATTAGGGATGCATTTTGTGAAGGATGTGATAATAATGTAGCATTTCCTAACTGCTGTTCAGCATTTTCAAAAGCTTCACTTGTTTGAAGAAACCATGAATTTTGCATTTGTTGTTCTTTTTTTGAACCTTTCAAATTTTCGCTGAGTAGTGCTTGGTTATGAGCTGAATGTGGGAAATATCAACGATAAGAATTTAATAATCCTAAAACCTTTCTCAAGTTTTCCACAATTTCTGGTTTTCTGAAGTTCTAAATTGCATCTTCTCATGCAGGTAAAGGTTTACTCACATTCTTAGTTATTAAATGTCCTAAGAATTCTATTTCAGGAGAACGGAAAACACATTTTGAAGTATTTAAGCCCATATTCGTTTAGTTTATGTAAAACTTTTGGAAATGTAGTGTTTATATTTTGGAACACGTTAGAAATATGTGTCTTTGAAAAACTGCTTCGTTTTCAGAGAATACTAAAATGCGGTCTACATAGGTGTAACAAAAATCTAGTCCCGATAACAGTTCTTGCATAAAACTTGGAAAGTTTGAACAGCAGTTCAAAACTTAAGTTAGGAATGTAACAAAACGGTGATTGTTTTACATATGTGCTTTTTAGTGCTTTTTATAGAGGGGTATATGAAAATAAGCCCGTGCAATATCGAATTTAGAAAATACTACACTACTGTTTTGCCGTGAAGAAATGGAGCGAAATTTTGCATATATAAAATACGATATGAATCAAATCCTGTAACTGTTTTAAGTGTTCCGTAACCTTTACCTCGTGTAATTCCGATAGGCTTTTTATGTGCTATGTGTAAAGGCACTTAGAGTTACTTACATCCACCCTCTATAAGTAATATATCTAACATATACTGTACTCTTTTTCTAGCATATACTCGAACTTCATTTTTGCTTCATCATATACATCGGGTCGAAGCCGTCTTACTTTGATCTGGTTGTCTTTTAGTTTCAATATAATAAAGTGTATCATATTTGATTTTTTTTGCTCTAGAGGAATTAGTTAGTTCGGGATACGTTGTGGAATACGTTGCCTACATTTCGAATGATTGCCGGCATCTTGAATTTTAATTATACTGTGTTCGAGACAAGCGCTCAACTTGCTTAGTTAGAATTTCTAATTGTTTGTTCATTAAGCTTAGTGTTGACGATAGCTATGTATTTTGTTCGGTATTTGATGCTTCACAATTAGTTGCTTGGATGTTGTTTGTGATTTACGAAACTTTATCTACTATTTGACCTAGACAAGCTAAAGCTCCACCAGAAGCTGATAAAACTGCTTGTATGTAGGAAAGCAGTCTTTGTATCCTCGAATTTTTGGAAAATCATAAAGTATTTCATTCGATGATAATTATTTATTTTTAGGTTTTTTTGTCACTTGTAAATTCGATAAAGTTTACCGACTTGCTGTACTTCGAAATCTAGAAACTTCGCGATTAGTCTGTTTTTTTTTAAATTAGTATCACAATATAATATAATATAATAATAAAAAGCATCTCTTCAGACGCTGCTCTTCAACAAAAACTATTGATCTGTTAATCAATTAAAAAGGATTTAACGATTTCTCTCAGTTTATTTCAAAACATAAATAAACTGAAAAAGACTTTTTGTCAGGTAACAGCGATAGCAATGCATAACAATAAATCTTATAAGATTCCGTTGAGTTTTTTAACGTATTTAGTTGCCAGTTAATATGATTTGGTATTACTTTTAAGTGAATTAGAAAATTTCATTGTTGTAGATATTCTGTGTAAAAATTCATTTTCATAAAACTCTCTTTTCATAAAATTCTCTTTTCATAAAACTTTCGTTTCATTTCTTTATAGTTGTCTTCCTGATTTGTATTATTTAGTTAATAAAAGGAGTTCAATAACAGTTGAATCAGTTTCTTTATGTGCCAAAGTCATTAATTAGTTTTGAGAAGTAGCGGAGCAGACCGTTATACACAAGCAATTATTTTTAAAAAAATTAGAAATTTTGGTTAGTTTTAATATAATAATTTTGGTTAGTTTTAATATAATAAAACTGTGAATGTATAAACATGAAACCTCTAAGTACTAATACACTCACGTTTGTGAAAATTGCAACACCAAGAAGGAATCGTCATAATTGAATGCAATTTAATACACAGTTGAGTGGTAGTGGTACAAATAAATGATTAAATGTTCAAAGCAAACAAACAAGAACAAGAGATCAGAATCAGTATTTTGTGTGGCCACCACGCGCCGCAATAAGTGCTGCTACACGACGTGGCATGGAGTCAAACAAAGTTTGAATGTCTGACTGAGGAAGAGCATTCCATATCGTTTGTACGCGTACCCAAAGTTCGTCTGCAGACGCAACAGGACGAGGATCACGAGCAAGACGCCGACCAATGACATCCCACACATGTTCAATTGGCGACATATCCGGGGAACACGCAGGCCAAGGAAGAAGCTGTACCTGCTGCGCTGCAAAGAAGGATTTAACAATCCGAGCAGTATGAGGGCGGGCATTGTCCTGTTGAAATACAGCGCCTGGCAAGCTTTGAAGGAAGGGAACAGCTTCGGGCTGTAGAACTTCACGGATATACCGGTTGCTGTTCAGATTGCCCACAATTCGTAGCAATTGAGATCGTCTATGATATGCTATGGCGCCCCAGACCATAACTCCGGGTGTTCGTCCACTGTGGCGTTCGATAATGCACTCCGGAAGGTGGCGTTCACCGGCATAGCGTCTGACACGAATGCGGCCATCATGGTACCACAAATTAAAGCGGGATTCGTCAGAAAACACGACATGCTGCCAATCAGCACGCCAGTCTCTATGCTGATTGGCCCATTGTAGCCGCAGGCGGCGATGGTCGTGCGTTAGGGGGATCCTGTATAAAGGAGTCCGTGCGCGCAGTCCACACTGCAGCAGACGTCTACGAATTGATGAAGCACACAATGAAACACCTGTAGCTATTGACCACAGTGCTGCCAATTGTCTAGAGGAAGCTGTACGGTCCGTCCGCGCCATGCGGACCAGGTGTCTATCATCGCGAGCTGACGTCACATTTCGGGGTCCACTCCCGGATTTCCGAGTTGTCCGACACTCGTCCGTCCACTGCTTCCAAACGCGCATCACTGTGCTGCTGTTACGCTGCACACGAGAGGCTACTGCACGATACGACAATCCAGCTTCACGAAGGCCGATGATTCTCCCTCGTTCAAACTCTGTAAGTTGTTCAAATCTCGCTCTCTTTCGTCGACGAGGCATAAGTACAGATTGAGTTAACGTTTACCACTAGCAGATAACCACCGATAACCATACACGCCTCGCTACAGCCGTCTATTTATTCGGATCCATCAGCCGTTCAGAGGGCGCTGCTCAGCATACGCATGCGCTACGGATTTGCAATTCTAATCATTTGCATATCATGCGCTACTTTGCATTTCCTGAAAATTTCAGCTCACTCGCGTAAGTCCTTCATGGTGTTGCAATTTTCACAAACGGGAGTGTACATATTGAACTTTCTATATATTTCTAGAATTATTGCATAATCTTTAAATAACTGTATCTTTTTTTCCGAAACAATAGTCATTGTCCCAAAAGAAGGATGTCGAAATCATCTGCCAGACAGCTAGGGAAACAAATACGATTTTTGACAGAAATTCTGTAGCTGATTCAATCTACAAGGATATTCCTTCAATCCTAGAATGTAGGATTATACCACTTTTCTTTAGATAAATATATTATTCTACGTTTTTATTCCAACGTAACCTTATGGAACAACATTTGATAGCTGACAGCAATGGCGCGGAGGAGTTCAAGAAATAATTATTCCATTTTAAATTCCATAAAATTTCAAATTCTTTATTACAAATTTCTTTCAAAAATTAGTTTCCATTCTTGCTGAGTTGTTTTCATGAAACGTATTTATCTTTTTTTAACATGTTTATTTTTGTCAGAGCTTTTTTACATTAATACTTTAGTTCTTGTGCACTGCACTCACAAGACCGTTTTAAATTATTGAAGATTCTAACTCTTGTATACGATTTGGGATTATTTTTAAATGCATTTATAGCTGCATTCGTGAAATCGTAATGTTTGGGGAATGTACTGATAGGATTTCATTCATATATTCGTTCTTAATGCCATATATCTATTGTTATGTTCACATACTTCTTGTATGCCTTCATAAAAGTCAGCTTTTAGAAAAAAATTTAATGCCTTAATTTTTTCATTGTTTGGGAAAGGTTTTGATTTAGAGTGAAAATTGCATGCAGGGAAAAATGTCAGGTTCAAATTTTCGAAGCTTTTTAAAAAATAATAAGAATTTTCTTTGCTATAAATGTTTGCCGATATTGGCATTATAAGATGTAAATTTTATTCCCTCAGCAATTTCAGTATTCGAATTTCTAACAGCAGATATGAGCTATATAATATCAAATAAATATTCCATTTAAACAAAAGTCCGTTTATCATACGGTGTTTTAAAGAAAGTTTAAATACGTTAAAAACAGTTCTTCTCAGCAAAATTCCCTGAATGAAATTGCAGAATTTAGGTATCCTTTATCCTTAAAAATACCATCAGTCAGCGTACATGCGGTTTGGTTTATTTAATTATGGCAAAGCACGCGAAGGCTATCTGTTTAAGGGCTGGTATGCCTTCGTGGAGGGTTTTTCTAAGAGGAGCTGGATCATATTCGCTTTACATTTGGGGAAAACCACGAAATCGCCCATGCAGCCCGCTCGGCCGCTGGTGGGCCCGGCATATATACGAAATAGGGGATAAAATGACATTTGTAAGCAGAAAAAGAATTTCTGTGAAAATAAATGTTTTTATTACATGCCAGCCAAATTAATTATGCAAGCATCACAAAATACAATATTTATATAAAGCGGAAAATAGAGTTTTTAGCAATAGTGAATGAAAATACCTTTCGGTGAACAGAAAAATATGTGTTTCTTGGCGCACTCAGCTAATCCTTGTTTATTAATGTTCAACAAATGTTTAACGACGTTTTTACCCGAAACGTTGTGTACAATGAAGTTTTTGATTAAATTTGTAGTTTATTTTTTTAACTTTACTGCCCTTACTTGCACAAAGCTTGAGCTATATTGTAAAACAAAACAACAAACTAATTAATTCATCTTCGTTTAATCTTTATTTAACATTATTTATTTAATACTTAATTTCGTTTAATCTCATCTCCAGGTCTCAAACTTTATACATATCTTTAAAGTTGAATTTATATTTCATATTCAATATTTTATACTTCATAATTCTCTCATTTGGATTCCCATGCAGTTCATACCGTACGGATTTCACGCGTTCGCTTATTCTATTCATTAGAGAATCGGAGCCTCAATGTTTATTGTCTTTGATCAAAGACCGATGCAAAAGTTAAGCTACTATACAAGTTGGTTACCTAGAGACGTTTCATTGAGCCAAATTTAAATTTTGCTTTGTGGTGTGAATGAAATTTCACTAAATGCTTTTTTTTTACAGATTATGCTATCAATATATCAGTGACGTATGACAGTATTGGAGCATTAAATAAATGTATACGTTCCGAAGATTTATGACTAAAATCCTTGAGCGGATTTAAACGTGGTGTGGCTGTGTCATTATTGATAAAGCTGAAACTAGGCCATGAAAATATTAAAAGTCTAACAAAGATAACCACTTTGTCATAAAAACTTATAACATGTGAAACACCGACAATAAAACTATTTTCGTAACAGTAGTACGTGAACGCTTAGTTAGAAAAAAAAGCGAAAGTTTTATTTACATACTCTTTGAGACTTGGCCTTAATAAATTGTTTATTCAAGCTTTAGTGTGAAAAAGAGACAAATTCTTATTAAAAACAGAAATTTACTAAGATAAAAGAAATTTGTTTTCGGGTTGCAAAGTAAATGTTTTGAAACCTCAAATTTAGGAATAGCGTACATAAAACGAAGAAAAAAAAACGAGTGAGCGTTCTGAAACAGCTGCTGGAGTTTCGGGAAAATAAAAATACTGAAAATAAAGGTTTGGTTGGTTTACTGAGATTACGGCAAAGCACACTTGGGCTATCTGTCTAAAGGAAGGGATGCTTTGTGGAAGACTTTCTAAGAGAAAATCGCTCGTATGCACGTTGCACATGGGGAAAGCCTGGAGGTTGCTCATGCAGCCAGGCCGTTCACGAGATTCAAGCCTCGGACCGGACTATCGGTCTTCAGCAACTTAACCGCTCGGCCACTGGTAGGCCCTCAAAGTAAAGGAATTGTTGTCTTTGTATAGTACATTCGGTTGTAGTAGCTCTTCAGTTTATATGTTCCTCTCTTCATTTTAGTTCTTGCCTCAAAATCTGAGAGATTTTTATATGGGCACGAGAAAATTTCATGAAGATGCTCTCTTGTGTAACTTTAAAAACGAAACCTACGTATGACTGGTTAATGTTGGACTCTTAAGTGAAAAATCTGGTGCTTAAGAAAGAAGTACAAATCAGAATTTTATTTTTAGTTCACGCTTATCCAAAACTTATATATTTTAATAGTCATCTGAAGAATATTAAACTGTTCCCATTGAATAAATATTTTTTTGAGTTTTTTTATAGTAGTCCTTAGTTCTTATATAGTTCATATATTGTCAATAACCATATGCTATAATAGTATATTCTGCATATTATCGATGTTTCGTGGTGCAACAGAGAATGATTCATACATAAAATCAACAGAGATACATTCGAATAGTTCAACTTCTAATAGTTCATCAAGTTTATCATTCAAAGTTTGTTAATGAAGTTGATTGTCAAAACGTCATAGCCTGTAAAGTCAACAGACATTTATTCCACTAACTCGAGTGATACTAGTTCATCAAACTTATTAATACATTGATGATAATTTATTAATACATTGATGATCAAAATGTCATAATCTGTAGGCAACACTTATGTTACAGTAGTTCACATATTATCATACAATAAACGTAAGCATATATGAATATAACAATTATAACACGAAAAATAAATTTATACCACAATGTTCAAGTGTGCCAATCACAAACCACGAGGCAGCACTATATTGCAATAATGTAACACTACAGCTCATGAAAATTATAATTAGAATAAATATCACCATATTACAATATTAATTATATGACAAATATTACAATGTAACACAACAGATAATTTTGCAATACATACAAAGTATGCGCAAATTTCATTACAGTATGTTTAGCATATACAATTAGTTATATAAAAAAAGTTCATTAAATGATTGCAGCATATAAATACTAAGCTTTCTAAGTAAATTTCCGTGCAGTAGCTAATAATATAGTACTTCTAACATACAATAAATATTGTAATAAAATATAAAAATATGTACAATATATAGCACTATACATTAAATATGCAACATTATATATATATATATATATGAAATAATAAAAGCAAACTGAGAAGTAAATGACGAGCAGGAAATTTGATGTCGTAGAATGCTGAGATGCCGATCCACACTGAATAAGAAATTTGGCAGTCGAGGCAGATTAAATCTTCATTTTATTTTCAGTAAACGTATTGAGGCCACAAACAACTTGGCACATTATTTGTGCCTATTTCAAGAGGTTTACATTTTTGATAACTTTGCAGCAAGAAGAAAGCAGCAGACATACAGCAGTCCAACTAGGCCCAAGAGTAACGAGCAAGTGTCTTGTGTTCAGGGTGAAATCTTAATTCAGACTGAGTTAGTTTTGGTTCTCAGTGCATTTTGATTGGATAGTTAATACCTCCGTAAAATTATCATTGGTTGCTTGACGTTTAGTTCCATTTACATCATCAGAATTATGTAAGAGTCACATGACATGGATTAATCTAGAAATGATGCAGTGCAGAGAGACAGAATCTATATTATTCTATTTTTAGAATTGAGAAGGGAAATTTACATTGCTAATTTAATCTTTTACATATTCTTTATTTTTCTTACACACACACATACAATACTTAGTATTGCTATGAAAATTCAAAACAGGTGTGACTAATTAATACTGAAGGAAATTATCTAATGTTGTGCTATTTCAGAAGCAATTTGAAATTATTTTTGTAGTTTAAATTGAGCTGATGGTATTGGTTAAGGAATTATCACTTCAGTAAAAAATGTGGTCTACTGATAGATGTGTCAGATGAAAACGATTCTTAAGTTGACAAGTAAAGGCATAATCTTCAGATGTGACCAGTGAACAACAAACGCAGTTGTTTGTATTTCTCAGCCCAAATCTGGGAAGATATAAGGGGAAGGGGACGTGCCAGTAAAAGAAATGTGTTGTACTTGAGGATCTGGTGAGTCTTCTAAATATGACTTTTGAGAGTTATATATGGGTCATTTTTCCAGTTTCTGCAGGTGTCCACTCTTGCTACTACTGATTTAGTGAAATCTACAAATGACTATTATTTATTGATATGGCTATTAATTACAAAGTTATCACTGACTTTAATCATTGTCTTAATAAATCATTGCTAAATATCACCTGAAAATTTTATCCATTAAGTGAATTCATTTTTTTGAGTCATTCGGTTATTTGGAAACAGGAGATGTGAAAAATGAGCAGTGCCCTCGCCGGGACTCGAACCACTGACTTCTTGAATGTGCGTCGAGCTGGCTGACCACTACATCATGAAGGCATGCCAAAAAGGCGGGAGAAATACCTTATAATTTATATTATAAGTTTCTTATATTCTGCAATTCTACAGGTAATATAAGCAAATACTTTAATTTCAGTTTTACATTAGTAATTATTTTCCAGTAGGAATAAAGAGCGCTTGAAACGTTTATTGCGCTTTCGAGTCCAAACTGAGTTTACCTATAGTACATTCATATGCGGATCGCTGTGAAAGATTCTCCCATGTGAAGAACTGTAAGAGAAATTGTCTTTGAATCCTTACATATCTCCTTAACCCAAAGGTTGATTAGTGAAGAAGATGACCTCCTCACCCGTTGGATAATCAAAGCTGATGATGAATTATCATCAATTATGTCACCGTAGAGACATTCAAGATTTCTGAAGCCAAGAAAATTTGAAAAATTCATCGTAATCTTACCCCGAATCCAACTCAACTTTTTAGTATATTGCTCCTGTCTATTTGTTTATTAACGGCCCACAAGTTTTGATCATTTGTTCTCCTGTATAAGCATATACTCTAATTGTAATTTTACTATGTTCATGCCAAGCTGTTATACGTTTGGCTTTTTCTTATTGCTCAAAGAGGAGCGTATGCGATCAAAGTAATTTAGATTCAGTTGCTGAAGGTGGTGCATATGTAAAGTCTGTGTTAAAGTATTTAGTACAATATGTACGCAAATGAATTTCAAAAATACAAGTGTCCGAAAACAAATATGAACGATTGTATTTAGTTCAGCAGACCTAAGAACATTATAAATAATTTTTTGCAATAAAATCTCCAGAGCAGTCTTGCGTAGTAAAGTAAATTAGAGAATTTTCAAATGCTCTAGGTACCTCGGGTGTTTCTTTATTCCCTGTCATGAAGAAATCTATCTCCCACTTCTGTTTCTAATAGTTTTAAGAAACAAACAGTTTCCTATAAATCCTATTTATGGATCCCAAGTTAGTGTCCTCACAATATGGAGGAGAAAATAATGTTTTTCTCTTTACTCCCCCCCCCATCCTCACACGCACAGATTTAATATTTTCTTGTCTTCACAATCCATTTCGTTTTCCAGCAATTAATTGCACCTCGAAACTATTTCTTAAATCACAAATATCAGCGCCGCCTCTTCCATCCTTTTTCACTGTCTCTGATGGCTTTAATTTTGCCATCTTTCTTCTGCCATGATGACATTCTCTGACGGCTTGTTTGCAACCTAGGGAGAAGAGAGGCATTTATTTTTATTTTTATTTTTTGCGCCGAGCTATATTTGAAAATATCGGAATTCAGATTTCGCCTTCGGCCTCTTCTTTCTCGACACACGCTCTAACCCTCCTCCCAGATATTCTATCTACGCCGCGATTTTTTTCTTTCTCCTTTGCTTTTCCAAACTGTGGGGAGGATCCGTGTTTCCATAGGAGGAAAAGATTTGTCGCGATGGGTTGCCATGGAGATGGTGACGTCAGCCGTGGAGGAAGGAGAGATACCCAGGCAACATCCGCTCTGGTTCACGGCAGATAACAATTAATTCTCCATCCGGAGATAGAAGTGACAAATAGAAAAATAGCTCATCACACGAGAACATGCGTTGGGATTGCGTCAGCTATTTTCTGCTTCTGAGTATAAATATTTTTATGCTGTTTATTCGAATAATTTCACGTCGCGCTGAATTAATAAGGCAATGAACTGATCTCCAATAATAACAGTAAAGTATCGCTTGCTAGGAAGGCGACACAGGTGCATAATTAACTAAAATAACCTCTTCCTGACGTGCATACGTTATTCGCTTTTATAAAAGAAATTTGACGCAGTAGAGTAAAAAGTGCTCTTTCAAACAGAAGGCTTAACTTTTTTGCTGTGTAATCAATAGACCGATTTATCACCTAACTACTCTTCAGACTCAGTTCCTCAAAGATACACTTAGAATACTTTCTGCACAGAAAGTCTTTCTTCGTAAAGAAATAATACCTATTGATTACCATTCAGAATGTCACACTCCATTGTTACTTTGTTGAAAATGACTCAGGGTAAGCCGAAAATGAGTCTGTGTGTTTTGAAGTAATGTTTCGCAATATCAATTAACATGCAGGTTGCGCCATCTGTTGTGTACTATTGGAGAGCCAAGTTTCCGTCATAAAAGTGCATCTAACTAATGATTTAGTATTCTCAATACTGTGTACTTAGTTTTACATAGTGTGTTTTAAAAATTTAACTCTGTGTATTATTTCAAGCCTCCAAGTTTGCATCTATTCTACTAATTCAGAAGTCAAAACAACAAAAATCAGCGTAATATTCTCAATATTTTCACAGGACTAGTTTCGATGGTTTTTACCGAACCATCATCCTCAGCTGCGAGACCGTAAATGAAGAAGATCGGAAATAATGATTAGATAAGATAAGAAAGCCTGGACAAGAATAAGCACGTGGCGCCATCTGTTGGTGAAACCAGAGCTAAAACATAATTTCTTTAAAGGCCGAAGGCAAAATTGGATTGGAATTAGGATCGTTAACTAGAACAGAAAGATTTTTTTGAATGTGAAATGCCTCTAGAAAATCCAGTTCTCCAATGGAAGATGTTTTTTGAATAATTTTGGCAGCAGAAAAATTGAAAATGTGATTTTCGGACCAACAATGTTGAGCAACAGAAGACTTCTGAGTTTCCTTTTTTCTAACATATGCCTCATGTTCTTTGACGCGAAATTTTAAGGCTCTTTTAGTTTGGCCAATGTAAATTAAACCACATTGGCAAGGAATCCTATAAATCCCCCAGGAATTCATATCCGGAACGGGGTCCTTGAGTATGGAACTCGGAATTTTATTGATGGGAGAATAAACGACTCGAAAGTTAAATTTCTGCAAAATATGTGCAATTTTATAGCTAACTGATGGAAAGAAGGGAATGACAACAGAATTTTTATAATCTCCTAAAACAAGAGTGTGCCTTTTAGTGTGTTGAGAAGAGAAATTTTTAACTGCTTGATTAATAATGTTGGGTGAAAAGCCCCGATCATTAGCTATTGCTTTTAAATAATTTAGTTCTTTATCAAGGGATAGTTTGGAGGAGCAAACTTGAAGAGCACGGAAAACATAGGAATAAAATGAAGCTAACTTTTGTTTAGTCGGATGACATGATTTAAAGTGTGGTGGAAGGCAAACCGATGAAGGTTTACGGTAAACCGTAGTACTGAAGTCGTATGTGTTGCGTGTGACTAGAATGTCGAGAAACGGAAGAGAATTGCAAGTCTCAACTTCAAAAGTGAACTGAATAGCAGGATCAATAGAATTCATTGTTGAAAGAACTTTATTTAAATCATCTTTATTACCTTCAAACAGGGTAAAAGTATCGTCTACGTAGCGGAACCATACAGGGAAGTTTAAAATTTCAAACAATCTTGATTCATAATAATGCATGTAGATATCAGCCAGGATGGGACTGAGGGGGCTTCCCATGGCTAATCCCTCAGTTTGCTTGTAATATTTATTTTGGAAAACAAAATGTGTTTGTTTCAAACAGAGTTGAGTGAGAGAAATTAGCTCATCAATTTCCATGCAAGAGAAATGAAATTCGCGAAGTCTGGTTTCTAGACATCTTAATGCACCCTCCACTGGAACATTGGTGAATAATGATTTTACATCAAAAGAAACCATGAGTAAATTTCTAGGAGAAATGTTTTTAATCTTTTTTACAAATTCTATTGAATTTTTTACGGTGTAAATGTTATTGTCTAATAGAGTTGAAAATCTGGAAACTAAATATTTAGCTAATGGATACGAGGCAGTACCTAAATTTGAAACAATAGGGCGGAAAGGAATACCACTTTTATGAATTTTGGGCAGAGCATATAATCTGGCACAATTCGCAACCGATGGGATAAGCGAATGTTTTAAGTTGCTTGAAATAATTTGTGAAGATTTAATCGCAGTTTTTATTTTTGACAGGTCCGAAGGTGAAGGATCTTTAGGGATCGGAATATATGGTCCTTCGTTTAAGAGTTTGGTGACACCATCGATGTAAGTGTTTTTATCCATGACGACTATCTGGCCACCTTTGTCGGCCTTTGAAATGATAATATTCGGGTTAGAATGAATTTCGCGCATTGTAGTTCTTTCTCTCGCAGTTAGATTTGGTTTCAAAGGTTTATTATTGAATTTAACATTATGAGCGATAAGACGGTTTGCCTTCCACCACACTTAAGTCATGTCATCCGACTAAACAAAAGTTAGCTTCATTTTATTCCTATGTTTTCCGTGCTCTTCAAGTTTGCTCCTCCAAACTATCCCTTGATAAAGAACTAAATTATTTAAAAGCAATAGCTATTGACCGGGGCTTTTCACCCAACATTGTTAATCAAGCAGTTAAAAAATTCTCTTCTCAACACACTAAAAGGCACACTCTTGTTTTAGGAGATTATAAAAATTCTGTTGTCATTCCCTTCTTTCCATCAGTTAGCTATAAAGTTGCACATATTTTGCAGAAATTTAACTTTCGAGTCGTTTATTCTCCCATCAATAAAATTCCGAGTTCCATACTCAAGGACCCCGTTCCGGATATGAATTCCTGGGGGATTTATAGGATTCCTTGCCAATGTGGTTTAATTTACATTGGCCAAACTAAAAGAGCCTTAAAATTTCGCGTCAAAGAACATGAGGCATATGTTAGAAAAAAGGAAACTCAGAAGTCTTCTGTTGCTCAACATTGTTGGTCCGAAAATCACATTTTCAATTTTTCTGCTGCCAAAATTATTCAAAAAACATCTTCCATTGGAGAACTGGATTTTCTAGAGGCATTTCACATTCAAAAAAATCTTTCTGTTCTAGTTAACGATCCTAATTCCAATCCAATTTTGCCTTCGGCCTTTAAAGAAATTATGTTTTAGCTCTGGTTTCACCAACAGATGGCGCCACGTGCTTATTCTTGTCCAGGCTTTCTTATCTTATCTAATCATTATTTCCGATCTTCTTCATTTACGGTTTCGCAGCTGAGGATGATGGTTCGGTAAAAACCATCGAAACTAGTCCTGTGAAAATATTGAGAATATTACGCTGATTTTTGTTGTTTTGACTTCTGAATTAGTTTCGTTCGGCGTGTTATTGTGTCTTAATCTATTCTACTGTTTTGTATCTATGTCAGTGTTTATATTTTCCTAAAGCTATTTTCTTATGTCTTTATTTCCATCATTTCAGGCTGCTCACTGCCACTTAGACATTAAAGTACAGTTTAACACTCATTTCTGCCTGCCAGTTACCATTACCACCACGTACGGCTGTAAATTTTTCTGCTGTTAATAAGCTTTACGATTGTTTTCTATTTAATATACAATGGCCAAAATCATCACCATCTACAGCTTAAAACACCAGTAGTGCAACTACGCTTGATCATGGTCAAAGGTTTTATATAAAGGAATTCTGTATTTAGTAAGTCTTGATGTAATAATTAGAAGTTACTAAAAATATTCCAAATGACTTGTGACTGATATACATTAAAATAAAAATTAACTTAGTATAACAAATTCCTCAGCACCTTCAAATGCTCACATTATCTCTAAACATTATCTTAATAATGATAAGTGGACAGTACATTTTAATTACGTGCATTGTGTTTGATCAATAAGCAAATAAGCTGATATCCAAATTTCAAGAAAACCTAATGGTTCAAACTAATGAAGTGATTGGGTATACCCCCAAAGTAATAACAAAAGTAATAGGTACAATATTTAGCATTTACTAAATTCTAGGTTAAATGAAATTTCAAGTAATCGGATTAACTGATGAGTCCCTATGTTTCCTAAGATGCATATAAACATATACATTTCAATCTGCTAATAAAAATATCCTGATTTTAACATAATATGTGTTGCTTAATTATTCCATTATTCACAAGTTTAGGCAGTTAAACAAATTTTCTAATCCTTTCATTAATATAAACATTAAAATTACTGATCATTACTCAGTCATTAACCATCAAAAATAATAATTAAACTAGAGAAGACAATCATCACTCACAGGCTGTATAACAAAATCCTTTATTTTTAGATGAAGAGAACTATTGTGTTTTCCATTTGTTACATTTGTTAACATAAAACTCTTTTATTCTTCTAATAGCAATTTTTTTGGAACCTGTTACTTCGATATCAATTGCATTGATATCTGAGACCGCCTGCCTGGCCAGGATGTCGGCCCTCTCATTACCAATAAAGTCTGCATGGGCTTTAACCCAATGTAGCTTAATATTTAAATAAACTCAAAATTTCTAAATGGCTCTTAATTTCGACAATTAACGGATATAAACTGCCTGAACGGGAGAGCGCATAAAGATGTGACAGTCAGTCAGCGTAATTATTTACAGACGTGGGTGTAAACAAGGTATTTTTAATCCATAATAATGCTTGCGTGAATGCTTCACTTTCTTCCAGGAAGACTGAATTATATGTGTTAAACATTTTACAGTCCACCTCAGTACAAACAGTAAAAAACAACAAAGGCAGCTCCTAGCTCCACCCGACCACAGAACCATCTGTATATATATATATATATATGTCAAATATATCAACAGCTAAATTACTTTTACAGCTGGATTTCCGTGTCCCCCCGTGTGTTGCTAACTTTTTCTCCCTTAAAGTAGACTTCTTTTTACGTCTATGTGCACAGTCGTTGTTCAGGTAAAAAAATGGTCCCAACACTAAAGTTGGAACATATTGTTTTAGTGATTAATCTTTATTTTTTTAAGTTATCAACAATCCTTAACTTTGAGGAAACGGTCATTAAGCCCGATTGTAAATTAGAACTTCATATGTAACTCAACTTCATACTGTTACAGGAATTTACTGATCTCAGGAGCAGCTTATTTTGGTCAATATTGATGATACGTTTGATGGAGATGGCATTTTGTTGACACAGGAGCCCGATATATATTACAGCGGTGTTGAAATCATTGAATAAATATTTGAGTTACAATCCTCGTTGCTGCAGTATTCAGTTTCTTAGTACCATATTTAACAAGTTTATAAGTTTATGAATGATATAAGGTGAACTTTTGACAAGCCTAAAGAGAGAACTGATTTTCAGTATTAAAATGCTTAGATGGAATTTTCAGAATTCAAGTATTTCAACAAAATATTTCCACAGTCTTACTTATTCTCATTTTCTGGGATAGAATGAAAGTGTGCACTTCTGCACTATTTATTTCAGTTTCACAAAATATTATAAAGGGCGTATAGCGCAACAAGCCAGGAAAAACTCACAAAGGTTTGAAAAAATAGTAGTCCTATCTGATGTAACACTTTAAGAAAACTGATCGACAAATTCAAATGGTAAAGCATATTGAATTGCAGTAAAGTCCCATAATACCTTCAAGTCCTCTCTGTCCATTAACTCTTCAAACGTGCAGCTCAGGTTTCAACATTAAAAGCCTTTACTTTATACAAGGAAAGACAATATACACTGCGCAAAAAAAGGGGGGGGACAGTTCTACACTGGTGAAATAAATTAAGAGAATTTGCATATTTTATCGAATTGCATGAAAAGAACTGAACTGAAAGAAAAACCACTCCTTCTAGATAAAAATGTAAATCTTCTATGGCAAATACGTAAGCGCACACGTGTATGTAGGCGAAGCCAGCAGAAAAACAGGTTTATAAGAGCCTGAAAGACAAGACGAATTCCGTTCGCTAGCACACCTCGGTGAATTTCTTGGTGTTATCTTGCAGCAATCAGTTAAATTTACGTCGGGACAATAAAAATGAGTAACCACCAACGCTTAGATGATGGAATGAAGTGGCGCATTGTGGGGAGGCTAGAGGCAGGGCAATCGCAATTTCAGATATGCAGAGAGTTTAATTTAACGCCTCAGCGTCGTGTGTAACCTATGGAAAGAATTCCAGGATACTGGATCCATCGAGACGAATGGGACTAATTGCCACAGGCACTGATAAACTGCCTTATTTCCAGTATGACATTACGCTGCAAGGCGTGTGTGGCTGTAAGAAGGGATTATACCCCCTATCAACCCATTTCTTTTGTGTCTTCTGCAACCACTGTTTCAGACCTTCAGACTCTCATGAGTGTTGCTCACGAACATGTGCGTCTATTATAATTGTTGAATGTTTATTTTGTATGTATTATATCAACCTATGTTCACGCCAAATTTTATTAAAATCTGTCCAGTTGTTCTAGAGATCGTAGATCAAATATGAAAATTCTCTTAATTTATTTCACCAGTGCATATGTTCCGTTCTACTGGGCGGATTGATGAAATTCAAATTACGTTGTGTATGTCTCTAGACCGCGACTTAGCATATATATTAGATTTATATATAGCTTTGTTCTAATGCAGGTATTTTGACACAAAATGTCACTTTTCTGAGATAATATACCAATTTTTCTCATATTTCGATTCTACCACTCAAATTGTGCCTAAATATTAAATTTTGTAAAATTTGATGTGAAATTTACGGAGAAATTCACAAATTTAACTTGGCGAATTTTTTTTCAGTTTGAGCAAGAATAATTCACTTGTTGAACTTCTTAATATGTGACAACCTATTTTCCTTTTCCTTCCATTGTGCAGGACCGGAAAAAATGTACCATCGTTCCTACTTTCAAATAATTTTAACAAAGTGCGTAAACCGCAATTTCGTTATTATCGCTTTCAACAAATATGCCAAGTTTCAAAATGCGCCAATATATAAATTCACGTATATCTTGGAAAATTTTGAATAAAAGCTTTAATGTTTTGCAGGTATGGTGAGAAATACATCTACTTTCGGATGACTGTAAAAGTTTTATAGGTTATAATTCAAAATGTTTTTCAAAAAAATTATAAAAATTATTTAAAAATATAAATTTTTAAAATAAATCATAAAAAAGAGTGAATTTCATTTCGAATGAACCTAAATTTTGAACTGTATAGGAAGGAATCAAATAAATTTCATAAAAAAGAGATACTAATAAATATATATCAAATTGAATTAACATTGAGGAGCTAAAATTTTTTAAAAGCTGTTCGTGCGATTTTTACACGTTTGACATAATTTGAGTAGTAGAATCGAAATATGAAAATAAATTGGCATGTCATTTCAGAAAAACTCCGATTTTCTGTCAGAATACCTATATTTGAACAATGCTATATATAAATATAATACATATCCTAAGTCGCGCTTTCGAGACATGAAAAACGCGATTTGAATTTCGTCAGTCAGCCCAGTAGAATGAGAGATACAGAACTGCCCCACTTTTTTTTTTCGCAGTATACATTATTCCTCCATTTTCTCTTGTGAGTATTGTGGTTTAAACATAAATTCGAATAAATTTGACACTTAAGAAGATGCCTTAACAGTAAATCTTTAACTTCAAATGTTTTTGCCCGATATCTTTGTAACAGCATATATCTTGAATCTTAGTAACGCTTATACTAAATGAACAGTTCTGTTTCATGGACATGGATGCAAAATTATTTTCTCGCGTACTTTCTGAAGCATCTGATATTAATTAAGTACAAAGACGACAGCATACTCTTCAACTCCATTAAAATATTTAGCAATAACTCTTCAGACATGTTTGCTTCAGATTTCAAAACAAATTTTATGCTACCAAGTGCCACCGATATCTGCAACGGTGTAACAGGAGTAAAATTTAATAAAAAGAACGAGAATATCTGCAGATCTAAGTAAAGATTATTATTATTCTCAGTGCTGATATGTTTACATGTAGCAATCATCATCACTATGCTTAAAACCAAGGAAAACGTTTCACTAAAAAAAAAATAAAAAAAAAAAAAAAAAAAAAAGACTTTTCTCAATTTATTATTTATTTAAACAAGACAGGAGCTATAAAAATGCCTTCTACTACTTAAAAATGCATTTCAGTAATAAAAATAAAACTTTCAGAGTAATTTTCGTATCTTCGGCTGGTAGTGTGCCAAAATGTTGACACGAGAACGCACATTAACTTCTCATCAGCCAAATATTTGCCCTGAAAATGTATTTCATAATTTAAAAGATTATCATAAGGAGATGGTGCCTGAGGGGAAATTTAGATTTTTCATCTGTGAAACTATTGCTGAGAGGAATACATTTATAAATGAGTAATGTCTGTGCAAATGTTTACTACCATTATTCAAATATTCCATATAAAAATTTTGCTAAATTCTCTAGCACTTCTTGATGAGGAATAGAGGTGTATATGGAAAAGAAAATATTAATTTTAACAGAAGATCACATTCCCTTTTTTTCGGAATTTTATGTTTCGTATCCCCAAGAAAGCACTACAAAAGGTGCAATTTCTTATGTTTTTATAGATAAAAAAAGTATGTGCTCTTCATTACATAATATTGTAAAGTAATCATTGTAACGTTTCATATAAATAAAACAAGAATGGCAGTATCTCAAGTCATTTAAGTCTCACTGCTATTCGTTTCCGATTCCGGTAAAGCATTCGTGACAATCTGAGTAGAAGATATGCCTTCATGGAGGATTTTCTGCGGGGAACTGACTCGTATCCAAGTTGCACATGGATAAAATCACGAAAATTATCATGCAGCAAGTCGTTTTACCGGATTTTGTTCTCTCGTAAAATTGCCCAGTAATTTCATCACCTGGTCGCTGGTGGGTAGCCTTAACTCTGAATTTAATCTTTGTGATAAAATAGTTTCACCATTTAGATACACGCGATGCAGTGACTCGGAAATAAAATCTTACCTGATGCGCAGTTATTACACTTCCGTTAAACTAATGAAAAGCCTTTGGAAGGATACAAATCACTCTCATGCATTATTTCCGTCTTCACGTCTTTCATCATATCTTTTTAAGAGCGATGTGAGCAACAAAACTCACTTGAATGGCACGCATGACTAGAACATATTGCTAAAGTAATAATTTTTGTAGCTCGAGATCGTCGATGTTTCAGCTCCGAGATTTGCTCTTAACTAAAAAACGCTCGAAGTCTGTTACTTACCTAGATTCAAATCACACCTTAAGTTTATAATGGAAGTGACACTAAACTGAGAATTTTAGGAAAGTAATTGGTTTGTTGTTATTATCAAATGTTCTTTCTCTTGAGCATTGTTTTAAAAATAGATGTACTACATTTGTACACTTAATGTAGGGTTTGGGTTTACAATGTTACTCTTTCAAGCTTGCATCCAAACTGCTCAACTCTTTATACAGAATGAAATAAACTTTATGCATTATACCAGATATGTTTTTAAAGTAAGCACCGTTTGGAAATAAAAGAAGCAGCAAGTAGAATTTTCTTACCAATTTTATTTTTGTATGATATCTTGTATTTTAGTGCATTTTTCTACATAATTACTAAGACAGTAATCGCGTCGTGAAATCGGTTTTTGAACTCCCTCTTCATAGAAGTCTGCCGACTGATTTGACACCCACTGCAGCAAGATTATTTTGACCTCATCATTGTGATTGTAGCAAAGTCCACCCATATGCTTCTTCATATGAACAGGTGCTGATCTCTAGATCGGGACTACACGAAGGCGACCAGGTTGTTCAAAGCGAAAAAATGCGATGAGATCGTTCAGCCGCGTGTAAACGAGCATTGTCATGAAGGAGAATGATCCTCTTATTCGACATGCAACGTCTTTTGTTTTGGATTGCAAGGCATAGTTTGTTCAACTCTTTCGCACCGATTGTCTCGCATACGTGCTAGCAAGAAACACACACATTTCTCTGCCGGCACGCTGGCGTGCCAGAGCCTTTCCCCGTTTTCTCCCGGCCGTCACACAATTGTGCCAGTGTTTTTGAACGTTTTAAAGACCACTAGATGACGTCCTGTGTCCAATACTTTTGAAATAAATATAGTTTTAGAATCCTGACCTTCAATTCAATCACATTCTCCGCAACGGTGGTGTCAGCTGTCGCGGGAGTGGGGACGTAATATAAACAGACAGAGCTCGTCTCTTTAACTTGCCACATAATATCCCTTCGAATCCTTTTTTTATTCTTTTTTGTTATGATACAGGTTCGTTTAGGGTTACTATATGAAGTTCTATTGCGCTTTGCATTGGTTTTATTTTGGAAAGCCTTGACTTCTATTATGGCAAGCAAGAGTTATTTATCAGATGAATCGTTAATGAACCAATTAGGTGATGATTCATTTTCTAAACAGTTAGAGAGCGATATTTCTAGTGATTCTCATGTGGGCATTTTGTCAGAGACTGAGCTCAATGAGTGTGTGCCTTCCAGTTCACGTTAAAGATTTTGTTACTTTTTATAAACAGTCTTCCTTGTATTTTTATTTATTTATTTAAAAGTTTATTAATGTATTTTATCAATTAAAAATTCAGAATACTAATTTGAATAGCGCATCTTAAAATTATATCTCAAAGTAAGCAATTTTTTATACATATTTTCATGTAAAGTAAATGAAAAAGATTATTAAATGCTGATTTTAACATACATGATAGTTAAGTGATAATATAAAATAGTACCAACAATTATGACGTTAGGACGTAAACTTGTGATATTGTTTTTCTAAAGTTAGGGAACGTAAAATCCCCGGCTACTGGAACAACTCCTGTCGTCCCAAGGGAGCGTCTTAAACTAAGGCGCGCCGTCTGGAAAGGGTTAAGGTCTCACAATACGTCGTAGAATTTATTGCGTGACCACGAGGTAAAAAGTCCACAAGCAACATCCCCTTCCTGTCCCAAAGCACAATACACATGATTTTGTGGACTAAAACTGTTTGCTTGAACTTCGCTCTCTTGGGTGTTGATGAATGCCGCCAGTCCATGGATTGCACTTCTATTCTGGTGTAGCGTAACCCACCCAGGTTTCGTCGTCTGTGACAATTTGGCTTAAAAATTATCACCTTTCTTACGATACCGCCAAAGGAAAGATAAAACAGTACCTTAATATTTGGATTTGTGCATTTCTGTCAACACTTTCGTTATCCAGTGTATAAGGAATTTCTGATTATTTAAGCATTAGCTTGCAGATTCATACAGAATACTGTGCGAAACCAGAGGGAAGTCAGCAGATAATGATAAAATCGTAAAACGGTCTGTTTTCTGTTTTGCTTCACTCGTTTCTGCACCTTATCTTGAATAATAACACAACATCGTCCACTTGGTTGATCATCATGAATATTCTTGCGGGCCTCTTTAATAACCATCTTAATGTTTTCTCCGTAGACTTCATTAATCTAACGATGAATTTCAGCTGCTTTCACATCTTTAGCACTAAGAAAATGAATCACAAATCGCATTTCATAGTCCACGGCCGATCCATTGTAAATCCTCAAAAACAAACGTTAAGGCGTTCGAAAGTTACCTTAATGGCACCTGTGACTTGCCAACAACTGCAGATAAACAGCGCGGTACTTACTTTGAAAACATGCTTCGTATTAAAGATTAACCGAAGGCAAAGAATTAAAGTAAAACATATTCTGCACATTATGAGCAACGCTATTTTCTGTGTATTAAAAATTTGATAAGATTTAACTTTCCGGATTGTTAATTTATTTTCAACAGATTTTAAATCTTTTCCAGCTAATTTGCATATTTAGCTTTTCATACAGCAGTGCAGTTAAGCAGTTTTCATACAGCGGTGCAGCATATGCAGTGTTTTGCAGTTAACACGAAGAATGACTTTTTTTTTCAATGCATATTTGTGTCATTATAATCTTAATTTTAAGCAAATAAATAGTATGTTTCATATTGCAGTCCTTATTAACGTAATTTAGGTTATTATTGAATTCATTCAACTATCGTAGTGCAACTCTTTTTAAAGTAATTTTGAACCGATTCTTCATCAGATAATTAAAAGTTTAATTAAAACTGAAAATTGCAGTCACCTCGAGAAAAAAATTGAGATTAATGCATTACGTGCCCTGTCGTTTGAAGCAGCAGCAACAAATTTTACTAATCTAATATTATACTGTACCACTTCTAAGTCTCATTTTTTACCTTAAAAAATCAAATTGTTTGTTAAAAAAGAGTTTTTTTAAAAAGAGACAGAGAGACAAATGAGAAGCGTCAGAAATGTCTTCTGTTTACTTTTGCAGTTAATGAGAAGAATGACTTTTTTTTCAATGTACATTTGTGTCTTTATAATCTTATTTTAAGCAAGTAGTATGTTTCATATTGCAGTTTGTACAATCGTTAGGTTCGTTGCAGAAGAAAATATGAAAAATGTGCAATGCCGTCCCCGGGAGCGTAATGGCAGACCGCACATTCAGTTGAACAACGTTAAACGAATTACGCACACTGCGCATGCCCAAAAGAGAATTTGGCGCAATTACGACTTGGGCGTAGTTTTAAAAGAAGATAAATATGGTATATGGTTGATGTTCTGTTATCTGGACGTAAACAGTTCGGGGTTTTAAAACTTGTTAGGTTGTACGTTGCTTCATTACTTAGGTGTAAATATCGATTGTAAACTCCCCAAATTTTCGTTTGAGAAGGATTACAAAACAGGAAACATTACATGATGTTGTTTATTGATTGTACTTCTGAGGAATAAAAGCAATCGATTATTTACCATGCGTTCCATTCATAAATACTTTAACAACTTAAGGAATATATCTAGTTTAAATAACTGAATTAAAGCCAAAGAAATTATTACAAATAACTGATATTAAATGTAATGTTTATGAACAAAATAAACCAAAATGAAATTAAACAGAAGCAAGTGCAATAAGCACAAAAAAAAAGGGTCCATAGTATTGCAGTCGTAAAGAGTCGCTAAGGCCTACATGACGAACAGGCTTGTGTAGGGCTGTTTATTTTTATTCGCCAGTATTTTCTCCCACGCCAACGGTACACTACTGAGCATGCGCAGTAAGCGAAATTCGTTAACATTGATCAACTCAATGTGCGGTTTGCCATTATGCTCCCCGGGATCAAAACTCCGGACCTTCCGATTTCTAGTCGGAAGTGCTTTCTAATTATACTACGAAGGCAAGTAGTGAGAAGGAAAAAATACCTTCCAAGTTAAAAATATATGATAGAACTGTAGAAAAAACTATGTGATTTGTAACTATGTTAACGTTTCACGCTTTTAATTCTGTTGGAAAAACTCCTCAGCATTTTCTTTAATAACAGGTTTATTTATTTATTTATTTATTTATTATTTTTTGAACTAATCTTAATCTCTTCAGCGTCCAAAATCGGTAAATCTTTCTGTTATTTATTATGCGAAAATGCTGTTTTAATTATATTTAGACTTTCTGCTTGAGAAATCTTGGATGGATTTTCTATACATCTTGTGCAGAATCTAAGGTGAAACTTTAACTAATTATAATAGAAGTAGTACTACACGTTCATCTCGAATTTTGTGTTTTTTTTTCCGATACAAATGTTACAGTTTGTACATTTGTAACAAATGTTTTAATTTGTATTCAATTTATGTAATTTAACATTTGTACATTCATTTCCAATAATAAAGATTATTAATTACTTCAGGCTTGGGTAATCAGAAGTTTATTATAAACTAAAAAAATGGAATAATTTAATTTTTCGTTTCTTCGCTTGGCTCAGATCTTTAATGAAATGAGCAACTTTTGCTTCGAAAACACGCGTGCCATATTCTCATTTTTGTAATGCACTTTAGCCATCGGCAGAACTAGAGAGATGAAAATCAATAAATATTTAATAACATGCCTGTGTACAGAGAAACTCCAAGAAATGAAGTATCTCAACGTTCGCTTTTTCAGATCACTTTCCAAGCAATTTTGAACAGTTATTACTGCCTCGGCAAGGCGAAATGACTTTTGGAAACATTTCGGAGCCGTCAAAAGCATCTGCTAAAGTAACAGCATTTTGATAGATTCATTTCAACATGCAGTCTTACATGTATAATTCAATACTGCTGAGTTATTCAGAATAATATTTGTTCTTCTAGATTATGATATATTTAATACCACGCAAAATGTAAAGAAGAAGTGAACAGCATGAAAGTACAATTACGAATTTCAAATATTCATCGCACGATTTCGTAATCGCTTTTATACTAAATATTCAAGTGAAAGCAGGTTTAATTAACAAAGTTTTCTATTTGAATTTTGCCTACCTTTAATAAATATCTTATTAGTTTATTAACAGGTTTGATTTTGTCCGAATCCGTCATAATACTTAAATACGTTTTTAGCCCAGAAAGGCTGTTAATTTCGTTTTGGCATTTTGCGTTGAATCACTATAAACGGCGTATCACTTTTCAAATTTTTGCCGCCCAATATTATCGCATTCTATTATATTTAAAGAAATTAAATAAGGAAGAATCTGTATAAGTGTATATATGTTTCTCGCATTGTGATAAAATAATGGTACCTAGGGCCATCAAATTTTTAATAACGTAACCTTCCATCGAATATGGGCATCTGGAAGCCCTAATTTGCAATTTGTTTTATTATCGATTACATATTTTGTAACACTTTAACGAATTCTTGATTAAGAAACTTAACGATTTCAAAGCGAGCCATGGCAACACTGTACATTTTTGTCTCCAGCGTGCGAAGACTGTGTATCGGAAATTCTTAAGATGGCTCATTTAAAACTATTTTGTAATATTGCTGTTGAATTTTGTGGTTTAATTGCGAAGAACATAAAAAGGTAACACACAAAACGTTAAAAAAACGCCCTTTGGACGTAGTTTAAAATCTGAAACATTTCAGATTTTCTTTTCTTTATTTATTTTTAATTATTATTATTGTTTTATTTTATTTCTTTGGAAAAGTCTGAAATTGAAGCTGTAAAGTGTCTTAATTTAAGGTATCTTGATATCCTACGGAGTGTTCTTGATCAAAATTGTGCCGAAATGTTTGCAAATAATACCAGTCGTCTGCTTTACCTTAATTAAATAAAATAATCCAATTCGAAAATTTTGTTGTTGCGTATCTAAATCCATCTGCACGTTCTTCGAAATAAGATAAGAAAAAAAGAATATGAAGCGCATTTTCTGCAGTCCCTGAATTATTAAAATACAATAAAGAAAAACTTATTACGATGTTAAAATTTTATTCATTTAACAAAAGCAGTGTTTTATTTAGAATTTTTTCCGTTAAGATTGGTTCTGAAGAAACTTTCTTTTTACCATAATTCTGAAATAAGGAATTAAATCAAAATGATCTGATTGCGCAAACTTTAGTTTTAAATTAAAAAGAAAACTTATAATCTTAACAAAAAAGCACGTTCTCATTTCTGTGTATAATATTTCTGATCAAATAAAATCGAAAGAACTAATCTAAAAATTTAATTTATTATTCATTTCGATTTTATTGTGAATCATTCAGACAAAATAATTGTACCTTTTATATTATAAGTAAAGATGCCTGGAATTGCTTTTTCCGATTGAACGTAAGGAAATGCACATATCTGGTTTATGACAAAAGCTCTGACAAGTGGGCCTTTGTCGACGATTTTTTGAAGGAAATGTCTTACACAAAATGGCTTATATACTTATTCAGTCACCTCCTTGCACCACCAGAATTACTCCACGAGTGGCCTATTAGTTAAGATTGCTAAGTGTTGGAACTCGGAGCTGGTTTCGATCCCAGTTTCCCTTAGAATCCAAAAAGATATCCTTCTCGCTTAGGCAGACAGTCTTCATGAGATTTGTCATAATCAAACAACCTACTACCCCCAGAAATTGAAAATGAACTTAAACTGTCAATAGGCAGTGACTTATATTTATTACTTAACAGCTTACGAGTGTAATTGGATATTTGTTTTCCAAAATGATGTTAGACATTTTAAATGCATAAATATGAATACCTAAAACTTCGTTCCTTTAAACTTGTAAAGACATTGGGTATTTTTGAAAGCAGGAGAGAGGAAAAATGAGCAATACCCTCTCCGGGGCTCGAACCACGGACCTCTGGAATACACGCCGAGCGTACTGACCACTACACCAGGAAGGTATGCTAAGAAGGCTGAAGAAATACTTTATAAACTAGATGCTTATTCAGTATCCTTTTTACACTAAATACGTTTTCCAGAAATAAAATGCATAGCTTAAAAATTAGTATTTCTTCTTTTGCGAGGGAATGTTAAGTCACAATAATGATTAGACACTTACACACACAGTTGTGAAATAAAATAAAATTAAGAACGGTCTTACAACGCTTTTATTATTGATTTTGGCTTGATAATGATTCTATATAATTTTAAGAGATTTTTTGAATTAATGAATGCTTTACATGAGTTCTGCTTCATATTTAAGAAATCCAGCCTTCAATTAGTTGAATTATTATATACAATATTATGGTACTTTTCCCAAAACACCATAGACGGTCTCGCAGATATTCTTCAATTTCGCATTCTGCCATGCTATGAATAATGGCTCTGTCAAAAGTTGACAAATTCTTTAAATGAACCATTTCACCAAATTTTGTAATAAATTTAGCATGACATAGTTACAAATTCAGAATAAATTTATGAATTCTAAATTCCAGATTCTCTCTTGGGAGAAGCAGGGTGACAAAATATTTAAATAATACAAATTTTAAGAATGTTTTATGGAAGAATTCTGAAAAACGATTTTTTAGATACTGCTTAATACATTCCGATGCGAAATAATTAAATACACACATTATATATTTAAATACAGATTACTTTATTTGCAATCTGCATAGCATCCTTCGTAAGTCTTTTGTGGCATAACTTTCCAGCTTTAGAGAAGCAGGTTAATTTTTAAACAAATATTTTACTTTTAAAAAGTTCTAGCTGGCTGAGCGTCCAACCTTCAAAAATAGTTTAATAGTTTATATATGTTACCGTTAAAGAATGAAATCCGTTATTTTATAGACTACCTAGTTATTCCATGAAATAACTGATCGTGTCCGTTAAAGTGTAAAACTCTCTTGTATTTCATGGTTTAACTAGTTATTTCATAGAATAACGATTTGCAGCCCGTTAAAGTGTAAAATAATCTATATCATATATCTCGCTTTTTAGTATAAGGTACATTTACGTTTCGTTTAACAATATGGAATGTTCATGTAAAAACCTAGTGTGTCAACAAAAAATGTTTTTGTTTTAGAAATAATGTTCTTTGTAATTCCAAATGTCATTTTAGTAATCCATGTTGTAACAAATGATTTTTTGGTACGTTTCCATAAATACCATTTATGCGCTGCATAAATTAGATAAATTGCTTCTTTTTCATTTTAATTGTCTATCATTAGTTTATTTATAGAATACCTAATTATTTCATTTTAGATAAATTGTTTATTTTACACTTTAACTGTCTCTCATTAGTTAATTTATAGAATACCTAGTTATTTCATAGAATAACTAGTTAAAGTGTCGAATTATTAACATATTACACACTTTAACGGACACGATCAGTTATTTCATGGAATAACTAGGTATTCTATGAAATAATTCCATGAAAGTTATTCCATGAATTCCATGAAATTACTGCATTATATACTTCAACGGTAACATATATGTATCATAAAAGTCTGAAATTGTTTGGATTTTAACGGTCTCTAAAAAGGGTTTGTTAAGTTTTTTCACTCTCTCGCTGAGCTCGCAGTCTAACAATCTTCTCTTGCAATAACTCCTACTAACCTTTTTTTTCCTTTTTAGCTTTATTAACAAACATCGTTCTCTTCGCACTTACGCCACATGCAGTTCAACAGAAAAGAAAAATTACAGAATTTTTAAGAGCTGCATAGCAGAGTAAATTCATTTAGAATTGTTAATGCAGTGTTAAATGTTGACATACATTTTTTTAATTGTTTTCAGACGTTTCTCAGTTTGTCATATCAATATTTTTTAGTAAGATAGCTACCCATTCTTTTTATCTTTTCGTTAATAACTTTCTACATTTTTTCTTTACTTTTTTGTTTCTTTTCTTTACTATTAAGTATCACGTTCTTCGCACTTACATAAAATTCAGTTCAACACAAAAGCACAAAATATTTAAAAACAACTTATCTGTGGAATTACCTACAGAGTGTTAGAGGTTGACTTATATACTTTTATATTCTTTATATTATTTTTTTAAAATTTAGATGCTTCCTCGGCCAGCTACCTAAAACAGTTAGCATAGAAAGGAAAAAGTATATTTTGATTTTAATGAGTTTAGCTAGTGTAATTTCAGGAAAATATTTAGAATTTCTAATTAGTTCATGATTTTAATACATGTTTATTTAAATCAATCACGTTCAAAAATTTTTTTAAATGTTCTTAAGAACTATTTTTATTGCCTTTAAATCGCTTAGAGTATTACATAATCACTTTCAAGATTAAATTTGTAAGTATCCTAGGCTTTACTGAATTGCAACACACTGGAGAGGGAATATAAAAGTATTTAGTTTGCGGACGCAGTTGTGCATTGCTTTCAGAGAGTCGACTTTGCTAATGAAAATTGAAGGATAAATAACTTACATTTTTCAGAATGGCAACAGTCTCGCACACTGGGAATAAAAATATCTTATTTCAAACAATGTTGCCACTGCTCGCTTTCAAATCGTTGATTTCATTATTCAAAACTTTTACAAAACATAAAATGAATAATAAAACAAATTCAAAATTCAACATTCGGGCTTCCAGGGGCCCATATTCGGGTGGAGGACTACGTTTTTCAAAAATGGAGGGCTCTAAGTACTGTCATTTTTTCACAGTGTGAGGGACATATATACATACATACATGAAGTTTCTTCATTATTTAATTTCTTTAAAAACAATATTTGGTGGCAGCGTTTTGAAAAGTCATACGCCATTAATAATGTACCAACGCAAAATCACATTTAAATATTAATAGCCTCTTTTGGCCCAAAGCTAAAAGCTTTCACATTTTATATTACGCCCAAAGAAGCGTTTTTTTTTTTAATTTTCCGTGTTACCTTTATTTATTAAATATCATGTTCTTTGCCGTCAAACCATTAAATTCAATTTAATTTCAATATCACAAGGTATTTAAAAGAGCATATCTTTAGAATTTCCAATACACAGTCTCACGCGTTGGAGATATTTTTTCCCGTGCAGTGTTGCCATTGCTCGCTTTGAAATCGTTGTCTTTTAATTTAAAATTCGTTAACGTTTTAATAATAAAATTAAAATATGAAATGGACAATAAAATAAATTCTAAATTCGGGATTCCAGGTGCTCATATTCGAGTGGAGGGCTACGTTATTCAAAATTTGATGACTCTAGGTACAGTCGTTTTGTCACAATGTGAGAAACATACATTTATTCATGCAGATTCATCATTATTTAACTTCTTTAAATATAACGCAAGACTCTAATAACTGGTGGCAACAATTTGAAAAGTGAAACGCCTTTTTATAGCGGACGACGCAAAAGTGCCAAAATGAAATTCATAGACCTTCTGGGCAAATTGCCCCTTTGGGCTAAAAATAAAAAAGAGGATGTATAATGATTTTAATAAATCTGCCTAATCTTATTTGGTATGTCTACCTAGTAATTAATAATAAATTAAATGAATCTGTGTTTATTGCTGTGTTAATCGCTCAGTTTGTTAATTAGTAACAGAATACATTTAAAAGAAAAATTTAATAATTTTCGCTTTGCTCAACAAGTCTGGCATGCGCAAGAAAAAAGTACTAAAATTCTGGTAGTGGCAAAGAATTTCTTTCATATACCTGAGTCTTTTTGATTAAATTTAAGACATAAATATGTTACGCTTTCCAGTAGCAATACATAGATAGCTTTTAACTCTCTGTGTTTTCAATCAAAAGTTCTTTAAATTCGCACATAATAAGAAATAAAAAAAAAACTGAAAGCTTTCAGATTTTACATTACGTCCTAAGAGGCGGGTTTTTAATGTTTTGCGTGCTACCTTTATTTATTAAATATCATGTTCTTCGCACTTAAACCATAAAATTCAGTTCAACAGCAATATCATAAAATAATTTTAAAATGAGTACATCGTTAGAATTTCCGATACACAGCCTCTCTTGCTGGAGATAAAAATGTTTTTTTCAGTACAGTATTGCCACTGCCCGCTTTGAAATGAGTTTGTTAATCAAAAATTCGTTGTTAAAGTTTTATAAAATATGAAACAGCTAATAAAACAAATTCCAAATTTGGGCTTCCAGATGCCTACATTCGGGTGGAAACGTACGTTATACAAATTTTGATGGCCGTAGGTACCATTGTTTTTTTACAATACAAGAAACATACATACATTCATACATACATTCTTCATTATTTAATTTCTTTAAATATAATACATGGCTGTAATATTTGGTGGCAACAATTTGAAAAGTGAATCGACATTTATAATGAATCAACGCAAAGTGCCAAAACGAAATTAATAGTCCTTCTGGGCAAATTGCCCTTTTAGACTAATAAAAACCTAATTCGAAATTCAAAATTCGGGGTTCGAGATGCATATGTTGTGGGGTAGGGGAATATATGCTTTGAAATTTTGATGACTCTGTTATCCCATAATTGGAGAAACATGCATACACACATATACACATAAAGCTTTTTCATAACTTGAAAGAAAACTAAATGATTTAATTTTTTAATATATTTAAATTTTTTTATATTACTCAAAAGTATCCGATTAGTTTTTCTAGAAACTATACAGTGTGAATGAGGAATTGTGCAGTGTGAATGATGAAGAATAAAGATAGCAAAATTTAGCTTACCTTTTGTGCACCCAGCAGCAGCAGTTAAATCTCCGAAACTTCATTGGTGTGAGGGATGTATCCATTAATGATAGGATGCATACTTAAGCACAAATCATATTTATTCAGCTATAACTAAATAATATAAAGCGACAGATACATTAATGTTTGCATACAAGCACATACGAAAGCTTAAAAAGAAGTAAGGATTAACTGTATCATGGGATGTATTAATTGGGTGTGATTGACGTATTTGGAATGGTTGATGTAGTTGGTATGGTTGTTGCGCGCGCACCTTGGCATTTCTAGGGTTACCAGAAGTTAAGTTAAAAATAACATTTTCTTCTTCTCAAATGCCTGATTAATTTACAACAATCCCCCCTTTAATCATGCATTTGGGAAATGTTACAAATCAGATTTAGCTCATTTCTTAATTTCAGAAATTTTGGTTTGGGCAATGGCTTAGTGAAAATATCTGCAATCATGGAATTTGTATTGCAGTATGTTATCTCGATTGTTTTATTTTCTTCCATTTCTCTTAAAAAGAAATATTTAACATTAATATGCTTTAACCTGGTATTCATTTTTCCCTGTTTTATCAGAGCTATTGTGGACTTATTGTCCTCATATATCTTAATGGGTAATTTTTGAGGTAGATCAAAATCTTTAAGGAGATCTAATATCCATTTGAGCTCTTGAGCAGCAGTAGCTGCAGAAATAAGCTCGGATTCGGTAGATGATAAGGAAACACAATTTTGTCTCTTTGTGGACCAAAATATTGGGCTGTTTCCCAGAAAAAATAAATTTCCACCCGTTGATCGTCTCGTGGTTAAATCAGATGCATAGTCAGCATCAGTATAACAGGAAAGTGATGGTGGGCTATCAGAGTCAATTTTCAGGCAAATGTCCTTTGTAGAGTTCAGGTATTGAATCACTCTTAGAACTGCTTTCCAGTCCTTCTCCTTTGGAGACTCATTTTTCCTGCTTAACAGATTCACTGCTAGGGTGATGTCTGGTCTTGTTACAGTGGCTATGTATAATAAGGCTCCGATGGCTTGCCTATACTTCGTATTGTCCACTGGTGGAGAGACGTCCTCTTCCTTTGGATAAGAAGTATCCATTGGTGTGTAAGATGGTTTGTGGATATCTGGACAAAACATCATCTTCAATTTTTCTATTTTTGATTTTTGGCTCAATAGGAACTTGTTTTCATCTCTTTTGATGTTGATTCCTAAGTATTTTCTGACTTCTCCTAAGTCTTTTGCTTCGAAGAATTCGTTGAGATATTTGATTAGCCTTTTAATTTTTTCCTCGCTTTTGCATGCTATAAGAATATCGTCGACGTAGACAATAATCATTATCGTATCATTTCCATCTTTCTTTAGAAATAAGCATGGGTCTGCTGTACTCTGCGAAAAGTTAGTGTTCTTTAATACTTCTTCGACTCTTTTATTCCATGATCTAGCAGCTTGTTTTAATCCATAAAGAGCTTTTTTCAATTTGCAAACTTTTCCTTCTTGTCCCGGTTGAATTGTACCTTCTGGTTGTTCCATGAATATTTCTTCTTTTAAATTTCCGTGTAGAAATGCTGTAGTGACGTCTACATGTCTCACGTGCATTTTATCATATGCTGCGACAGCAAGAAAAGTTCTGATAGTTGTATGTCGAACTACTGGTGCAAAGGTATGATCGTAGTCAGTTCCGAATTTTTGACTATAACCTTTTGCAACTAGTCGCGCCTTGTAACGAATGACTGTTCCATCTTCGTTTTCTTTCAGATTGAAAATCCATCTACAGCCAATAGGTTTCTTTCCTACAGGAAGCTCAACCAGTTCCCAAGTTTTATTTCGGGATAAGGAATTGATTTCTTCGTCAACTGCGAGTAACCACTTTTCCTTTTCTTCAGAATTCAATTTATCCAAGTCTTTAAAATTCTCTGGTATGGTTTTTATTGTGTTTGTTAAGTATCCTAGACGTTCTGGTGGTTTCCCTTTCGTTTTCCTTTCTGATCGTCTTGGCTCAACTTCGGATACAACTTTGTGTTTTTCTGCAGTTTCTTCATCGTTTTCAACATCTTCAGCCTTTGGATGGAGAGAAATTTCAATATTTTCATTCTCTGATAATTCTTCGACAAATTTGACGCTTCTACTGATTATTATTCGATTTTCACCTGTGTAGATTCTGTAACCCTTTGATCGTTGATCGTAACCGACAAAAATTCCTTCAATCGCTTTCTGGTCTAATTTTTTACGATTTTCCTTATGTACATATGCATAGGCTGTGCAACCAAATTGTTTCATATGAGCTAAATTAGGTTTTCTTCCGCTCCATAATTCATAAGGAGTCTTATCACAAGCTCTGGTTGGAAGACGGTTCTGGATGTAATTTGCTGTATTTACAGCTTCACCCCAGAATTTGTTTGGAAGTCGTCTTTGGGACAGTAGGCACCTGGTCATCTCAACAAGGCTTCTGTTTTTCCTTTCACTCACACCGTTCTGAGGAGGCGAAAAAGGAACAGTTAGTTGATGTTTGATGCCGTTACTCGATAGAAATTCCTCCATTTTCTCACTGGTATATTCACCGCCGTTATCGGTTCGAAGTGTCTGGATAGTTCTTCCAAATTTATTTCTTGTTATACCGACAAAGTCCTTTAATTTACCAAGAACTTCATTCTTTTTAGCAAGCAAATAGATGACCGTGTATCTAGTAAAGTCATCAATAAAGGTTACGAAATAAAGCTTTCCACCAATACTTGGAGTAGGCATAGGCCCGCAAATGTCACTATGTATAAGTTCCAGTGGTTTTCTTGCTCGAACACTAGCAGCTTTTGGATAAGGAATTTGTTGCATTTTATTCTTTATGCATTCTGAACAGCTATCATTATGAGTGCAATTATCTAATTTTATCCCTTCTGCAAGATTTTCTCTTATTAATTGTTTGATTGCGTCATAACTTCGATGACCTAACCTTGAATGCCATATTTGTATACAGTTTTTATTTTTACATTCAACTGCAAAATTAGCGCTTTCTGGTTTTGTGATTAAAACAATTTTATATAAACTGTTATCGTCAGAATATGCGCGCATAATTAATTGGCTATCCTTTTTTACGTAACAATTTTCCTTTTCGAAAGTAACAGAATATCCATTACTAGCAATTTGTTTAACAGAAATCAAGTTGCTCTTTAAATCAGGAACGTAATAAACATTAGTCAATCGAATTTTCTGCAATCCACATTCTTCTTCTAAATTAAGGTCAACAAATCCTCTGCCCTGCGAATATAAAATTTTTCCATCTGCTAAAATGATTTTCGCTCGAGAATCCTCATATATCAGTTCAGTAAATAAACTTTCATCTCCTACTAGATGACTGCTAGCGCCGGAATCCATGTATAAAATTTTCTTATTTATATTTTGTTCTGAGCAATACCGCGGAGTAATTATTAAACCCTTTTCATAAACAGTACTTTGGACTGGCTTTGAAACATGCCTGTGAGTGTCGGATTCACTGCGTCTCTCTTCGAAAGTGTCTGCGCTCATACAATGTCGGGTCGATTTTCCGACATGTTTGGCCACGCGAGTTTCTGATTTCGAGTTGTCAGGACAAGAATTATTACTTTTGTTCTGCAATTTAAAACAACGCTCACGAGTATGACCACTGCGTTTACAAAAGGTACAGAATTTCTTTTGTCTACTATTATCATAATTTCTAGCATTTATTACAGATTTAAACGCCGTTGAAGAATTACAGCTTCGATCTGCTTGTTGTTCTAGTCTTCTGTTATATTCGTCAGTAAGTTTCGTTTTTACAAGATCTGTAGTTATAAGAGTTTCCTCTCTAGCTTCAATGGCAGTTATAAGATTATTGTATGATTCCGGAATTGAAACTAACATAAGTGCGGCTACATGCTGATCCGGAATGTTCTCACCAATAGCTTTGAGTCTTTCGACTAAGTCCATCATATGAGTGATGTGTGCGATCATATCACCATGTTCAGCCATTTTTATAGAATATAATTTTCTCAGAAGATATAATTTGCTGCTCAAATTGGAGCGCTCATGAATTGACTTTAATTTCTGCCATGTACCGGCAGTAGTCGTTTCATCGCTAACATGAATAATCTGAGAGTCGTCAATGCATAGATTTATTATAGCTCGTGCTTGTTTATCCCTCTTTAAAAATTCATCATCGGGTTTAGAAGGTGGGGGAGAATAAAGAAGATCATCTAACCCATCACGCATTAAAAGCATTTGAATCTTGAATTTCCAAGTAGCATAATTTTCGGAATTCAGTTTCGTTATTTGCATACAATCTTTAAGACTTGACTGTGCCATTATTAATTCTTATTTAGCAGTTTCAAAAAGTTTATATATTATATGCACAGGTTAAATTTTAGTTTCGGGATTTACAACATTCAGTCTCATAATCTATGAAGAATAAAGATAGCAAAATTTAGCTTACCTTTTGTGCACCCAGCAGCAGCAGTTAAATCTCCGAAACTTCATTGGTGTGAGGGATGTATCCATTAATGATAGGATGCATACTTAAGCACAAATCATATTTATTCAGCTATAACTAAATAATATAAAGCGACAGATACATTAATGTTTGCATACAAGCACATACGAAAGCTTAAAAAGAAGTAAGGATTAACTGTATCATGGGATGTATTAATTGGGTGTGATTGACGTATTTGGAATGGTTGATGTAGTTGGTATGGTTGTTGCGCGCGCACCTTGGCATTTCTAGGGTTACCAGAAGTTAAGTTAAAAATAACATTTTCTTCTTCTCAAATGCCTGATTAATTTACAACAAATGAGAAACTGTACAGTGTACAAAAAAGTGAAGTATACAACGTCTTTGTGAAAGGGAGTCGCAGCTAGTTATAAGCATGGAAACCAAAGAAATTAATAAAACAATATTTACCCAAACTGGTAAACAAATACGTATTAATAAACAAATATAGAATAAACCTTTTTTGAAAAAAATTAAGCGCAGAAACAAATCCAAAATTTTAGCAATGTAGCACTAATTTGCAATTTTCTTTCTCTTTTCTTATAGGAGTGTTCTATTCTAATGTGTGAAAGTAATTTCTGGCGCTCAATTCTTCAATTTACGTGATTGTTAACAACGCTGCTTTAATAGCTACGATTTTACTACCGTCTGCAGAAAATAAACTTCAGTTAGTGGTCAGCTAAATTACTTTTATTTTACTTATTATTTTGATGAAACTCAGACTCTTAAAATAAAATCTAAAAGCATCAGTCGCGACATAAAGCTTATGCGATGTCTGGAAAAATAGGCTGCTAATCATCGCGTTGTTTCTTGTGTTAATTTATTAACCACGAGCTTTTCTTACTCATTCTACATGGGTGGAGCTGGGCTTTAAAGGTAACCTTTGATAAAAGCTCGAAAATCGTTATAACGTTACTTTTTTCTTTTTACTCATCTTGAATTTCGCCTTGGTTACTATGGCAACGATGACAGAATGGCTTGCGTATTTTTCATGCGAATATATTGAGTACTTGTCGATTTAAGAAATTAAAAGATATCTTCCTACTAATTTTGTTTCAAGAAAAAGAATTCCCGTAAGAAATTTATAAATTTTGTTTCAAAGATATATTAATATATGCATTTAACATAAGAAGTATTTTAACTGCGAGTATTTTCGGCAGTTAAATGTAGAAATAAATGCGTCTACATATACAGTCGAAGAGTAGAAGTTTTATCTTTGCTAAGATATTTCTGTCATCAAAAAACTTTTTATGTTATTTAATAATGTATATAAAGAGAAGATGTGTGTATACTAACAGAAGAGATCCCATTCTTGTTCATTTTAGAACAGATAAGGAGAGATGGTAGAATGCCACAGCCAAATCTCTTTGCTGTAGAACTTACTTAATAAGCTATTTTAATCTCCTCTGTGTCAATTTATTACGCTATCTTTACCAATAAAAGTGATGTACTAATCAGAATGTAAGGATAAAAGTAACTCAAAAGTGGATGTCTAATTCAAGAATTGGTAGTAGCCTCGAAGATTTAAGTCCACCAGGCGGCGGAGCAGTGAAATCGCTGCCACTGGTACTTCAGACTAGGTTCAAATCTCGGCAGATGGGCTGGCTGCATGAGAGTTTTCCTGTTTCCCTGGGTGTAACGTGAATCCGAGCCAATTTTCCTTATAAAGCCCTCCGTGAAGGCATTTCATTCCTTGGGCAAATAGCTCTCACGTGCTTTGCCACGTTCCAATCCAATCCATTCAAAGCTTCTTAATAAAAACGAAGTGAATTATGATCACTTGTTACATAAATTGAATGTACTTGCCCGATGTAGTTAATGTTCAGAAACCATTTCGCGTCCTTCCGCTTCTGTCTCAGAGGTAAGGTCAAGTTTCTAACCCATCAGGGGTTCCAAATGACTTGTACCATTGCTCATCATCTTTTTTGATTTGTCAAAGCTCCTGCATTTTATGAAGGGTATTAATTTAAATCGAATTATTCATATCTAAAACTATGGTGAGAATTATTTATGACATTTGTGCCCAAAATCATAGCAAGCTTGATCCACTTTAGATTTTTAACGTGGGAGAAGTAATTTATCGCGCAAGTTTAAGAAAGTTCATATAGAAAGCTTTTTTTTTCTTATGGGGATAAAAGATAGAATTTACCGCGAGAGCAGTGAATGCTTTTACGGATTGTTCAGTTTGCACACTTTTCACACGCTCCATGATTCGAAAGTGTGTTACCAATGGCCTTCAAACCTTGCCGACTCACGGAATCCTTAGAACTATAAGGTTTTCGGGAAACCCATCAAACCGTACAAAATTATATCTTAAAATAATACTTTAAATAGATCAATATGTTATAGGTATTTTATGTAAAGACAATAAAAGAAAAGTACTGTATTTTTCATTAAACATTTATAGCATTAAATTAACGCAATTGACTCAATAACGGCATTAAACTGGGTTCCTGGTGTAACCTACACTTGCATTATATAGGCATTTGGGAATTATTATTATTAAATTGGCGTTCTTTAAGGTAAACTCGCTCATATTTACATTACTCATGGGGGTGTAGAAAAAAAAGACAGATGTTGCATAAAGTCTGCATAAGTTCCTGTTCGTTACTTGGACGTTAAAGTTCTGAAGGAGTTTTCTTTTGATGCAGGGTGAAGTTCCTGTGTAAGGTAAACTGCAGTGGGGTTGCTTCTCGTGGTCGCAGCTGGCTGTTCCGAGCAGATTGCTCTCAAGTTAAGTAGCATAAAATCCAGCAACTGGCTACTGCATCTCTCTCCGTAGTGAGATATAAATGCTCTTGGCTGAGCGAAAAAAACATTGCTCTTGACAGAACTGAAAACACAAGAGACAAGGTTTCTGTCTTTCCACTGAAAACTAACTCACTAACTAACTTTTTTTCTGGAGCTGCTTTCCCTGGTTTTAGTTCAAGACGTCTTGGGCGTGTCGGAACAAGTTCTAAATTCTCATTTGCCCGAAAAGTTTCAGAGCGTCTACCGATTGGCATCTGATTGATTGCAGATATAATGATGACAGGCCTAGGAAATTTCCGTGAGAATTCTCCAGTTCCGATATGGGACTCAAACCGGGTGGTGGATGACAGTGCATAACAAAATACCTGTAAACAGATGCGTGGGAATTTTGTACACAGGTCTTCCGCATGCCTTTTTTCTCGTGAATGAAACAATGTTCCTCCTTCTGAACGTCATAAAGAAAACAAAGACTTGAGAATGGTACTTGATTGCAGATCACATTCAGCTTTCCTGAGAACTGCTAAGTGGTCGTTAGAAAAAAACCTTTTCCGAGAATTCTGGGATGGTGGTCAGAAAATAGCTGGAGACGTTACAGGAGAAAACCAGAAAAGCTCCCATGCTGCCAGTTCGTTCGTCAAGATTAGAACTACCACTGTTTAGAGATCGTACCGCTCGGATGTGTGCTTAGTGTGCAAATGATACAATGAAAATAGTACATATTACCTCACAAGAGTTACATTCTTAAATAAAAAAAACCTAATCTGATAAAATTATATTAATGATACAATAAAAATATTACATCTTATCATCTATAATTAATTTCATTATGGGAAGAAGACTAATGCACCGAACAGCAAAATAAACAAACTTCGAATTGAAGAAACAACGAAGGCAGTTAATTGTTTCCAAGTGTCACTGCTTAAAACATTAGGAACTATACTGCATAACCTATCCATTTTTCTCTTCGTTTTACCATGGAACAATTCAACCGTTTAATCAAGCATACGGCCTGGCAAATCTCCAATACTGCCTACTGTTTCCTTTCCCCCTGGCATAAGATTAGCGATTAAAATTTTCGTATGTGTAATATTTTTTCGGAATAATAAATAGGCATTTTTAACAAATCAATGGTATCTCATGGAAAAACTGTGAGGTGAAATAATTTATTTTAAATAATGAGAGGAAATTCATTTAATTATTTATTACTTTTTTATTAGTTTTATTTACTGGAACGAGAGGTGCTTTTAACCTTGAACCTCACTTCTGTGTCCAGATTACTTTTGAAGTAAAAGGATGTTGCCACAAAATGTTATCGTCATGTAAGAGGTTTAAGAGAAATAATACAGCGAATATAAAAAATACGTTGTTTTTAAATATTTTGTGATTTTGCTGCTCATTCCTATGTGGTGTAAGTGAGGCGAAAGTGGTGTTAAATAAATGAAGTTAAAAAACAAATAAATAATGATAATAAGCAAACAAAAATGTGCAAAATCATCCTACTAACAAAACTGAAAACTGATATGATGAATGAATAAAAGATTGAAAAAAAAATATGCCAACACTGTATCAAAAACTCTAAACGCAAACTGTTTTTTTTTAAATTGCCTGTGATTTTTCCGTTCAATTTTATGTGGCGTACGCGCAAAGAAACTGATGTTTAATAGCAAAATTAAAAAGACAGAAATCGTTATCCTAATTTTATAACAGTTATTTTTAAGTCTATTGACCTTTCCTATCTCTTCTAGCTTCAGCTTACAATTTCCTACCAGAATGTATTTTCAGAAACGCGTTTAATGCAAATGAGTAAGAGTAGTATTTAAGTCGATCCTTCACGGACTTCGTTAGAGAACCAGAGTTCCTGACTAGCATGTCTTTGCCTTTGGCTACATCTCTCTTTAAGCTATTACTATGCTCGGCCGTACTTTAGGCCCTTCATAGCTTTGTCCACTTAATTGAGATTTAGGGGCCAACTACTTAGAATCCTGATAGCTTCGATTATATCTTATCTTCGGTTATATGCATTAGCTAAGTTTAAATTCTTATTAATTTGAGTTCAAGTCCAAGTGGAGGCTTTGCTGTACACTCCGAGTTAGGAGCAGACTGTGTTCATCTTTATTTTGAGAAATAAAGGGTAGTTACTCCTTCTTGAGTCTTACGTCTCTGTTCACACACTCAAACGTTTATTCGCTTATCGGTGTACCAGGTTGAACTGTGAAATAAAAGATTCGAACCCCACAAATTAAATAATATAATTTTGCCTGACAAATTCAACTACAGTTTGAATTTGACATATTTTTTGGTTTATGTCACTTTCCAATCACTTTCTATAACACATTTTCTAAAACTTGTTGGAAGTTCTGAGTAAATAACTTAATTCAGTAAAGGTTCCATCCTCATTTAGGTAAAATAGTAAATATTCTACAGTGCAGCATACTTATTTCGTACTTAGTTCTTAACATTATGTTAAGAAAATAGTTCTAAGATTGGTATTCTGTATTAATGTCATATATAATGCAAGAAAATTGGGAACAATTAGAGAGTCTTTGGGCGCTTTCGTATTGGAAAAAAGTAGCATTAAGCAAATTACATTTCTTGTACAGTTATAAGGAAATGGAACGTTATTTGGGTGTGTAACTTTATGCAGTAAGTGTAATTTTTTCTGCTTATATTTTGAAATTAACATGATTTGTAACATAGGGAAAATAAACGTCTAGATTTTTCTCTCTAAAAAATAAAAGTGAAAGTTTTTTCACCTAAAAAAATTAAATAACGTTTTTTCGACTTTGTAAAATCAAACTATAAATTTTTCTCCTTACATTTTGAAATTCGCATCAGTTATCCCTCCAGACAAAGTAAAATTGGAGATTTTTCGCCCTAAAAAATTAATTTGGAACTTTTTTAACTCAAAAAAAAAAATTATTTTCTTTAAGTCCCACTGAAAACTTTAGTGAACTTTTTGGCTATGGAAAAATGTAAATTTGTTAGGATCTTAAGTTTGACTAACGTTTATTTTATTTTAAAACTTTACTATCATCTTTTATTTTCCAGTTCCGGCCAGAATCAACGCGTGAATATGTTTATGCGAATTGTACTTGCTAACGCTTAAGTATTTCAGTTGCGGCTTTGTGCCAAGAGCAGAATAGAAGGAGAGAGAGTAAGCCGTCTGGCCACGAAACTTCACGCGAGCTTGCCATCGGTTACTGTCCACCTTTAAGGCCAAAGGTTTTAGTTCTCTTGAAAGCTAAAGACGTATTGTAGTTTTCCGCAGTTTGCGTACTACAGATGTAGTAATTTAAAAGGCCAGTCTTAATGTTAGTCATCTGTGTAAAATATTAAAAGTTAGCTCTTATTTAAATTTTAGTTAGTTAGTAGTCTTATATTTTTACGTTCAGACCACAAGTGGTTGGTCTTTGTATCCTCAAGTGCGGGAGCGACTGTGAAATCATGGAAAAAAAGCGGGAATTTTAACCCTTCTCATCTTGTTGTCTTTGTTACACTCTATAGGACATAGTTTGCAATCAAACTCGCTGTCCAGTCATTACACGCCATGTTCGCCAAGCAGATAAAAAAATACCAGTCCTGATATTGGCAACCGAAGAAGAAGAACCATATCCGACTTTCAAGAGGAAGTTGATGTACCCGTGGCATCGGCCCAAAATTCAGAAATGCCAACTGCTACCCTAGAAGGATTTGGGTGCATCGTCCAGACCATGCGAGCATCAATGAAGCCAGCAGCAAGCTTCGATGGGAATTCAGCGGTGAATAACTTTTTGGAAAAATTAGATGACCACTTTATGCTCTATCCAGTCCACGAGTTCCAGAAAGTGACTTTGGTTACTATCACGTTGAGGGGTCAAGCGCTTAGTTGGTTCAAGTACATCGGAAAAAATCTCTTGGGCCAACCAGGAAGTCCTACCTACACTTACGAAAATTTCAAGACCTCCTAAGGTCTTTTTCAGTAGTAAGAAATGGTACGAAATTAGAAGCGGAACTCTTCAGCACATACCAGCAAAGAATTGTGGACCTCTCAAGCTTCATTTTAAGAAAACTACAGTTATTTAAGCTTTTGTTTGGAAGCTGGGTGGATCCTGAAATAATGCAAGTGATTTTGCCTAGGTTACTTCTCCAGGTACAAGACTTTATCGAATTAAGGAATCCAACGACTTTGGAAAAGTTATTTGAGCTCGCAATCCAGTTGAAAGCAGAAGAACAACGAACATTGAAAGAAGACACCAGTACGAGCAACGAAGCCAGTTTGGTGCTCCAAGGCCACGGCAGAGGCAAGATCACGGCTACGGAAGCAAGTCGAGTCAGTGGTAAAAAAAAACCTGAATATTTAAAAACAACCAGCGAACGTTGACTGTTCACAAATAAGCCAGACAAAAAGTTTGAAGGCCAGCGGAAATGTCCGAAAAAAAAGAAAGAAGATTTAAACTGAAACGGACTTCTGCTGATGGGAGGGTGCGGAAATCCGAAGGCCAAGAGAACCCATCTACCATCAAGCTCAATACAGCTGTTGTGAAAAATTTTGTTCTTCCGAAGATTGAAGTGTTAGTGAACAATATTCCAGCCACCGCCCTCCTGGATACAAGTGCTTAGTGTAGCTTTGTGGCAGACGAATTTTTTAAAATCTATTTTCGTCGGTATAGAATCTACAGTTCGGATAATACGACGGTGATAGATAAAGTACCACTGCATATTCGCATTAAAGACGAGCAGGTAAAAATTATATTCCTTATTAAGAAATCATTTTCTTTCAGCGTCCGAAGCAACACTAGATTTCAGTCAAGCATCCCTTAAGCTGACCATGAAACAGGGCCGGAAGCGGACCCTCCCCCGTTGAAGCTAAAACACCTACCAACTGAAGAGCAAGGAAAACTACGCCAAATGGTAAGTGAATTTTCTACTTTGTTCAGTGACATTCCAGGACTCACACAACTGACCAACCATGAAATAAATACACAGCCAGTTCACCACAAGGCTTACCGCTATGATAAGTCCAAAGAAAAAATTATAGAATGGCACATTATACATATGCTAAGTAAAACGATCATTACGCCCATCTCCAGTAGTTATGCCAGCACGGTTGTTCTACACTGCTGGCCACCGTAAATGCAACACACTAAAGGAAGCATGCAAATAACATGAAATTTACCGCATGCATTAGCGGAGGTGAGATATGCAAATGATTAGAATTTCAGCACAGACGCACATCACGCGCGCCTGTGGCGCCACTTCAAAGCGCTATTTAAGGCTTGGAGTTTTCGGCAATTTCCGGTTCGGCAATTGTGTTTTTCTTGTGTTTTTTTTTTTCAAAAAAATGATCAATTATCCTCGTAGTAAACAGCGATCATCGTTTGATCAAGCATCTGAGTCCGACAGAAGAAGGATAGTGGCTTACCGAGAATGTGGATTATCTTTCAGGGAAATCGGTAGTCGTGTTAGAAGAAAGACAAGCAACTGTAATACGGATATGTGACCGTTGGATGCAGGAGGGTACGACGGACCGACTTGTTCGATCGCACCCACCTCAGTGTACTACTTCACGTGATGACAGGAACATTGTGCGCATGGCAGTGACGAATCGCTCAGTCACATCACGAACCATAGCACAGCACATTCAGTCCGTAGCGCATCATCCAGTGTCTGCGCTTACCATTCGACGCCATTTAGAGGAGAGCGGTCTGTCCGCAAGTTGTCCATTGCTTCGTCTACCCTTGACGCAGAACCACAGACGTCTCCGTTGCCAATGGTTCGATGAAAGAATGATGTGGACGGCAGAATGGAATGAAATTGTCTTTACTGAGAAGTCACGCTTCTGTCTGCAACACCACGATGGTCGGATTCGAGTCTGGAGACACCGTGGAGAGAGAGGATGCTGAACAGCTGCCTTGTGCACCCCCACACTGGTCCTGCACCGGGTATTATGGTGTGGGGCGGTATTGGATATCACTTTCGCACTCCTCTAGTACGCATTGCCGGTACTTTAAACAGCCAGCGCTACATCTCCGAGGTGTTGGAACCAGTTGTCCTTCCTTGCCTTTATTGCTTGCCACAGCCATATTTCAACAGGATAATCCTCGACCACACGTGGCACGCATTGTCCAAGGGTTCTTCGTCAATCGCCAGATTGAATTGCTTCCCTGGCCGGCTCGCTCTCCGGATCTTTCGTCGATAGAAAACATGTGGTCCATGGTTGCTGAACGATTGCCCCATATAACATCCCAAGCTGCCATACGAGATCAACTTTGGCAACGTGTGGAATCTGCTTGGTCTGCTGTATCCCAAGAACTCATCCAAAGTCTCTTTGAATCAATGCCGAGGCGTGTGGCAGCGGTGATCTCCAACAATGGCGGCTCCTCTGGCTACTGATTCTGGAAGGAACCACAGAAGTCTATAAATTTAATCATTTACTACTTGGTGTACATGTTATCCACTAAATGAATTTTGTTGCGATATCTCTTGTCTTTCTTGGTGTTGCAATTTGGGTGGCCAGCAGTGTATGTAAGAAAAATAAGGATTATTCTGTTATACACCCAAAAAGGGGGCCTTTTGCAATAGATTATTGTGAATTAAATAGAGTTATTAAGTATCTAATTTATCCATTACCCATTATTGAGGAAATCTTGCGAAACATATCTTCCACTAAATGTATGACTACATTAGATTTAATATCTGGGTATTTTCAAATAGGCGTAAAACCTGAAGATGTTCCAAAGACCGCTTTCATAACTAAGTCCGGCCCTTATGCATTTTTGCGTATGCCGTTTGGCCTGTCAGGCTCGCCAGCAACATTTCAACGTTGTATGGACATTGTTTTAAGACCCGTCCTTGAGAAAAGCGCTTTTATTTATTTAGATGACATTATTGTTACTAGTAATAATTTAGAACAACACATTAAAGATTTAAAAGAAGTGTTTTCATTGTTAAATGAGGCCTGTCTAAAAGTTAATATTGAAAAGTGCAAATTCGCAGCTACAGAATTATGGTATTTGGGGTATAAAATTTCCCAGAAAGGCATCAAAACCGACAAATCAAACATAATTGCAATTCAGAATTATCCGATGCCAAATACTGCGAAGAAAATATGTTCTTTTCTAGGGCTCTGCTCATACTATAGATCCTTTATAAAGGATTTTGCCACCATTGCCGAACCGTTATTAAAATTAAAACGAAAAAAGGCAAAATTTTCGTGGACTGCCGAAGCTACTACCGCTTTTGAAAAATTAAAGCAAACGTTAACACAAGCCCCTGTTTTGATATTTCCCAAAAATGATGAAAATTTAGAAATCAGATTATGCCGTAGGGGCAGTTCTTTCCAAAATGGGGAGACCCTGGCATTCTTTAGTCGTACTTTAAATGATACTCAAAGAAATTAATCTTAAAGAAAAAAACCGAAATCTGGAGTTACAAAACGCAAACGTTCTTGATCCAGAAGACGTGCTACTAGCTCTGAGACAAGAGGTCGTTGAAGAAGTAGTAGGGCTAAGCGTATTACTAAACGACGTCGTTCAAGCCGTAAAATGTACAAAGGTCATAAACCTGGAGATAGCTGTGGGCAGTAACAATGGGAAAGCATTTTGAAATATTTTCACAAAAATTCCTTCTTCGATGTAGCAGCAACACTTCGGTGACAATAGCCAGTTCGAAATAAAATAGGCCAATGGTTCAATGATTATGATTATATTGCCAATAAATGTTTCCCTTAATAAGCTGATGTCTCACAGTCACATCAGGTGAATGATAATCAGTTGAAGTCCCCTACAGGAGAAAAAGGAGGCAAATAGGGAGGAGGATACCGTTGTCTCATGAGCCAAGCAACTATCCGAGTAATTAAAAGAAATCAGACAGCACACTTGCCAAAGATACTAGAGATTAAAAGACTAGATATCAAAGTTGATATCTTTAAGACAACATGCTGCAAACCGGCCTGATTTTAAAATCCTGGAGATCTCATAGTTTAAAAAGGACGGGAAATTGCCTTTGAGACAGCGTATGCCAGTCCTGAAGAATTCCTCATGGCGCATCTTAATTTTTAATTATTGTGCAAGAGCTTATTTCTAATATAAAAGTGCGCTCCAGTAATTGTTCTTGATTTTATTTGAAAAGGTTCCAGATTACGCAAAACCTTGTTTTGCATAATCTGGAACCTTTTCAAATAAATCTTTATTCAGGCAGCCCAGGCTGACTGGCAAGTACAAAACCATTAATCATTTTTAGGCTTTAAGAAATTCACAGCGGATGTATCTGCTGTCCCAAACCGGCAATTGTACTTATATAAATATTCTGTTACGCAAGCTTAACAATAGCCGGATTTCATATCTTAATAATACGATAATTAGCTATATTTAGGCACGCACTTTCCGTCAGACTAAACGACACTATTCGACCAATCCAACCGCAGAACCAGTCACAGGGTTTCCACCCTTGTCCTCGCACATTGGAGAGAATAGATGCCATCGTCATAAGGTGACACTGGTCCTCACATTTTGCCACCTGCCAGTCACACGGGCTGCCCGTAGCCAAAGGACATTACCTAGCAAACCCGAAGCTCCACCCCCCAGGCAGCTTCCCGGGACGCCAGTCTGGGCTACTAGAACCTTAATTTGTGGGACCTGCCAGACCCACTGGCCAACAGATAAGCGATCTTTCTTGTGCCATTAGAACCACCAGGTTCGTTATTTGTATACCCCGATGGCCGAGACTGCCTAGGTACAGATCCTAACCAATAGCTTCTCAGAGTTCTCTACGTCGAGCTCCGAGGGGGAGTAGTAAGGTAAATAATACTACAACTATTTATTCAGTAAATCTGATTCAGTGAACTTTTGCAATATAAAGTACCATTTATTCGACCTTTTTATTTCTGCCAAATATGCTACAGCATTTGATGTGTTGGGCATCTAAATTTCAGTTTTTTAACATGAAAGAAAGCTAATAATTGTTTATTAGGCAATGCTATATGGAAAGCTCTAAAGCGAGTTTAAAATTTAAACTTTGAAAACAACGGCAAGTTGAATTTTATATTTAGGGAAAAGTTTCAAGTAGAATTGCAAATGCAAACAAATTTCAGTTTATGTTTCATGTTTAGATCAGTTAATGTTTTTCTAATAATTTGCCAAGCATCTTTCTTCTTCAATGAACAAAACAGTCTCTTAAATTCCCACATTTTTTCCCCTAAACGTTATTATATACATATATTGGTAATGATAATGATGACAGTAACAAAAATGAGAAGAATGAAAGCTATGTTGATAAAAATTGAAACAAAAAAAGATGACTCATAACTCTAATAGACTGAGAAAAATCGAACTAAAAATAACGGGAAATTACAAGATAAAGCCTTCTAAGCTCTTTGAGAAACACACTTTTTGGAATCCAAGTGCCTTTTCTAAACATAACCTATAAAAACATTTTATAGAGTAAATATTATAATTACCATTTAAAGATAATAAATGACAAATGTGAGAGTTTTCAAAGAGTTCTGATTCACTAAAAGAACACAATTTCTGAATAATTTCAATAGAAAATTATTATGCAAGAAGATCAAAGGAACAGCAGCAGTGAATCGTGATGAAAGTTTTTTTTTTCATTTTATAGAATAAAATTCATATTTTTTAATGCAAAATTTCAGAACTGTATTTGCTTGAGAGATGTATCTTAAGTAAAACAGTAAAAAACTCTCCAACCATTGAAGAAAGTTATAACAGAATTTTTTAAAGACTGCACTGCGAATTTAATTCGTAGCGCAGTCTTTAAAATTCTGTAATTCATTCTGTCATAACGTTAAAATATTCTGTATTTATAACAAAGTATAGAAAATTATATTTTGAATTTGAAGAAAATCAAAATTTGTCTACCGAACTTTGTCTATCCGTGTAATCTGCTTTTTGAAACAGAGGAAGCATTTTATCTCAATCTCATTTTCCCAACACAAAAGAGGAAGTTCCGAAATTCGCTAACGCTAAATTAATTTTACGGTAAATTAATTTTCATGTAGTCTTATCGTTTGATCTCTTA
>KK119894.1:54326-94511 GCA_000611955.2 Stegodyphus mimosarum | reverse complement strand
GACTGCAGAAAAACTAATTTGCATTAATTTAAGCGCGCGTATTTTCAATGCTTTCCAAATCGGTTTTACTAATGTAAAGCACAGCATCTAATATATGCTTTTTGATCTATCTATGAGATACGAAATAAGATTTCCTCGGATTACTTTCACCGATTGCCTTTTTGCTACTCTTCCTTTTCATTTGAAGCGGAAGTTTCGTTACGAGATTATTCCTTGAAAGGTGGGTTCGAATCTGAGTAAAAGACGCACATTTTGAAGATTTTGTTGGTGCAAATAATGAAGCTTAAACATCATTCGAACTTTCAGATAAAAATACTTTGACTCAAGAGCATCGTATGAAAAAGCAGAAACCTGACTGACAATCATATACCGAAAAGGGTGGAAGATGCAGAAGTGATTCAAAAAGATATGTACTACAGTCCATTACTTTGCAATAAGCACTTCAAGGCCATTTCTTTACTTAAACTAGGATTCATAACCATAACGACGATTGTAGCGAGAAAAAAATGTCGAATCCTCTAATTTGCCTAAAATGCCTTACTTTTCCCTGTGCAATAATGACACATGATGCGAAGATCAATGAGGGGTCAGTTGTTACCACCTTGAAGTGCCTGTTTTAAAGTAGCATGCTGCAGTTGATTTTGTTCTAAATATCAACCACATGGAAGGAGAAAAAAAGAAATGTTTAATTCCGACCGTTGCAATCCATGACTCGCGGATCACCAAGTGACCCATTTCATAGTTTCAAGTGCCCCACTGGAGTTCCGAAAATAAAGTGTAATATATAAAAATAAATTATGAAACATAATCATGAAACGAAAACTTGAAGAATACATGAAAAATAAACCGAAAATAAAAAATTACAGTAACATTTTTGTTTGATTACAAAGTTGCAATAAGGAATAGGTGTTTTTAAAAACTGTAATATAATTTCAATGAGAAATCGATAAATTTCGCAAAGTCAATCCGTAATCTATAATTCTAAAAAACTGGCTTTGAAATTTTATCCGCATTCTCTCATAAATGCGAGCAAATATTTTCAAATAAGAACAGGAACAGCTTAACTACCGAAAATTCAGTTGCTTGTATTTGTCTTAAGACGATTAATTACACTCCCCCACATTGAAAGGGCAACACTAAGAAGGAATGGCCCGAAAATTATGCAAATTTCAGAGTAGACGCATATCCCCGGAGTTATGCGAATGATGCGAAATACACAGCTCCCCAGTGCACGTTCAAGATATAAGTAAAAGAACCTGCAGAATGTTCAGTATTCGTGCATATATTTTTGCTAGGAAAATCATCATAGAAAATGTGTTCTTGTCTCTGAGGACGCGTATAATAATAGAAAATGCCAGGCCATCGTCAACGGAGTTAGTTCTAGCAGACAGACTATTTTACGAGGGGCATGGTGAACGGACTGAGAAGGGCAGGTTGGTCCATACGGCAAATCTCAGCCGAAACACACTTGGACACGTCCACAGTGCACCGGCTGTGGCAACGATGGTTGGAACGAGGAAATGTGGTAAGTTCAAGAGGTGCAGGTGCAGTTAAAGTGACGTCAACAAGCGTGTATCGATGCATCCGCCGACAAGCGGTGGCCCCGCAAGACACTTTTACCTCTACTGTGCACCATGTTCAAGACACCCTTGGTGTTGCTATATCGATTGGAACCATTTGTCGTCGACTGGTGGCTAGTGGTCTACACTCGTGGCATCTGGCAAGAAGACTATCATTGACGCCATATCGTAGATGCCAACGTCTGCAATAGTGCCGGCCTCGTGCGATGTGGGCGCAGAATGGCACTGGGTCGTGTTCTCAGATGAGTCTCGCTTCTGTTTATCCAATGCTAGTCGTCGAGTGTGGCGTCGATATGAAGACAGGTCCAATTCGGCAGCGATTTTAGAGCGTCCCACCGGGCGACAACGCGGCATAATAGTTTGGGACGGAATTGCATACGGTTCCAAGTCACCTCTAGTTCGTATTCAGAGCACTATGACGTCCCAACGATACGTGGATGCTGTTTTATGACCTTTGACACTCCCCTACCTTCAGGAGTGCCCAATGCCCTTTATAAGCAGGATAATGCCTGATCACACATTGATCGTATCAGCTTACGTGCTCTGCAAGGTGTATAGATGGTTCCCTGGTCACCGTTCTCTCCTGATGTCTAACTAATCAAACACATTTGCGACGTGATTGGACGCCATTTGTAAACTCTGTCATTGCAGCGTTCAGAAACGAATTGTGGCAAATGTTTGACGGGAAATGAACGGGTCATGGCATTTCTCAGGACACTATCCGTAGTCTTGTTGACTCTGTACCTAGATGTTTCAACTAGGTACAAAACCTCTGTACCTAGTTGCTTCGTGTATCACCGTCCAACGTGTTCCTGCAACCTACTGAGCCGACGCTGTTCTCGCTTTGTATTATGCATATCATTTCGAAATAAAGATCACTTATTTTTCGTTGCTGTCTCTCTCTGTTTGCAGAGTTTCATCATTTTCTGACTTCTCCTTCTTTTTGTTTCATTTTGAACGTCGGAGAGTGTATAAGCCAGACTTCATTAAATTGACACACAAGTTCAGCCTCATGGAAGCCATTTATATTGAAAAGGAAAATGAAGTTCATTCAATTATGTTTGTTTTTATAATAATTAAAATTGGAATTTTTATTTTTATGTTTCAAGTTTAAAGCGTCTTAATTATTTTCTCAATGAAATTTATTTTATCATTCACCAAGAAAGACTGTTCTAAAATGAAAGTACCACTGACCCAAAATGTCTTCTGAATACAATATTTTGGTTGATATTTAATTTAGCCAAAATACTGCCGATATCTGGTTTAATTAATTTGTAGGAATGTGAAATACGTCTAATAGAAAATAGCACAAAATGCAGACAACTTAAAGATTTTGTCAGATGAAAGTATTTACTTTGTTCTAATCTATGTTGATTTCAGTTGTAGGAAATATCGGTTATAAGAACTATAACTTAATTTATACAACTTAATTTTCGTAAACCTTCTTACGTCAAGTGCGAACGATAACAGAAAAAAATTTTATTTTAGTCCAAGATGTGAAATTTGGCATAACGGTTAAGAATAAAGAAGAGAGATCGTAATCGCATTCTTGCAAAAGGGCTAGAATAGCTTCCAAATTAAGATTAATGTACGATTTAATTTTGCTCAGTTTTAAAACCGTGAATGTCTTCTAAAATAATTGCTGCCTCTGGTTAATATTACAGAAATAATCAAATAATTTTTCATGTATACGAAAGTCATTTGCAAATTCGACTATAGAATAAGTTACTTTATATTACTTGCAATGGATTTAAAAAAAAAGTTAAGTGAAATCCTGCTTTTCTACAATTGTTTCGAAACTGTGGTAACATATTTTTTGGATCTGAATTGGTTATTAAACCTTGCAAGGTTTTATGTTAATTAACCGAATTAATCTTATTATTTTGGCTTTACTTTTGTAGAATCGTACCTAGAATGTAAATTCGTAAATAAATTATAAATAAGCTTAGAGCTTCTGAGTTTTGAGAGAGAAGTTTGAAACTTAGGCTAAACGGTACTGTACTTTCCTTTCCTGCTGTTGAATTTAATTTATAGGCTTAAGCTTCTTCTAGCAGCTGTTGCCTTGCGAACAGAGTCATGGCATGCAAAGTATGATTGCAAAGGGGTATGCTGAAGTTCTATCTCATATTCAATTTAACTTGAACGCACTTTTTGGTTGCTTGCAAGTTAGTAGAACTCGGTTTCTGTTAAACCTTTGCGTTTGTGTAACCATCAGGCCGACTTGTTAATAAATTAGTTTTATTTTAAGCTTCTAGTTTAGTTGCCATTTCTTCAGTCAGATGGTAGATGGTGCAAAAATCATCTGACAGTCTTCACAGCTTTTTTAAGCAGATATGATAATTTAAAATAAAACAGTGTAACCGTAATAACGGATTACAACTTTCCAGATAACCTATTCAAATCTAATTACAGTTGGGGAGCAATTCCGCTTAATTAATTTTTTTATTTAGAGCCTTTCATTAGAATGACCAGAAATGATTGTCCTTATACTCCTTGTGCTCACCTTACATAAAATTTAGCCGTGAATGTCTGGTTTACGGCATATGTTTGTGAATAGGTAATTTGTGACAATGTTATTAAATGTTCATAAAATCGGAAGTTAATTTTCCTACTCATTCCTAAATTGGTGAGCTAATTGTCAACAGGATAAAATATTTATTTTCATGCTTCTTTTTAAATCGATCTCATTTAATGAGAAATCTGGAATAAATCATTTTTCATTACAGTGTTGTAAAGCAGGATTAGTAAATTAAAATTCTCGAATCTCACCTACCATGAATGAGATTCAGAATCCTTTTTTAAGTAAATAAGAAATTTTTTAAGTTATTGTCCTTGGAATAATAACTTAAAAAATTTTAAACAATTTAAATCAAAAACTTTGAAAAGATTAGTTTTATTGACATCCTGTGAAAGCGTTCATTTAGGGAAAAAAACAGTTGTTGCATGGCATCTGAATAACCAGAACCATTGTATGATAAAACTGAATGATGCTGTCATAACTTCTTGGATTGAATATAGCATTCCATTTTTAGGGTTTATCTGTGCTAACTCTTAAAGTAATAGTCTACCTTCTATGATTTATTTATTTAAAAAAGGATCATGGAAAATGTAAAAGATATAAACTGTCATTATTTAAAAAAACGTTTTGTCAAATTACTCTCTTTAACAAACTTTTTTAAATATGTACTTTATTTGCAATTTATGGTGCTGTTTTTAAAAGCAATGTATTCTTAAATTTATTTTTTACTAAACGCAATCTTCAATTTATACTCCAGATTAAAATTTTAATACTAAAGTTATTTCTTTCTTCTTATCCTTCTTGTGACGCACCACCGGTCGAACAGAAAGGTCGCTGAACACTGATAGTTCGATTTTCAGTTACAGTTTCCCTTAGAAACTCCCCTCCCGCCGAGGCATCTTTTTTCTTAAGCAACAAGCACTAAAAGAAAAGGTGCGAATGCAAAAAGGGGAATTAAAACATAAAATTTATATATAAAGTACAGGTTACATCGCCGAATTCAAATAGGCAACCAAAATTAGCTTCAAACGCAATCCCACAGTCATATCACAACACCTTAAAAAGATGCCGGACTTCTCCGTCAGTTCGCAAGCAGCGATAGCTTCGTGTTATCCGAGAAAGCTAAAGCGGAAAGCATGAGCAGAAAACACCATTTGCACTATAAAATGCATTGGAGGATTGTCGAGATATTGTATGCTTTTGTAATCCAATCTGCTGTTATGAGAGAGCTGAATGTGCATCTTAGTGTCATCAATAGGCGATGGAATTGTTACCAAAATGATCAAAAGTAGAAGACGTGGGCCTGGATGCCGAGGATTACGATAACGACAGACGATCGGTTCTTGCTGCTACATGTAAGACGCTGTAGATCGCTAACAGCGCGACAGCTGGCTTCGCATATCTCTGCTGCTACAGGATGGCCCCTATCCCGCCTAAGTGTGTCGCGTCAACTGTATGAATGTGGACTGTACGCCTGACGACCTGCGGTTTATGTTCCTTTGTCCCCATCGTATGTCAGAGTGCGGTTGAATTGGGCTCGTGAACATCGGATTTAGGCGCAAGAGCAGTGAAGCCACTCACTCTTCTTTTTCTCGTAACATAGATCAGCCCACTCACTCTTTACGGATGAGTCCCGATTTCACATCCAGAATGGTTCCCGAAGGGCAATCATATGGCGAGAGTCAAAGCCAAGTTCTCGGGCGCCAAACATCGTCGGAAGAGATCATTACAGAAGAGAAGGTTTACTTGTGTGGCCTGGGATAGGAACGAATGGCCGCGCCGTCCTCCATGTGATTTCAGGTGGTTTCGTGACAGCCGTTTGATATCGCAACGAAATTTTACACTCTCGTGCGTCCTTTTATCTGCAATAGCTACCGACGTGACATTTATGGACAATAGCGCCCGCCCGCATAGAGCTTGTTAAACATACTTGTATTTTATTCCTGCTAATATTTTAAGTTATTTTGCCCAGCTCTAATAATTACCCAGAGTACCAGAGGTACCAGAGGTGCTAATAGTATCAATCCTCATATTTTGTCGTATCACTTTCCTAATAAAAGGATGTTCAAATCAAATGTTATCCCATGTATTATTTTTCAAAACCTTATATAGCGAATATACAAAACAATAACCAAGCGTTGTGAATTCGAAAGATACGTTGTTTTTAAATATTTACAATTTTATTATTGAATTTTATGTGGCGAAAGAAGAGGAATAGACAAGGTTAAAAAGACAAAACATTAATAATAACAAAACAAATCATCTATGTAAGTCATCTCGCCAGGGAAACTAAACACTATAGGATGAATTGAGAAAAGACTGAAAAGATATTAATGGCAAAGTTAATTCTGTATCGAGAGTTCTAATCATATGCTGCTGTCAATTTTTTTTTTAATTTTGTTGTTGAATTTTATGTGGCATAAGTGTGAAGAAAGTGACGTTTAATAACAAAGTATAAAAGGAAAAAAAAATAGTTTTGTTAGTAAGAGTGATCGAAAAGCAGACTGGTAAACTGTGCGGTAAGCAAGAGTATAAAAACTTATCAAAATTTCTGGTTCGACTTTAAAATCGAAATTCTTTCAATAACCCAAAAGGGCTATTAGTCTGGAAGCACAATTTAGCATTGTTTCTTTTTAATGCGTCTTTTCACTTTCCATTCGAGTCTGTTGCCATTCTGAAAAACGTAAGGTATTATTCTTTCATATTGAATCTGCCTGTTATTAATTAACTAACAACACTATTTAAAAATAATAGATGCAGTTCTTAAGAACCTGATTATTTAAATAAAATTACACTTATTTCATGATATATCTAATTAAAAACATAAAATATTTGTACAGAATAACATTACATAACATAATACTGGCATTCCCTGTTCCGCGAACTGAATCGCACTACAGGTCCTCCCCCCCGCAGAACCGGGGCCGGGGTTCAACCCCTTTCCCGGAACCTTGGAAAGGTCGGCGCAACGCACCCTATTTGGGGCGTCACTGGTCGTCAATTTGCTACCCACTAGTCGCGCGGGCGAGCCCGTCACAGGGGGTCATTACCCAGCATACCCAGGGAGTTACCCCCGGGCTACTAGAACCTCCCTGCTCTAAGACATGCCGAACCCTGGGCCGGCCAATAAGTGACCTTTCCGGAGCCCCCAGAACCACTAGGTTCATAATTTGCATACCCCCGTGGCCGAGACTGCCTAGGTACAGATCCTAGCTAGTAGCTTCGCAGAGTTCTATACGTCGACCCCGGGGGGGACAGAATAACATTGCATATTTCTTTCTCTTTTTATGTATGCAGAAGATATGAAACGTTTGCATGTTAGTGTAAAGGCATATTCATTTAATATCCTATAAAATGTTTTGCTATTCCACTTGGATCCTCTCTATCGATAATCTCTATTGATCAACCGGGAACTTTAAAAGAGCTCTCTTGGACGATCGTTAAAATCCAAACCCTTTCAAATTTTTTAACTATTTATTTACTTATTTATTTAGAAAAATAAAACGTAAGTTACTATGCATAATGCTGGGTTTCTTTTTAAATTTTTAGAGTTTTAAGATTTATTGCATCGTAATTATGGACATGCCCAATGCATTCTATGTATTAATCATAAATAATGGTCAGAGATGATATATATAAATATGCACGAAGGTCTTTCACTCAAGAAAATAATGTAAATATGCATCATAGCAAACATTTCTGAATGATTGATAAGAAACATTTATGTAAAAAAATATTAAAAAGAGGGAAAATATCTAGTAAAGTCTGTTAATTTCAAACTCATAAGCAATGCATATACGACCAGGTGTATAAATTGCCTACATTGTGGTCACTTAAATATACTGCCTTAGAGTACAGCATCAGATATACATGCATATCTAGAGAGAGTTACTTAATCAAACATAATTTATTCGTAATGTAGGCGCCGCCTAATGCGATAATGTTATCGAATTGCCAATGTCCCGCCCATTTGTACATAGAAAAGACATTGCTTACTGTGATCAACAAGTTGGTTAGTGATTCAAAATATTATAGAGTGAATTTTTTAAACTGAAGTAAAGGCGCCAAATCAAAGTTAAAATCAAAGTTTTTGTTTCTTTATTTTATTTATTTATTTGTTTTTGTTCTTGTGTAACATTATCAGCTTTTGCTTTCATGCAGATCGTCATTACTAATATCTGAAAATCAATGATGTTTGAAAACGTGTTGTCGCGTGCAATTTATTGCAAAAAATGGAAAATCTAAATAAAAGATATTTCTTAAAGAGAAACTCGAAATGGAAAAGAAATGTCTCCGAAGAAGGGATTAAAAGTTGTCTTAACAAAATAACGCGAATAGTGAGGAGTTTAACGCTTCGTGGAATATTATAGAAAAAAATTTCAAGTTACAGCATCAATGACAGAAGATTGAATGAAAGAGCTGCTAATCGTTTTCTGAAACAAATCCAAGTACGTTATGTGAAAATTTTTCTGTAGATGATAATGATGAAATCAAGGAATCGCCTGTAAATTCTGAGATAAGGAACAATTTAAAATTATTAAGATTAGAGTTGCAACATCGATCAATAATTTCCACTAACATCATGAATACAAACACTTGAAAATGAACTTTAGTGTAACATTTGTAGACAGTAAACTGTTAATGATTTTTTTTCCTAATTAGAATAATTTGAAAGTACTAATTTATACGTTCTTTCAAATATTTCTAGTTACATTTATATTAAAAATTCCCATGATATTTTAAAGGATATTTCTCTAATCGCTTAGTGTTATCATTCGATTAATGCTATCAAATTTGTCATGCAATCTTACAAAGTGGTGCCTACTCGGTAGTTAAAAAAAAAAGGCTCCGAAAAAACTCACTGTCAAAGCAGTTAAGGTGTAAGACTATTCTACAGAAATTTTGTTTCTGGATTTTTTTTTAACTGATCTCTATTGTATAAAGTTTTGACTCGTTTTCAGTTCTATAGTGAATTTAAAAATAGTGGAACACTTGGAATTTTAAGAACTTGTTGTTGTTTTTTAATAGGAAATTGCTTTTCCTTCTTTCAGAAAAAGCGCTGTTACTTAAGTTGAAGTTTGTAATGAAAGCGAGTTACAAATCAGTTACTGCAAACCGGTTGTACATATAATAAAGAACTTCTGTCAAGGGGAGCGAGTGTAGATGACAATATAGGGGTCAAAGATCGATTGTTAAACTTAAGCTTTCATTTAACTCGGAAAATCGGTAATTTTTATCCATTGAAGATAGTTTTACATCTGAATTTCCTTCCATGAAGTTTGTTTCCATATTTTAAGTTAGCTAGTCCAGCTCAAACTGCATGTGGGCCGAATGCGGGATCTAAAAACAGTTGACAGAAATGATTTGTTTTTAGCAAAATAAAAAACATTATGACACAAAAAATAGTAAAAACATTTTTTAAATGTCCGAAAGCTTTCAGATTTTATAATACGCCCAAAGGGATGTTTGTTTAACGTTCTTTGTGTTACCTTTATTTTCTTCGCACTGAAACCATAAAGTTCAATCCAACAGCAATGCCACTGTTCCGGTGCTTTCGGAACAGAACAACGCAACACAGTTTCTGATTCGCTTTTTGGCCCCAAGAACATTTAATTAGTCGAACATCGGACTCAAAAAAACAACCACATCAGCATGGCAGCATCTTCCAGAATTTCAAGAACATTGTTCAGTGGACACTAATTTAGAAATAATTCCTAATGATAAGGAAAGCACGAAGGTCTTAGCATTAATTTTCGAACTCCTCAACAGACACATTCATTTTCAAAACCGCACTTGCATTCACCTCACCATTGACAAAAAGACACATTTTGTCCCAATCTGCACGCATTTTTGATCCATTAGGATTTTTTCCCTATATACTGTTGTAATGAAAGTTTTTGATCAAAAGCTCTGGCTTACAAAAGGGAACTGGGACTCTCTTATTCCACAAAGTCTTGCTGAGGATATGTTTAAATCTCAGAAATCTTTCAATGAAGTTGAACATTTTTCCGTTCCCAGAGGTGTCACGCTTATTTCTTCTGACACATTTGGATTGCACGGCTTTTGCGACGCTTCAACACTTGCATACGCCGTTGCAATTTATTGCAAACAAACGCACGAAAATGAAGCAAATTTTTCTCCCCTAGTTTCTAAAACTAAAGTCGCACCAATCAAACAAGTGTCGGTTCCTAAACTGGAATTATGCAGTGCTCATTTGCTTTCAAAGTTATGTCGTGCAGTCATAAACACATTCAAAAAATACAATTTTGATGTTTTCAATACAATTGTTTACGCTTGGACAGATTCTAAAGTCCTACTTTCTTGGCTATCGGCGCACCCCCGTAAATGGAAAACTGTTTTAGCAAACCGAATTTCTCAAATAATCGAAGTACTTCCAACAAATTACTGGAGGCATGTACCTTCCGAAAAGAACCCCGCAGATATCGCTTCACGTGGTATTGATCCCAAATGTCATTCTCATTGCAACTTGTGCTGGAAAGGCCCAAGTTGGCTTTTTTTGGATTCGTCTCACTGACCGAAAGAGGAATCCGCTTCAAAAGAAATCAAGGATCTGATTAAAGCTGAACAAAGATCTGATTCTATATTTTCATTTCATAGTGCTACCTAAGATGAATTATATAGTGATTTATTTAAAAAAATATTCATCATTTTGTAATATTATACGCATTTTGGCATTTTGCTTAATATTCATCAATAAGTGCAAAACTAATAACAAAAGTCAAACACTTATAACTGATTCCTTTTCTCCACTCCCTTACACGGAAACTAAAAATGCAGAAGTAATCATAATTCGGTGGGTGCAGAACGATTACCTTAATGAGGACCTACAGTGCATTAAAAATCAAATATTTTTGCCTAAGAAAGTCAGCTACATTCCCTCCAGCTACATAGATGAAAATTGTCTTTTACGGATCGGGGGGGGGGCGTTTACAAAATTCAGAATTGCCTTTTAATCAAAAACACCCAGTGGTTCTACTTGCCAAACACAAGATGAGTGAGCTCATCGTAAAAGAAAAGCATGTGACTTATTTACATGCTGATCCTTCATTACTGTCGCACATTATAAAAAAATCATATTGGATCTTAGGTGGAAAAAAGCTCATTAATAAGTGTGTTCACAAATGCATCAAATGCCTCAAATTTTAAGCATCCACCACATCCCAGTTTATGGGTAATCTAACTAAGCATCGAGTAACACTCGAGAAGCCTTTCTTCAACTGCGGAGCGGACTATGCCGGTCCTATTTCAATCAAATTCAATAAGGGTCGTGGAGCAAAACCAACCAAGGATTACATTGCTCTATTTATTTGTTTCGCTACTAAGGTGCTACACATGGAGGTAGTCAGAAATTTAACTACTAATGCATTTTTAGCTGCTTTGCGTCGTTTTAGTGCCAGACGGGGAGCTCCAAGTCACATTTACCGCGTCAATGCACCAGATTTCGTTGGGGCTAATCGAAAGCTTGGGGAAATACGATTGCGGGCTTCACTTCCAAAGAACAAAGCCGTTACTCACCATTTAACTCAAGCATCAAAAGAATGGCACTTGGTACCTCCAGCATCTTCTCATTTCGGAGGAATTTGGAAGGCCGCAATCAAAGCTACTAAATATCACTCACTGTAAAAGAGTAATAGGTGAAACTCTATTTATTTTCGAAGAATTGACAACTCTATCGGCTCAGATCGAAACCATTTTAAATTCTCGTCCTTTATGTAGTGTAAACAATACTGACATTAATTGTATTAATATTCTCACTCCTTCACACTTTCTTACAGGAGAAGTCATCCTATCCTCTCCTGTACTACCGCTTACTAGTCCTGCCAATATACGGAATAGGTGGTATCTCCTTCAAAAGATGCATAAGGACTTCTCCAATTTATGGACCAAAGCCTATCTATCCTCTCTGCAAGCCAGAAAGAAATGGAAGGACACTCAGCCGAATATGAAAATTGGAGATATCGTCCTGCTACTAGATAACGGTCATCTTCCAGGTTCTTGGCCAATAGGACAAGTGGTCGAACTTCATCATGTTACATCATGGTTCGAGTAGCCACGGTTAAAACTAAAAACTCTATTTTTAAAAGAAACATTCACAAATTATCTCCTTTGCCCATATATCAGGACTAGTGCCTGATAGGGTGGGAGTATGTTCCGGTGCATCCGGAAGAGAACAGCTCAGCATGACTCTGATTCGCTTTTTGGCTTTATTCGAAAGAACATTTAGCTAGTCGAACATCGGACTCAAAAAAACAACCACATCAGCACGGTAGGTAGAATGCTGTCCATTTTTTTCATCATATTTGTTCTATTACATCTACAAATTTTATAATATCATTTTGCCGTATATATATTGTGTATAACTACGTAATAGAAGTTTTTGTGTATAAAAAGGAAGATTTTTATTTATGTATTACACACTTCATCTCAACAGTCACAAAATATTAATAAAGAACCTTAAAAAAGAGCATATGTCCCGGTGAAGACATGTCATTTTTCACCTCTCCTGCTTTAAAAGAAAAACCTAATCTCTACACTGGCGCCCGAACTAAAAGGGTGGTGGATGATGATTCTCCACCACCAGGATTTGGCGACTGGGTCCCCTGAACCCCAGTCGCCCTTTAAAAGGGGGTAGTATATAAGGTATTTCTCATGCCTTCGCGTAGTGGTCAGCACGCTGGGCGCTTATTCCAGAGGTCCGTGGTTCGAGTCCCGGCGAAGGCGTTGCTCATTTTTCATCTCTGCTGCTTTCAAAAAATACCTTATGTCTCTAGAGTAGTACGACTTTGCTCAGTTCCGTCCACAGTTTTGAAAGCACCACGAGAGAACGGGTCCGACAGTTTCCCACCCTTCTTCCCCTGCCTCTCGACAGGACTTTCAGCATGCCGCATATTTAGAGTGAATTAGCTCCACTTACAAACATTCATGAATTCTCCGGGATTCGAACCCGTACCCTTGGGGACGATAGTTAGAATCACTAACCACTATCCCGTTTGAGCTGCTAAATTTGGTTTGCCAAATACTTATCAAAACATACATAAACAATAATTTTAAATCCATATTCATTTTCGATCTGAAATATATAGCACATGTGTGATATTTTTGTTGGTTACGCTTTGTAATTCAATCGTAGTGACAGTTAAATATTAAATAGTCAGACTGATAATTATTTCAATTAAATCTAGTGGATTTAATTAAACCTATTAGAATTATGTTAAGCACCTCACTTTAAATTAAATTAAAAATAAAGAAATTACGAAAACTTTCTATGCTTCTAGCGTACAAAACTTCAAAATGAGTAATAATAAATAATGACAGCTTATCCTATTTGTCTTATTTATTAAATTTTTCTTCGACACATAAATAAAAATATATATGTTTGTATGTAAATAATTATAAACTTCTGTATTTCTTACTGCAGCTGAATAACTGATGTCACTTCGCTTCTGATAAAAGTTGTAGACTTGCAAAAAAATTACTACAAATTATCTTCTTCAAGGGTTGCAGATACTCGTCGGAATATCGGGTTCTTTTCTTATCAGTTTTCAACTGTGAATAAAAAGTTGTTCACACAAAACATATACCTCAACAAAGTGATTCTCCATGCAAAAATTCATAAGTTTTTTTTTTTTACAAATACGAATAAATGTTAATTAAATCTGTGCCTTTTAATAAGATTTATATCACTTAAAAAATTAGGGCGTTATTAGAGTTCATTTTTAATATTAATGATAATAATGTAAACTCGGACTTCAATTAACTAAAATCATGAAATATTTGAAACAAATGCATAATTGAAATGTATTTGTGGGACGCATAAAGTTGCTTCCGTGGCCACCAGTTTGAGAGTACTAGTTTAAGCAGTAAGCATGGAAGATATTAATGACAAAATTAAGCATTACTTTTAAAGCACATGCTGTGAAAACTATTATTGGAATATATGGAATATTGTAAAACTGTGGCTGTAATCATAGGTTTACAAAATCTAGTTGCTTTCTTAGACAAACAAGAAAACTGGGTAATGGACAATTGCCATAAAAATTAAAAATAAATAATAATAATAATAATAAATAAATAAATAAATAAAATTTGAAAGGTTTCAGATTATTAATTACGTCTAAAGGGGAGCTTTTTTTAACATTTTGTGTGTTGCTTTATTTATTAGATATCATGTTTTTCGCACTTAAATAATAAAATTCAGTTCAAGAGCAATATCGCAAAGTAATTTTAAAATGAGCCTATCTTTAGAATTTCTGATACATAGTCTCACGCATTGGACATAAAAATGTTTTTTCTGTACAACGTTGCCATTGCTCGCTTTGAAATAGTTGACTTTGTTAATAAAAAATTTGTTAAAATGTTACAAAATATGAAATCGATAATAAAACAAATTCCAAATTAGGGCTTTCAGATGCTCATATTCGGTGGAAGATTACGTTATTCAAAATTTTATGGCTCTAGGTATTGTTGTTTTATCGCAATGCAAAAAACATACATACATTTATGCAGATTCTTCATTATTTAATTTCTTTAAATGTAACACAGGGCGATAATATTTGGTGGCAACAGTTTCAAAAATGAATCGACGCAGAAAGTGAATTAACGCTCATTTGGGCTAATAAATAAATTAAAAACTTTAAAAACTCCTCTAACATGAATATATTGTCTGTTAAGAAGTACATAGCAAACGAATACGGCCAGAGGATGACTTACTTAATGCAGATTCATCTAAATCGAATTAAATTGTACGTTATTCTGTTCAATTAATTGTTAGTAATGGTTAAAGATACGCATGGAAAGTGTGTGAACTCTTAAGAACATTTTTCAGGCACAAATGAATTTGCTTCCTTCGTGCTCTTAAAACTGATTCGTAATAACGAAAAACAAATATCATGTTTGGATTTAGAAGTGTCAGATTTATAAGAAATATCCCGATAAATGACAAAGGTAATAAAAGAGTTTTTGAATGTAGTGCAATGAAACGTTCTCTTTGAGAAAAGCATGCTATGCAGAACTTTTGAAAATGTTTAATTTTTTATTCCAGCCAAGAATGCTGCATTAAGTTTATTTTGTCATCTTGGTATATAATGTACTAATGTAGCTTTTCTAGTTTATTATCATTTCATCAAAATTGTGTATTTGTAAAACAGTGCAACAGATGGCAGCACAAACCTCACGAAACAGTTAATTCCTAGCCGAGTTATTCCTATTACTCTGGGATAAAGAGCAACATTTATAATACTATTTTTTTAATATTTGAAAACTGAGCGGCACCTTTTGTATTATTATTATTTGCAACATTTACAACAGATTTTAAAATGAACTTATATTATTAATGATGACATGTTCCTAATCTCTTAGTTTTTAAAATGGTTATAGATATCAACAATTCCTAGCTCGTTTCTATCTTCTATCCATCTTCGAATCTCGCAGTAATAGCATTCTTCTCTGAATTAGTAAAGATTTCAAAAAAATATATCTACTGAGAAGACTAAGAACTTTTGAACATGAGCAAGTAAGCTTTTCAATACAATACAGTTCCTTGTTCCATTTCATTCCACACTGAGATGAAATGCATCTTCCCGCACTTTATTGAAATAAAGTAAAAACTAGGTTCTTCTGATTAAAAATCCATCTGTGATAATATTGATAAATTTTATTTTGACATTCGGGAGCACGAATATATAGCTACTCCATTTTAAACAAAACTACAATTACAATCATTATATCAAATTCCTTGGAAGTTCCTTCCGAAGTTGCCATTCCGACAAAGAAAAATTACGTTTCTTTTATTTGTAGCTTACGATTCTTTGATTTTTCTAACCCTTTCCGTCATTTTAATTTTAAATTCATAGAACTGTGCACATATCTTGTAAGATTTTTCTCTTTCCTTATCGTGTGATTTCGTGGTGTAAATGGAAAGCACGTCCGGCTAGCGTCTGAAGGTCCGGAGTTCAGAGGGCATTGCGCATTTTTCACCTTCCTTGCTTCAGAAACCCTAAAGACTATACAGTGGTGCCTGCATTAGAAAGTGCTGGACGATAATTCGTCACCACCAGGATTTGGAGACTGGATCCTTTCCATCACCGTCATCCTTCAGGTGGCGGAGAATGTAAAGTTTTCTGTCTCCTACTCGTGCCTTCGTGATGCAAATGGAAAGCAATGTCCGGCTAGCATCTGAAGGTTCGAAGTTCGAGTCTCGACGAACGCACTGCACATTTTTTACACTTCCTGCTTCGAAAACACTAACGACTGTATAACCTTAATATTTTCCATTATGATTTTGTAATATCATAGCTTTATAAACCTACTGAAAGTTTTACTCTGCATATTTGAGTCTTTTCTGATCTTGTTTTCAATGGTAATAATTTTCTTTATGAATTCAATGCTCATTCTTGATTTTTCCCCCCTTCGTTTAAGAGAAATATACTCATTCAGTTTAGCATGTAATAATCTTGAGATACTTTTAGTAAGAATTTGAAACTTCATAATTTCGCTAATATTACCTAAAACTTCAAACTTGTTTTATTAAATGTAATTTATCATGAAATGAGAATACAACAACATAATTTTTATACACACATTTAAAATATAAAATACTTCGATCTAATAAAGAGTTTTTTAATTAATTTTTATTTTTATTTAATAATATAATTACGCATTAAATACATTTGCAAAGTCTATTTGATTTAATATTACATTTGAACAATAAAAGTACGGCATTGTTGTACCGTTCATTTATTAAATACCTGGAAAGAAACCTTATCGAGAGGTTTATCACTATCAGGTTGGGAACTTACTGTTCTGGTGAGACAGAATGTATTGCCATAACACTAACATATTTATTGCAAGCCTCGTAAGCAAGTAGAAAAGTAAAGGTATCGCTACGTCTTGAATAGTTAAGTTTTTATTAAATAAGTGCAGATGACCTCCAAGTATTGCCAATTTATGACGAAATAACACAATCGCATCTTTTTTCCCTACTATTTCACTGCAAGTAAGGTAATGTTTTCCGTTCAAAAATTCGGTAGTGAGTTTTCAGTGAATAAGCACGAATTAGAGCCCGCACAACATGTTTTTATTATTTTTACAACGATATCTGTGAGTACGTATGTAACGACTTTTTCATCTACGATAATTCTTATATGAGTCTTCCTAAAATTTCTATCTTCCGTATTTAAACTTTCTGCATTCATGTAAAAAGTGAATTAGATTTTGTGTAAAACGGGGCAATAACAAATGGTACCTGAAGGCCATAGCAGTTTTGAATGGGTAGCCGGAAATGGTACTTTACTTGAAGTCCTTATAGTAGTTTTGCAGCAATAAACATAAGATATTGTTGCGTATATAAACCATAACTAGTGCCGGCTGAAGGTACCGGCAATACGGACAGTTGCCCGCGGTGCCATCAAGAATTTCTTAGCTAAAAGAAATTAATACAAATTTTCTCAGTCTGACGTTTTTAACACTTGTCTTCATCAGTGTCACTCAGGCTCAGTTTTTGACACTCTGAGCTATAGCACTTTTAATTGCCTCCTCCATTTTTTTTCAGTTGTCGACTTTACCGAACCGATGTTGAGCTAGAATCAACGTTTTTGTTGTTTGTTTCTGAGAGTTTTCTTATATTTTTAGCCATAGGTTGCGTTAGCCTAGAAGGCTGTTAGTCTCAAAACAGCGTTTTGCGTCCAATCACTTATAAATGCGATGTATCACTTTTCACCAAATATTATCGCCCTACATTATATTTAAAAAAACAAAATAATGAAAAATCTGGATGTAGGTATGTACATTTCTTGCATTTCGAAGAAACAACGTTACCTAGATTCATCAAATTCCGAATAACCTAGTCCTCCATCTGAACATGGGAACCTTGAAGACCGAATTTGTAATTTCGAATTTGTTTTATTGGCTATTTCATATTTTGTAAAATTTTAACGAATTAACGTAGATTAAAAAACTCAATAATTTCGTAGCAAACAGTGGCAACACTGTAGAGAATAAACCAATCTCCAGTGCGCGAGACTGTCTGTCGGGAATTCTAACGATATGCTGCTTCTAAATATTTTTAGCCCTAAGTGGCAGTAGCCCAAATACTCTCGAAAGGTGTATGTGTCTGTACGAAAAAAACACTCCTTTGGGCGTAATATAAAGCCTTCAGATTTTGTTATTATTATTTTTGGGGGGTAAATATTTTGTATATGATAATATTGTGTATGTGTTAGATATAATGAATTCCATCGGTTTGCATTACAGTTATTTTATATTATTATGGAACTATACTATGTTTAACCATCATTTTTTAACCATCATAAGCCATCATCTTATGTAGAATTTTGCGTGCATAACCTTTGGAGCGCAAAATACATTATAAAAACTTAATTTCCTTCAATTAAAATCAAAACAAATTATACATTACTGAATTGTCCAATAAAATACAATTTTAATTAAAAAAAAGAAAGAAAACGGCAGGTATTTAATTATATTGGTATAAATTTAGAAAAACCAGCTTTTTAAACTAGGCCAGTTATATCTAACAAAATGCCACTCAAAATTTCGTATTAGAGACCTTTCTGTTTAATGGAACAACAAACTAGATTTTGTTTACAAAAGACTTAACCGAAGGTGATACTTTACCAGAAGCTCATTCCTATTTAGAATATGGAATTAGCGGGATGTCATGAGAAAATCTTTTAAAAGTGAAAGATATCAAGAATTTTTAATTTAAAGTCCGTTTTTATAATTTTATAATCTTATTTATATTGTTACGGAATTTGTATTTAATTTGCTATTTTTAGTAGAATTATGATTAAAATTGTCTTATATCCCGTGCAATGCAGCGCAAGGCTTATTTGAAGAGAAAGCTACGCCAGAAAAGTTAAAATACTGCAGCACGAGCATTTAACATTTAATAAATAGATATCTCGTAATTGTACTCTTTTGTTATCCAGAAAAACTTGAGAAAATACGAGACTGTTCTCGTGCTTGATTACAAAGCTTATAAACGCCGGATTAAAACATCTCAGTTCACTTGTTTTAAGTGAACTGTAGTTGTTTACTTAGTGCTGTTATTGATTGTAGCGAATTCGCGGTCAGATCGGATTAGTTTCCTGTGTATTTTGAATTGAGTTCTATTTATGGTTTCAGTAGCTTAAAATATAACTACTGTGAGATACTGCGATATTGTAGGAATACCTCTAAGGAAATTTCAGCATTTTCATTTATTTCTTGGGATAAGAATAAATTTCATTAACCTTTTTATCGACTTGCGCATTCAATCCATTACGAACCTGTCCGCACGCAATACTTTTTGGTGTTCAGGACCAAACACGAGAGGGATGGAAGAACAATTAAGACAGCTCTTGTCTGCCTTTGCTGCATTCCAAGAAAAGATGGAAGGGGCCGTCAACTCGGTGAAAGAAGAGATGAAAGCTGGCCAAGTAACTTTTAAAGAAGATGTAAGGTTTATCCTAATTTCATTAACAGTTATTTTAAGTTATGCATCTTTCCTATAACTTCTAGTTTCAGCTTACAATTTCCTACCAGAACGTAATTTCAGAAACGCAGTGAATGCAAATGAGTAAGGAGTAGTATTTAAGTCTATGATTCACCGACTTCGAGAGAGAGTTTCTGACTAGCGCGCGTTTGCCATTTGGCTACATCTCTCTTACCTTTGCTACGCTCGGCCATACTTCAGGCCCTTGCTTGGTTCGCAGATTTAATTAAGATTTAGAGGCCAACTACTTAGAATCTTGGTAGCTTCGGCTATATCTTCAGTCAGCTTTATTTAAGCTTAGTTTAGTTTAATTTCATAATTATTTAAGTTCAAGCCCAAGTGGAGGCTTTGCTGTATGTGCCGATTAGGAACTAATTGTATTTATTCTGAGAAATAAAGGGGAGTTAACTCTTCTTAAGTCTTACATCTTTGTCACACATTAAGCGATTATTCGATTGTTAGTGTTTGTGGGGCTCAAAGATTGAACACTGAATTAAATAAGTAAAACCCCGCAAAGAGATTAAAGTTGTTCAGAAATCTGTTAAAGAAGACACAAAGGCTGTACGGAAAAAGACTGAAGCAGGTCAAGAGGAAATGACAAGAGAACTTACCTGCATCACAAAAACCAAATTCGAGGCTATGAAAAACAGAAGAGACACGGTTGAAGACAGAGTTGGAAAAATTCAAGAAAGAGTTTCTGCAATGGAGCAACAAATTGGCAAAAGAGTTTCTACCGTCCAGGAACAAATCGAACAACAAACTGAAGAGAGGGTTTCTGTTGAAGTTCTCAAAGAAGTTGACCCCTTAAAGAAATGCATAGCGATAGCAGGAAGCAATTCTGATAGATTTAAATTTGTATCTGTGCCTTATCTTTCCTCCCTGAAATTATCCACATATGATGGGAAGACCTGTTGCAAGTATATAAGACACAGTTTTCTATAGTGGAGGAAGCAAATGGATGGGATCCCCAAGCTAAAGCCTGTCTTCTCGACGTTTCTGTGATAGCAGACGCAGCGGATATCCTTCAGACTCTTCCCGAAAACAAAAGGCTAGATTTCGAACCTCTGTGTGGCACGATGGAGCTGAGCTTTGGGGAGACGTGTTTAAAAGATTACAGCAGGCTTCAAAAAATTAATTAAAATTAATGAAATTAAATAAAATTAATTAAAATCCCGTCAACAGAAGCCAACAGAAACACTCCAAGAGCTCGCCACGGATATTGAAAGGCTGTACCACCTCCCCTTTCCGGATTGCCCCACAGAAACAAGGGAAAGCCCGTCCCTGCAATACTTAATCATCGGTATCCGGGATCTTGAAATACAGAAAGCTGTGCGTATGGTGGATAGCAAGGACTTGAAAAGCGCTTTAATGTATGCCGTGAAGTTCGAGGCAGCCCAGCGAGCCACTCATAAAGACCGCTACCCAGTCAGAGCTGTGAAAGTCCATAAGGCAGTGGATCAATTGATGGCTCGTTTAGATGATTTATCCAACCAAGTCAATGCTTTGATGCGGAGTAGAAGTGAGATGAAACTGACTCTAAGGTGTTGGAAATGCGGTATTGAAGGCCACGTACGAAAGAACTGCAGAATAACCCTGGGCACAAAAAATAAGTCAGACTATTTATCCAAACAAATCAGTGCCATGAGATGGAAAAGGAGTGACAAGGAACCAAAATGCTGGAACTGCGGAGCTGAAGGACACGTACGAAGTAACTGCAGAACACCGCAGGCCATGGAAAATAATTTCCCAGCAACGACGCAGGGAACAAATTAATGACCATATCGAGGGGTGGAGGTTGCCAGATAATGAAAAACCCTGTTTTAAAGCGCTCAAGATTTCTGCAGTGAGTGGCAACAGTAATGGACTATCCATTAATGGGCATATCGATGGAGTTACTTGCAATATGATCATTGACACGGGAGCTAAATTTACCATAATTCGGAAAGATTTAGCTGAACAATTTAGAGATAAACTCATTTGGACACCATTCTGTGTTATCTTTCAGACTGCATTCGGCGAGAAAATCGACATAAATGGGAAGTTAAACGTGGTCATCACGCGTGGAAATGCCACCTGCTATCACACGGCATATGTGGCAGATATTACAGATCCTTGCATACTCGGATTGGAGTCTTTAAAGAAATACAATTTTTCCTTGGACACTCAAAAACAACAAACTGCTTTCAGCATCAGAAGACATAACTATCCATCAGCAGAAGAGATCCTCACCTCGAAATTCCGACGCGTAGTCTGAAAGACCCGGCTCAGAAAGCTACCGAAATCATACTAGGGTCGAAGAGAAACGCGAGACTACCGATTCTTCCTCATCCCAGTTGCTCATCGGCCATGACCTTCGTCTGCCATGTGACCGCTTGTTTGCTCGTCCTCCGGATGCGCCTTCATCGCCTGAGGAATACACCCAAGATCTCCAGACCCGGTTTGAAGTGATGCACAACTTTGCACGAGAGCGAGTAACTTGGCGAAGTTGAGAAGATGAAGACCCGATACGACACGAGAGCCACTGAACATCAATTCAAAGAATTGAACAAGGTGTGGTTATGGAATCCGACTCGACGGAAAGGACTCTGTTCTAAACTACAGTCATCTTGGGATGGTTCGTACACAGTCTTAAACAGGCTGAACGACATCGTAGTTCAGATCCGTAAGTCATCGAACTCTAAACCTAAAATCATTCATTACGGCAGGTTAGCTCCTTACTACGGCCATAGCACGTAGTGTATATAATTTTAAATAGTATTGTAAATGGTATAAGACCATGGTCCTTTTTGTTTCTAAATTTGATAGTGTTTGATTTGTATTTAGTATTTGATTTGTTTTAAGTTACTTACTGCAGTTATTGTTTATGTTATTTGTTTTTGCAATGTTATGTCTGTTATTGCACTGATGCCTTAGTTGTAAGTTTGGTTCCCTGTCCGTAGATTGTACTGCGAGGGACGTGCAGTCCTTAGGAAGGGGGCAGTGTTACGGAATTTGTATTTAATTTGCTGTTTTTAGTAGAATTATGATTAAAATTGCTTTATATTTCTGTGCAATACAACAAGACTTATTTGAAGAGAAAGCTACGCCGGAAAAGTTAAAATACAGGAGCAGGCGAATTTAACATATAATAAATAGGTAGCTCGTAACTGTACTCTTTTGCTATCCAGAAAAATCGAGAAATACCAGAATGTTCTCGTGCTTGATTAAAAAGCTTATAAAAGCCAGATTAAAACATCTTAGTTCAGCTGTCTTAAGGGAACTGTACTTGTTTACTTAGTGCTGTTATTGATTGTAGGCAATTCGTGGTGAAATCGGATTAGTTTTCTCTATATTTTGATTTGAGTTCTATTTATGGTTTTAGTAGTTTAAAATATAACTACTGCTAGACATTGCGATATTGTACGAATATCTCTCAGGAAATTTCAGCATTTTGTTTTATTTCTTGAGATAAGAATAAATTATATTAACTTTTTACCAACTTGTGCATTCAATCTATTAGGAACCTGCACGCACGCAACAATATTCTTATATACAATGATATAATGTTTCTTTTGATTTTAAATATACAAGTTCCATTACTGTAGATAATCTCCAAAATTTGTTCTTTAAAATATTAGGCATTATACACAGACTTGAGCAAAATATCAGTAAGCAGAATCAAAAAGTTGTAACTCGTTATCGAAATTTTTTTGAGAGATGAGTATTTTTGTGTTTTAGTAAATTTACTACCTATTATGGTATTAGCACAGTTATCAAAAATTGCCGATGCATCTGAAAACTTCATATTAAGACAACCAGCCATCATGAAAAGTCTTCGGCAAAAATCAGCAAGCGAAACAATGATAAGCCTATATTAAATTTGAGATTGAATGTTGCATAAGAGCTGTTAGTGAATATGAAAAAAATATCAAAAATATCGGGTGGTCTATCGAAAATATCAGGTTATTTTTGAATTTACTTGATTTTAACCGTTTACTGATGTTTTCTTTTACACTAAAATTATAAAATTAATTTGTTGGAAAAAATAAGTTTATTATTTGCAGTACGAAAGGAATTACACTCTCACAAACAGTATTTAAACTTTCTCCACCATCTGTACCATGTTCTTTTGAGTATTTAATTAGTTTATTTTTATAATGATTTTCATTCCTAATTAGGACATACCAATTCGTTTTTCAGGCTCTGCTCCTTCTTTATTAGAGAAAAATGTAACTATGATCATATTATTTCTGCATTAATATTACTGATTTCCTATGTTTGATAATGGCAAGCATATGTCTTAATATATCATTAAAATATTTCCCATTACCCTTTAAAATCATAATTCATCAGAACACCATTGCTCTTTTCCTTTTATAGTTTTTTTTAAATCAAAATTACTTCATCCTCCCTTTGAATCTGCTCTTATACAGTGTCAATGTTGTTCAAAAAATCAAAAAATAAGGCACAAGACAAAGAATATAAGAAAAGCAGTTTTACATATTATTTTAACAAAAGAAAATGCCAGAATAAGCTCTGCAGTTCCCCAGCTTTCTTGACAACAATTGTTCATCTTCTTACAAGAGATATTATCCTCTCGTCTTATTCTTCCTAAAAGAAAGCAGATAACAAACGTTTATCATTAGAAACATTTATCATGTATCAAATAATTTTCTTTTAAAAGAATTGAAATCATTTGAAATATAATGCTTTTTGTTGGAAGATTTGTGCATACGATGGTTTGTAAATGGTATGAAAGAAATAGCGGTGTACTTCAATCTTAAATTTTAACTGCATTATCACGTTTACCCTAACTAACATCATAAATACGAATGTGAGTTGGTTTGTGTTTTTGTTTGTTACGCTTTTACGCCTTAATTATGTAACCGATCATCATAAAATTTTCAAGAAATATTGATATATTAGAAAATGTTATATGCTATAAAATGTAACTTGCCTGTTGAAACTTAAACTATGTAATAGGTTTTATAGCTTAAAATGATTGTCGTTGTATAAGCATTAAATGTTGAAAGTTTCATAACGATAAGTTAAACGACGTAAAAGTTTGTCTGCGGGCTCTGGTGCGTGGCTCAAACCACGAAAACATTTTATAGCCTATAACCTTTTCTAACATATCAAAAATATTTCTTGAAAATTTCATGATGATCGGTTAAGTAATTAAGGCGTGAAAGAGTAACATTTATTAATTAAGCGTTTATTAATTTTTATTTGTTTAATTTAATTCATTATTTAAAATCCTTCAGGATTTCCGCCTTTTGACTCTTCTTTTACAAACATTTTTCAGTCATTAGTAAACATACGCAGCAGTTTTAGTAGATTTCGTATCGATACACTCCGCGAAAATAAAAAATATCTGCGGCCCATAGGTATTGAAGAAGGGCAGTATTTACTGCAATTTTACGCGGAATGTATTATTAAAATTCACGCGGAGTTAAAACTTATTTAAGGACATCAACGCGAGCGAAGCCGCGGGTAAAAGCTAGTTTGTTTATATAAAGATTAAAAATTTAGTTCTAGCAAAAAAACTGTGTATAATTTTTCGACTTCTTGAACTTATTCATCGAGTCAAAAATATCCTATTTAATGACGGGATTCGAAAATTCCGGAGGAAACGTATATGCTGCTGTTCAAAAAATTTGGAATATCGAAAAAAAGGTGCTAACTAGATATGAAATTTGGCGCAAGGATAATTTTCGTAAGAGATGCAAATGACTAAAATTTCAGCTGCGTAAGCAGGTATAATATGCGCATGTAATCGAAGTCGAAATCTGACTCAATGGTCATGAAAGAGAGTCGTAGAAAGTAAATCTCAATCATTGTACTAATATCGTAAAATTGTTTGTTATTTTACTGATATAGCGCAAACGTGGATCGATGCAGAGCAAAAAAAAAACATCATAAACAACTGAGGGACTTCGAATGAGTAAGATTTGTAACGTAGAAAGGAGTATCTCCACCCGGAGAAATCGCACCACGTTAGCGGGACACTAATTTAGTTACACGCATGTGAAGACATTGGGCACACGAAGATTCAATGTATCGACGGGAAAATTTGAATGATTGGCAACACGACATAGAAGAATGTCGGATAGGTGAGAGACAAGGATATCGAGCGTAGAACATAAATATCTGTGGTGAAGCATCGGGGATGCAACTCCTGCAGCAGAGGTACTACAGTGGAGAAGAGTGAGAGAATGTTGCTAATGCTCGTGAAGATTACTGCACCGACGGCTCCTAAGCCTAGTAACCACTTCTATGACTTCCGTTAAGCTTCTACCACCGATATCAGAAACTAGTAGTGAAGAGATACTGGGACCACGAATGAGAGCAAATCATCTTCTCAGATAAATTTATGTACAATTTTAGGGTCCCCAACAACCAGGCCTATATTCGCTGATACTATGGATTACACCATCTGGATGAGTGCATCGTAGACCGTCAAAATGGCTTTACCGTCTTCCTGAATTAATGCAGGGTAAGCCTGAAGAATACTTTTTGCTTCTTTATTTTATGAACAAAAATTAATTTAAACGTATGAGTCCTTTGTTTGCCTCTCGGTGAGTATCATGTCGGTACGTTGGCTCTCGGCACTGGTTCTTCAACATTTGTTTTGTAACATTGACGCTACATCTGCTATTCTGGCCTTCAAATTATCAATATCACTAGCTGATATCGCAAAGACACTATCTTTGATATGCTTATGTTCGTTTCACAAACGCTGTGAGCGGTCTCATTACTCACATGCCATTGTCTGAAAGATTGTTGCATCGAGGGGGGTAATTAAAGAAAGCTTTTTCCATATCAGTTTCTTCTTTTTAACGTCTGAAACACTATATCCATACGAAATTCTAAATCACCATGATGGATTCATAATACCAGAAATACACGAAGTTTATTCCGCCATCGACCTCATTTCATTACTAACTATTTCTTCCCTGAAGTCACTATGATGAAATATATTGCATGGCAAACTTTTATAATAATAAGGCTAAGTAGTGGAAAAAATTCCCATTTCTATTTTCCACAGTGATTTCGTGTAAAAGAGTATATGTATTTTCTTTGTAATATTTTAAGACTGTAATTAACTTCAAAGTTTGAGGAGGTTTAGGAAAGTACGGAAGCATTTTCGGAATAAAAAGTAAAGAGTTGTTTAATTTCTGCAGAGAACTGTGGTTAAAAACTCAATTGATAAATTTCAGTATACTTCTGTCTTGCTACCTGGTGAAATCATTTCATCTTGTGTCAGAGGAATTTGCTTTATATTTAAAAAATAAGTATAGTCAGTAATTGTGATGTAATATACCTAATTAATTAACTTTGAATGCTAACACTTTTCTTATTATTGGTAGAAATAATTACAGTAAACAATGGCCAAATTATCTACTTCTTTATCACTTCAGATTTTTTACATTATCATAATACAAGATTTATAATGAGGTATAAAAGATTCTTTTTTCGGAAAGCCGTTTACTCAAGTATTAATTTAGTATTCAATTCTAGTTACTCACTTAACTAGAACTGAATACTAAACTAATACTCTGATTCAAAACACTTAATTATTCCAATTTTATTTCCATTAATTTTCTGAGTAGTTCTGACTTTCGCCCTTAGAAGGTTTAATTTTGCTTCACGCAAGTCAATTATAAAAAATAAATCTCTTTATATTATCTGATTCATATCTTTTCATGGCTTAAAAATAAAAATTAACACTAATATATGCCCTTCAAAAACCATTTTTATATGATGTAAATCTTCAAAGGAACAGGCACGTCGATCGAAGATGACAATGATTCAGATATTATCGTCTTTAATGAAAGACGTATAGAAGATTAATAAGCATTACCATTGGACTTTAAAAGGAAGTATTTACTATGAAAAAGAATAAATAGGTCTAAAATATAAATTCAGAATAATATTACATTGGCCTAGGATGATACTAATAATAAAGCTGTTTGCAACATTCACGCAACTACGAACAACATTTTATTTACGTTTTTGATTCTTACAAGATATGTTTTACCTTTTTCCCCTCCCCATACGAGAAATAGGGATTGCTGGTTTTAAAACAAAACCAAATTAAAGGGAAACTACTAGAAGTGCAATGTAATACGTTGTAAAAGATAAAAAATTCAACCGAGAAATTAACGAACAATAAGCACGTACTGATTTTGTCGAAATCAGGTGCAAGCGTCAAGATAAAAACTGCATACCTTTTATCTGTATGACAACCTCTCTGGTGCACTTCCAGTCTGTCTGGTAGAAATGTTCGGCCACAGTTGTCACAAGGGACGAGTTGCTTTAGATGCATCTGCCAAGCAGCTTCTGACATGGCAGCTGTGTCGAAAGAGCCGTCACCTTAAAAGAAAAAGCATCAAACATAGTAAAAGATAAATAAAGCTTGTTTTAACTTGAAAGAAATGCCTGTCAGTCAAACCAGGAGAAAAAAAACGAGTTTATTAAACCAGCATACTAGTGCTACACTGAAAAATAGCTTATAAAGTTAGTCAAAATGAATACAATGAAATTTTAAGATAAATTTTATTTTCTGAATAAGTTAAATTTATCATATACTCTCGCAAAGTTCCTCTTATTTACAATTTTTGCAGCATGTAAAATTATAAAATAAATAAATGTAAGCATGTAAAATATAAAATAAATAAGTAATAGAATTATAAAAAATAGATGCTGAGATATTTGCTGTATCAATAAGATTTTACTAACAAACTGATGTCAAAATTAATTTTACAAAACAAAACTGGGTTAATTTAATTTGTTTGAGAACTTAAATTTTATTTAACTTGAAAATTATAGCTAATCTTCCAATTTCATTGTCGTTTTTGTCCGTATTTTCAACAAGTTCCGCAAACAAATGTGTTTAGCGTTAAGAATAAAAGAAACCATAGTATCTATTCTTATCTAGTTGTAATTTATTATTCAATGTTATTAAATAGCAAAATTGAGGGAGAAATCAATAATTCTCCCATTATGAGCAATTTTTTGCAAAAGTAACACTGGTGATATCATAAATTTCCAGGCAAAATTTGGGCAGTATGGTGATCCACGACGATTATCATGCTGAGCCTCACACCACACATCTAAATGAAGTCTCTCTATGTTAACTTCGAGCTCAAGTTTCTCTCTATCCTCCCCTTTAAAACTTCAAGTTATTAACTCTCCGTGCTGTCGCGCAGAAGTCTGCCCCTTTTCTCCTCTCTACTCCGAGCTCCGACATTTACAGGGCTCAACTTCAGATATTTTCATTATTAACGCCTTAACGGACGTACTTTTATTCCACTAGAAAGCGTTTAGTGAAATGCAGTGTAAAACAATAGAACCAAGGTTTATTGAGTGCAAGTTTTACAATCCCTTATCAGTTTTTCTATTCAGAATTATTAAAAAAAACATTTTCAAGTGTGAAATAGGTTTTCTGAATGACTTTATAAGATATTTCTCCAGCCTTGTTAGCATGTCTGCGCGGTGTAGCGGTCAGAACGTTCGGCGCGTGTTCGAGAGTTCCGTGGTTGAGTCCCGGCGAGAGCATTGATCCTTTTTCATATCTCCTGTTTTCAAATAACCTAACTTCTCTGGCAGAAATAACGACACGAATATTGCCCATTCTGCACGTTCCTTCCCTTATAACTTACTTCTTGTGCGTCGGAGAACTGAGCATTTCACATCATTCAAGCTCGCTCAGATATCTAACTGTGAGTATTTTAAAAACGTCGGCTAAAGCCGGAATACAACTTAGGCTGAGCTGACGATCGAAAGTAACAATAAGACGCTAGTGCCAGAAAATCTTATCTAAACATTTAAAACGCTAAGCTAAAATACACAAAACAACTCAGCTGTATTCTGGTAAGGAATACGGAAAGAAGTTATAGCAAAGAACCAATTTTAAGTTCAACCAAGAAAACCAGTTTCACTAAGCAACTGGCAGAATTCCTCTTTTACGTTCAATGAAATTTGATTTTTACTTCACACAACAAGTACCAATGCCTCCGAGAAACAAACTGATATATTACTTCTCTTCAAGAATAAGTAGTATTGCATTTGTTGTTTAATTAACCTTAAATATTGCCATCGATTATTTCTTCTATATCTTTCTTCGAGCACAAAAAGAAAATTCTCTTCGCGACTCTCAGTGAAAGAACTCGTCAACGGATTTTTTCCTCGTATTTGAAGGACGATATAGATGAAATAATAGATGCCAAAATGCGAGGCAAGTAATTTTGTTTTGTAACAAATATTAAGCTATATATAGCTCTTTTTATTAAGCAAAGTGGAAGTGTAAATAGAAGCGGAAATTTAATTTATGAAATAATGTACGTAAACATCTTGAACAGAAAGAACTTACAGAAAAATTTAAAATGCGTGACACGATTTTTTGTACGTAAAATTTGTAGAGACATTAGGAGTATTTTGAAACAGGAGACTTGAAAAATGAACAATGCCCTCGCCGGGACTTGAACCAGGACCTCTCGAATATGCGCCCAGCATGCTTACCATTACAGCATTACATAAGGCGGGAGAAATACTTTAGATATCCCACCTTTTAAAAGGCGACTGGGGATTAGGGGACTCAATCGCCAAATCCTGGTGGTGAAGAATTTTCATCCACCATCTTTTTTTTTTCCTTTTTAGTTTGGGCACCACTTGTAGAGAAGTTAGGTTATTATTCCAAAGTGCGTTAGCCCAAAAGGGCTATTAATTTCGTCTTGACATTTCGCGTCAAATCACTATAAGCGGGGTATCACTTTCCAAATTGTTGCCACCAAATGTTAGAGCCCTGCATTATATTAAAAGAAATTAAATAATGAATCTGCGTAAATGTATGTATATTTCTCACATTGTGATAAAACAACGGCACTAGCCATCAAATTTTGAACAAACGTACATCTCCACCCGAATATGGGCATCTGGAAGCCCAAATTTGGAATTTGTTTTATTACCTATTCCATATTTTTAAAGCATTTGTGAGTTTTTAATTAAGAATCTCAACGATTTCAAAGCGAGCAATGGCAACAATCTACGGAAAAGACATCATTTTATCTCCAACGCTCAAGACTGTGAATCGAAAATTCTAAAGAATATGCTCTTTTAAAATTATTTTGTGATATTGCTGCTAAATTAAATTTTATGGTTTAAGTGCAAAGAACATGATATTTAATAAATAAGTAACCCACAAAACGTTAAAAAAGCCCTTTTGATTTTAATATATAGAATCTGAAAACTTTCAGATTTTTTTTTTATTTTGTTTTTAGCTTCCTTAGATTCCGTGATTCCTTTGAGATGAAATGATGACTGGCTATCAGTGCTGTAGAATCTGCAATACTTTGACACAAGCTTCTAGATATATTAGAACCCTATAAATAATACAGTACGTCTTTACTACAAAAAACTTAATTTATTAAATAATGTCTAATAATCTAAACATTTACCTCTTAATATAATTTCGGGCTTTTGGGGTAGTGGCCGTCTTAGATTTTTGGGTAATTTGTCATTTTCTAGCTGCCATTTCTTCAGGCAGTGAGGTTCGTGTAAGCCGATGGACTTGGTCCCGAACTGCCGACCGCAGATGTAGCAGACGATTGTAGGCGGCCTTCTGGAAGCAGCTTTTGATGATCCTAGTCCACCAATCTGAGTAAAAAAAATGTTGAAATCATTAACAAGATGACGATTAACGTTCAGAACACACGAAAGAAAGAAAAAAGATTGATAATTTAAATGAATTGTGGATTTTAAATATGGAAGAATGACTGAAGATATTTACATTTAAAATACACTCTTAGACAAAAAAAAACAACGCACCAAGAAGGAATTATCCGAATGGGACGAAAATCGGTAGAAGTGATGTACACGTACAGAGAAACATATGATTTCAGTTTGAGAAAAATTGGATGATTTATTGAAATGATAGAGATTCACAAAGTGAAAAAGTCAGTAACGCGTTTGTCCACCTCTGGCAGCAGAAGAAGCTTGGAATAACCAAGCAGTTATTCGGCTTGGCATCGAGATAGATGTTGCGGATGTCCACCTTAGGGCTATCGTGCCACATTCTGTCCAACTGGCGCCTTAGATCGTCAACATCCCGAGCTGGTTGGAGGGTCCTGCCCATAATGCTCCAAACGTGCTCAATAGGAGAGAGATCCGGCGACCTTGCTGGCCAAGGTAATGTTCGGCAAGCAGTACGACAAACAGTAGAAACATGTGCAGTGTGGGGCCGGGCATTATCTTGCTGAAATGTAAGCCCATGATGGCGTGACATGAAGGGCAACACAATGGGCCTTAGAACTTCGTCGACGAACTGCTGTGCTGTAAGTTTGCGACGGATGACGACCAAAGGGGTCCTACTATGAAATGAAATGGCACCCCAGACCATCACTCCTGGTTGTCGCCCTGTCTGCCGGAAGACAGTCAGGTTGGTATCACACCGCTGTCCGGACTTCGCCTTCGCTGGTCATCGGGACTCAGTTCAAAGTGGGCCTCATCATTGAAGACTATTCTACTCCAGTCAGTGACATTCCAATGCGAATGAGCCCGACACCACGTGTCGGGCTCATTCGCATTGGAAACGTGCTTGACGTTGTACAGAGGTCAATGGTAGTCGGCGCAAAGGGCTCCGTGACCTCAGCCCTCTTTCTGTGAGCCGTCTATGAATGGTCCTTGCGGTCACTGAAGCACTAGTTGCACGTAAAATCGATGATAATGATGCATCTGGGGCTGTGAGTGCCGCTATGAGGATTACTCGGTCTTCACGTTCTGCCTTTTCTCTAGGCTTACCGCTTCCTTCTTGACGCTGCGTGCTGACATGACTAACCCATTCCTGCCAACATCGTCTAATAGTGGCATCGCTTCTGCTCAAATGTCGAGCTATTAGCCGATAAGGCCATCTGTCTTCTGAGCCCAACAACACCACCTCTCTCAAATTCTGACATCTGCGCATATCGTTCGCGCACCTATATGCGAGACATAGTTACTGTCTACCAGAGTACACGGAATGAAATTCGTGAAGAATTTATGACCTGGAATCGTAATTTCTCCTCTTAAATATCCTGTCAGTTGCGCAAATCAGATGCGCTGTAGCGACAACCGTTCATTCATTAGCAGCGAAAATGCAAAATTTTGCATTTTCCGTCGAAACCTGTATGCATATTAATTTGTGTCCAATTTGCTTTATATCTTCTCGGTGCGTCGTGGTGCGTCTTTTTTTTTTTGGCTAAGAGTGTATGTGAAATTAGTTTTTCTTTTTTTAATAAACTGCTAATCGTTATAATCTGACTACTGTAGTAAATTTTGAAAGCAGAGGAATTCTCAAGGTTTAAGCTGATTTCAAAATAACAATTACACAAAATAATATAATAATTTGCAGTATAAAAGGGAAACTTATTATTTGGCCCAAGGTGCCAAGGTAAGCAGCAAGCCAAGGTAAACAAAAAAAAAATTCTAAGCACTATCAGTTTGTTCAAGCTTTTCAGAAATTGTTGCTTTCCGTCACTGTCACCCTTACGTCACTGCCTTTAAACCATGTCATTAAAATACATCACCAGTTTATTAATTATTCACTATTGAAATATTTTCTCTTGCTGCTAAAATTTCACACAAAGGCCAATAGCTTTCCAATAATTTTCCTTAAAATAAAACTTCACCTAATAATGTTTCCTATTAAAAAAAGAGAGAGAGTTACGAAGCTTAGTTTGTCATTCCTTTGGTTAGTACCTCATTCTCATTTTAACGTAGTTTATGCATCATTTTCGTGGGCTACTTCTAATACATCTGACAGCCGACCAGTAAAATTGTCACTTTTTGCGCTTATTTATCTATTTAAACCACAGGCGACATCGGTCTCTGTGCAGTTGTGACGGATTTAGCGTTATTTTCCTGATTTCTAAGCAAGCAACTTGGGATTAAGAATATAGCCAGTGAAAGAACACCATTAAGGAAAGTTAACTGATTACAATTCTCATTGTGCCATGACACCATCTGATTGCTTTGCTTTTTAATCAACCCAATAATCAAATTTCCAAATTCTACTTGTCTCAAGTGTTATGCACTATATCATTTTGTTTGTCATGAAATTAAATCGAAGTCTAGATGGTATTATTTCGAACAGAAAAAAATATTATTTTGGGGAAAAGTAAATTAGGCTTATGTAATGCATAAAAGACAGATAATCTAAATGAAACAGAAATGTAACTCATTTACATTCATCAATATCTACAAATTTTATGCGTGTGAAAAAGGAATTGTGTCATTTGCAGCGAAAGAAAATATACTATACGCATAAAAATCAATAATTTTCAAGGGCACTGCGTTCGGATTTTTTGCGTTGTAGGTGATTAGTCCTTGACAAGTTACACTTATATGTCGTAAACTACAAAGCTCAGTCCTGGGTGGCCTCGCTATGTATGTCTTCCAACTAGAATATAAACTGATGTAATGCAACAGCTGATAAAAACTACAACTCTTTTTTACTAGCTGATAAAAACTACAACTACAGCTGATAAAAACTACAACTCTCAACGTTAATTGTTAACGGAATTAAAAGCGAATACGGCAGAAAGGATATTTATTTTTAGTGAAAAAAATTATTTTAGGGTTCTACGTTTTTTAGCTTGTTTTATAATAGAAAGTTTTATTAAAGCTTAGTCGAAATAGCTAAAATATTTCAACATTAATTAAATAAATTAGAATCAAAGGGAAACCAGGACACGCGTTTTTACTGAAGCTGGGTGTTTTCAGGAACAGTCCAGATTTTGATTTTCCAGGTTAACATAAATAAATGGTATAAGTGCAAAACTGGCTTTGTATTGGAATATTTATTGGTTGTACTAAACTGGATAACTGTTGTCAGGTGTATTAGGATGTATCTCACTAAAATGTTGCATGAACTACGTTAAAATGCGGAATGGGACTATTCGCCACTACCGTTTTGCCCTCATGCCATTTCTCCGTCGAGCTATTTCCCGTCAGACTGATTCTCCTTCATCCTATCATATCATAGTAAATTTATATAATTTAATAATCTTGTTTTCTTATTTCATAAATGAGACTTTTCTTTAGATGCTTCTTATATCTTACCATATTATATTATTAAGCTTAATAATTTTTTTCACCTATTTTATACATCTGACTGTCTTAAATTTTAAAGGGGAAAAGCTTTTGCAGTTAAACACATGTTCTAGAATTACTAAAATTTTACCTAGAACTGATGATTTTTTTCCAGGCAAAGAGTTTATTTGGAGGCGTTTTCTCAGCCTGATAATTAAGTGTATTGTACACATACAAGAGGGTAGAGTAAAAATATTAGATCATCTTTCATTAAGTCAACATTTATTACGTATTTCATTTCTAGTTGACAACGAAATGACCCACGGCGAATTAAGTGCCAGCAAACTGTCCTGTCGGCGAAACGGCGACGGCGAAAATTCTTTGACCCTTTAAACGGCCTTGAGGTACTAACCAAAAGAATGACACACTAAGCTTCGAAGTTTTATTATTTTTTAAAATAGGAAGAATTAATAGATCTTATCCCTCACTCATATAAATTGACGATCACTTTGCGTATTTAGAATTCGGATAATTTTAGATTCCAGCCATGATCTCAGCCAGGCTTTCCATCTTCAAGACCTTGTTTCCGATTTATAAAGCCAACATAGAGAATTCCAAGTTCGGTGTTAAAAACAACAAATGTATATTCAAGACATCGAGACAAGATGATATATTGAAGGAGACTATTGACGAATTGAATATTTCATATTCATATTTAAGCTGAATCATATTCAAGCTACTCATATTCAAGCTGAATATTTCTTTAAATGAATTCCCTCTATGAGATTATCAAGCTTGGAGCTTCCTCTAAAACGAAGTTCTGGATATTGAGATATCTAGAACTAGAACGTGACTCCATAATCTACTGGAATATGTTTTAATGGGAAAATGGACTAAACACCTTTCACCGAAAATGATCCATTTGATGATCCAAAATTATCCATTCCTATTCATCCAGATGTACTCCTTCAGTTAATAATTCACCCAAAGGAAACGAGAAATTCTAACGATGACAGTATCAGTTCTTAAGAAGAATTTGATACCGAAAACTCAAACTCAGAAGACACAGACAATGCCCCACTGAACCAGATTCAGAAAGCGACGAAGGCAGAGTTAGCTCCATCTCTGGCAAGTCTGCTGTAGACGAGGATTTAAGATGTGAATGAAACTGCATAAAGAAGAATCCCCACGGAAAGCTTCATTTGCCTGGAAGAGATGGAATTATCTGACTCTACGACATAAACGCTAACCACTCCAACACCTGTGGAAAAGAAAAGGAGCTTACTACTCGTCATCAACCCACAACCCCAAGTCACGTGAAAAGAAATAAAAGCCATTTTTGAGGAGAATAACTTCAAAGACTACATCGGCACCTTAAAGAGTGAGGAAATTTGCCTTCACTCTGAAGAGTTTGAAACCTGATTAAGGGCTCTATTTGCTCACCTCAAAACAGAGACCGACTTAGAATACAGCAAACTACAGTTACTGGTCATCAATAGATTATCTGTTGATAAAAACACCGACTCGATAAGGAAAGAGCTTCACTACAAGGTTACCCGGTCATTAAGCTGAGGGAAAGAAGGAAGACCACCAATTTAAAAGTCAATCTAGCGATTTTTTCTTTGGAAACGAAACTTAGTGATTAAAACAGTAAACTATATTACGAAAAATCCCCTTCTGTACCTCTCAGTAAATATCAGGAATTACAGACCAAGGGAAACTCTCAAAATATGTTATGTATGTCAGAGCTTCGGCCACATACAGACAGGATGTAATAATCGACCAAGATATTTATACTGTTCTCAGGACCATTTATCCTACACTTGTAGGCTCTCGAGAGACACTAAGTCTACCTGCATCAATGTAAGTAGACTTAGAATTAATTTCATGTTAACTGAAAGTCCGATCAAAGGGGAAATTCCACCAAATGCCTATGATCATTTGGTAAATTCCACCAGTTCCACTCCTGCCCCAGCAATAGCAAACCAGCAATTCTAAATTCAGTTGCACTGCTATATTTGATAAGCAGACACTTAAAAATCCAGACACTCCAGCTCCCAAAATTTCCCCTCTTAAGGATTTCTCTCTTGTGCACACGTCCAAGAAATTCGATCAAAATTTTAGCAAATCATCCAAGATTTAAGACTCTCAAAATTCCTGGGCGAAATTTTAGAGAGGTCACATTATGTTCTGAAGTTACAAAACCCCTACAAAAACTTCAGTGTGCACTAAATCTAGTGACAAATCTCAGAAAACAAAACCTAATTATTGAATTTCAGCTCCTAAGATCATGACTGGAGAAGCCTCTCTCTCCAAATCTTTCAATGATCGTGCATTTGTAGCACTTTTCTCCAGCATTCAAGAGATGCACTTGCATAGTTCAGATGACATTGAAGTATGCTTTCATTTTCATCAAAGCTGCTCTGACTTACAACCCTTATGACACCTACCTCGTAGAATTCCCTGATGATGTCTTGCTCGATCCTCTCCTATGTCGACACCGCCTTCTAGTACAGACAACTTCTATAAAGCCAAAGTGTCTCAATCTCTTATTCGTTAAGATCCCTCTCAACTGTAGAACTTCATTATAAGAAATCTTCAAACATCAGCACCTTTATGAGATTCACTGAAGATCTGGGAAGAGGGAAATAAATTATCTCGCTGAAAAAAAGAATAAACAACAAAGCCTCAAATATCTGGTTCCCAGACCAGATAACGCGATTCCGCTTCATATTCCTTCCCAGCAAATTAGATTATGATGTTTAAAAATGTGACTTGATATTATGAGCCATTACTGTGGTCATGTTTTCGAGTTTAATAAGTTGATGTAGTTGATAGCTACGTTGAATGGCTGCAGTTCCAAAATACTTGCACTTTCTTCTTTGTTGGACTTTTATTGAACAATAAAATACGCTGTGGAAGCGCGAAGTTGTGACCTACTTCGTTATTTTTCCGAACAAGCAGAGACGGGTGTTCTGGTTCATGTCTGTTTTTCATCAATGCCGTGGCCAACGGTGCATATGTATTGACGTTGCCCGTGCAAGAGCAAGGATTTTCTCGTTCAATTCCTTAAAGCATCATCTCTAGAAGCTACGGGCAACTTGTACTGAGTTGCGTTACTCCCGTTGGTTGTGGGTTCTACAGCATAAATACGTGCACTGTTGTGGGCCATTATGCTTAATAAAAATCGATGAAAGGTTAGGTTAGGTTATTCAGTTATGGCAAAGCACACGAGGCTATCTGCCTAAAGGGAGGGATGCCTTCGTGGAGGACTTTCTACTTTCTAAGAGAAACTGGCTCGTATACACGTTACACATGGGGAAAACCACGAAAACGCCCATGCAGCCAGCCCGTTTGCGGGATTCGAACCTCAGACCGAACTACCAGTGTTCAGCGTCTTTACCGCTCGGCCGCTGGTGGGCCAAAAAAATCGATTAAAACAGTTAATTAGAGGAATAATGTAAAGATGAAGATCATCATAAATTAACATTTAAGCGTTATTTAAATCTGAATAATTATACACTGCTCGACATTGAAAAGGCAACACCAAGAAGGAGTGAGCAGAAAGTCGTGAAATTTGGAAAAAAGACAGAGACAGTAAGCAGCAATAAGTGACCTTTATTTCAAAATGATAGTCAGAATACAGAGCGAGAACGGCGTCGGCTCAGTAGGATGCAGGACCACCGCGGACAGCGATGCACGAAGAAACACGTCTAGGCATAGAGTCAATAAGAGTGCGGATGGTGTCCTGGGGGATGGCTGTCTATTCCCTTTCAACCCTTTGCCACAGTTCGTATTCTGAACGAGGCAGGCGCAGAGTCTGCAACGACGTCCAATCGCATCCCACACATGTTCGATTGGTGACAGGTCAGGAGAGTACGGTGGCCAGGGAAGCATCTGTTTACCTTGCAGAGCATGTTGGCAGATGCGAGCACTGTCTGTCGGGCGTTATCCAGCTGAAACATTGCATTAGGCAGTCCCTGAAGGTAGGAGATTGCCACCGGCCGCAGTACATTATCCAAGTATCGTTGGGCCTCATAGTGCCCTGAATACGAACTAGAGGTGACCTGGAATCGTAGGCAATAGCGCCACAAACCATTATGCCACGTTGTCGCTCGGTGAGGAGTTCCACAGTTACTGCCGGATTTGATCTCTCTCCACGTTGACGCCACACACGTATGCGGCGACTTTCACTGGATAAACAGAAGCGTGACTCATCTGAGAACACGACGTTTCGCCATTCTGTCATCCACATCGCTCCAGTCCGGCACCATTCTAAACTTTCGCGTCTATGCTGTGAGGTCAATGGCAGTCTTCTTAACGGACGCCGAGAGTGCAAGCCACGTTCAACCAAACGACGGGAAATGGTTCTCGTCGACACGGGAACATCCAAGGTATCTTGCTCATTCTGCAGAATCGCGGTACAAGTGACTTGCGGGACCGCCACAGCTTGTCGGCCGATGGGTCGATCCACGCGTGCTGACGTCACTTTGGCTGCACCTGCACCCCTCCTTCTTCCCACATGCCCTTGTTCCAACCATGTTCGCCACAGCCGATGCTCCGTGCTCACATCCATGTGGGTATCAGCTGCGATTGGACGTAAGGACCAACCCGTCCCTCTCAGTCCGATTACCATACCCCTCGTAAAATTGTCTATCTGCTGGGAGTGCCTTCGTTGACGGCGGTCTGGCATTCTCTCTTATTACACCTATCCTTTCGAAGAAAACCAACTTTCTTCGATAGTTCGTCTGGCAGAAATAACGACACGAATATTGCCCATTCTGCACGTTCCTTCCCTTATAGCTTACTTCTTGTACGTCGGAGAGCTGCGCATTTCACATCATTCGCATAACTCAGTAACGTGCGTCTACTCTAAACTTTGCATCAATTTCTGACCACGCCTTCTTGGTGTTGTATTTTCAATGTCGAGCAGTGTATATTTAGAGCCTTTAGCAAGTTCTTAATTAGGTATGTGATAAAATTCCTTAATCACATCTGTGGACAAATTTCTTGCTAACTGAAAGTTTATTAAAGTTCTGATCAGGTGAGAATTCTGGAGTATGCTCTAGATTTATCCAGTCTGAAACATTTTAGGACATCAGAACGACCATTTATACTTTCCAAATTTAGAACGAAATATGATATGAGAAGCATTGCAGAGCTTATCCATCCTCCGGAAATCAAATTCAGAAGCTAACGCATGACATGGCTCGTGAAATTAGGACCCTTGTTGTTTGTCTCAACTGTATGTTGCCAGATTTTAATTTGTAATTTCGAAGCAAACCGGTAACAGTATCTTATCTTTGTGTAAGTGGCCAAAAGTGGTAGAGATATTCGAAAACTTATTGTGACCATTTCTACTAAGACTTTTATAACGTACCTTTTCAATATCCGGGTCTATGGAATTTTTCTTTTCTTTTGAAATGTACTTCTGAAGTTTTAGTTCCGAAGTTTTAGGAACTTTTGCATTATTTCTATTTTTATTAGTTATAGAGAGGTTCCGCAGAGCATTGTTCAGTTTATTCCTG
>KK119894.1:1525-54301 GCA_000611955.2 Stegodyphus mimosarum | reverse complement strand
AATACATACCGTCGACGACTGAGCGCTTGTTGGAGCAGATTCTGCATTCTTGGATAATATCTGCATTAGATAAATATAGGATCGTTAAATTTTACTAACCAAAGACAGTGAAGATTGAAATACTTATTAGAAATTGCGACACTTTATTTTTGACCACCTTATACACTCATGTGCAAAATTAAGAAAATGTGCAATCTGTGTCTATTTTTACGAAACGTATTCAACCAAAGGTACTAATTAAATGACCAAAGAGTTGTGCAAATATTCAGAGTCAAATACCTAAGCGTACACGTACGTGTCTGCGGAGCTGTGATTGTAGAGGGGATATAAGCGGACGAGAGGTTTTCGGTGATTTATGTGCTCGTATTCCTTCACGACATTCGTCGTGTTTCTCAGAAGAGTTGGGTAAATTTTACAAGGTATCAGGTAAAATGAATAGCCACGAACGTACGGATGACAGAATGAGACGGAGAATTGCCGGCAGACTGAAGGCAGGCTATTCACAAGTGCAGGTGGCTACAGAGCTCGGTGTAATTACGGAGTGTGCCATCTGAAATTTGCGGAAACAGTTTCAGGACACCAGATCCGTATCGAAAAGACCTGGACAAGGTCGACCAAGATTCATAATGACCAAAGAAGATTTTTATTTGAGACTTTCAGCGCCGTGACGCACGACTGCTACAGCTTCACAGCTCTCGCCTGAGCTGTATGCTGGCACTGAAACCAGAGTTTCATGGTCTACAGTTGTCCAAAGGCTTCATAATATAGGGTTGTATGCTAGAAGACTCGTTCTTTAGGTCCTGCTGACTGCAATACAAAAGAGAGAGAGAGTTTAACATGGTGCAGACAACACGATACCATCTTTCTCTCATCACAGAAAAGGATCCTTATGGTGGTGAAGGTGTAATTAATGGTTTGTCATGAAGTATAAAGAGGAGAACTTAGAGCCCTATATCAGAGGCACACAGTTGGTCTGGATTCCTGTTAATGGGCGACAACGCTCATCCGTATAGGGCTCGGCTGGTAGACGATTACCTGGAACGTGAGCATATTCACCGTATGGATTGGCCAGCAAGATCTTCTGACCTTAACCCTACAAAGCATATCTGGGACGTCTTGGGAGGGTAATTCCATCTCATCATCATGCGTACATAAAATAACTTTTGAATGGTACATCTCCTTGTTATAAATGTATATTCTTACCAAATGTCATTAAAATCTGTGCATTAGTTTTTCAGAGGCTGGATATAATGTGCAAATTCTCTTAATGTTGCACACGATTCTATATTATTAAGTAATATATTATAAAGTTTACTTTGGTAAAGTGTTTATATTATAAATTAGACACATATATTACAAAGTTTATACCACATTACGTAGTGTAAAGTTTACCATCAGAAAGTTATTTTTTGATAAATTTTGAATAGCAAAATATAGAGTGTGTCATAAATTAAGAAGCTTTCGAAAATTCTATAAATCAGTCAAAGTGGCATAAAAAATCAAAATTTTTATTTTATTTTCTCCTATAGGCAAGCTGATATAGAGCTGACAAATGATATCTGACATGCGCCACCTCCTGTTTTTCGTCAGGAAATTTCTCCATTGACGAAGTTCACGACGATCCTTTCACAGATCTCTTTGTTAATTTCAGGAATGGTCCGTTAAATTTATCTCCGTTCGGAAGTTGTTTGTGATTTGTTGACGTAAGCATTCGACTTGACATAAAAGGAAAATATCAATTCTGGAGTAACAAATCCTCGCGTTTTATTTCTGGCTGCGGCCAAAAAATCAGACTACTCGTTCAGGAAACTTTCCGAAAACAATGATTTGTTGACTTGTGGGATGCGTGGCAAGTAACACATAAGGATCGCTCGAAATTTACGAACGGTACATCCTGTTCTTATAATAAGTTTTCACAATTACGATATGTTTTCTCCCTAGTCAACAACTTCCTTGCATCTAAACTTAAAAGCAGCAAATGATCAATAAGTGGGAGTGATAGTATGTAACAAAACTGATAAGAACAGGGCTGGCTCGCTTCAAACAAAAAAATAGTACACAATTAGAAATCTGCATTTTTATAAGACATCATACAGTTTAAAATCAATGAACTAAAACTATCAAAATTTGTAAGAAAAGAATAGTGAATTATATTATTAACGTTATACCTTTAAATTTACTGAACTGAACGTTATAGAATTGTAGTTGCATTAGCATCATTAATATGATTTATTTTAAAACTAAGGAAGAACCATTACTGGAAAAATAGCTGATATTTTACTTTGTCTTTTCATGCACGTTTTATCATATAAGTAGCAAAACCATCATTTCATACAAGACTCACCTACGTCAGAAAGATTAATTGTGAATAATTTACAACATTTAGCGCAGAAATTCCAAGAGTAAAACGTTTAGGGAGCACCACGAAATGATACTGAAACTTTATCTTACGTATTTAATTACATTTCAGATGCTATCTTACATATTCCACTGTCTCTAGTATAAAAGAAGCTATATTTCTTAATTTCGAAAGAGCGTTCGCCATTTGCTTAGTACTTATTAAACAATATGACACCTATCCTCTGCTAGCTCTGAAGTCAAAATGCACAAGTCGCTTTGCAAAGGCTCTAGGCTTCTTTCTCAGAAATACTAGGATTTAAAAATACTATTCTCAGGATCTTCCAGCTTCTTTCCATTGCTACGAAACCCCTCTAGAGAACTTTCCGCTTGTCGTATATTTTGAGTGCATCCATGCTCCACAGACAATATATACTTACAAACATCCCATGCTTTCTCCTGGATTCGAACCCGAGCCGAATGAAAGATACAGCAGCTAAAATCACCAGCAACTATATCAATCAGGGCGGTATTTGACGACGTAAATTATTTATATTTATGGTTGGTGTAGTGTATCGAAAACTTAATGCTAATCGGACTTTAAGCTGGCGAAGTGCCAAGCGCGCGAAGTTATTGAAAACCATAACTAAGACGGGAATGCGAGTAGTTGTAATGATGCGTGTGTAAGCGAGGATATCTTTTGTACATAATAAAGTAGTATGTAGTTTAATAGTGTCTTGTGAAATAATTACACATAAGGATATACGACAGTTGGAAAACTATCCGTATACATTGTGTTCCACCTCATCTTACAAGGAAACCGCACTTTCTGAAACAATAATGGAAGGTTCCAATAACGGCAAGCTTCGTTAAAATATTTCTATGATCATTTTGGCAGTATCATACACAAGAAGTAGTTTCCAAACCCTCAAAAGCTTAAACGAATAAATCATTTCTGAAATACTGTGGAATGCTGCATGCTTCACCTGTTGTAACGAATATTTCATAATATACAAAACACATATCTAGTCTCGAATTTAAACGATACTAATTATAATCCTTAATAAATAACCAGAAATGCATAAAATAACCAGTTCTTAGGGTCTCCGTAAACAACCAAAACTCGATTTATTATCAAGTATCATCATCAGGGAAAACTCAATTCAGTTAATAGTTAGACATGATTAAGTAGTATGACTTCTTGAAGTTCAAGGAAAAGGTTGCTCTACTGGACTTAACTTTCATTGAAAAGTGTGAATTTCTTGCTCATTCGAAATTGGCTACATGCACATTTAGATAAAATATTGGTGTAATTCTCCAAATCATACCACCACTTCGCAGTAAAAGGAAAATAATAAAAAAAGTGAGATAAAAAATTAAAAGAAAATTTGAAGGAATATGACCGGAACGAATACATTTCTTTAAGGGAAAGGATTGTAATGTCATCAGACACTGATAGGAGCTGCAGATAGCTCTAAAAGAGTGGTTTACTAATACCAATTATGAGTCGTCTGAGATTACTTAATATTCGATTGAGAAGTATGTTTCATTCTTGTCCTTGCCTATCAGATTAGGCACTTCGCTTGAGTTAATGGGATAAGTGTTTAATTAAACTAAACACTTGATTGCTTATACGTTTGAAAGAAATTAGTGAATGGTGTTATAAGATAATTACAAACACTGAAAGATCTAGCATCTTTTCAATTGAATTATTTTTATACTGGATTTATGTTCCACCTTAAAAATGAAATATGTCTGTAATAAAATGAAATCGCATTTTTTTACCTTTTTAAACTTATCTTTCATTTGGTGTCTAAACTTGGATAAACTGTTATAACCTGCCAAATTCTTAACATGAAAGTTTGGTTCCTCAATTCGAATTTTCCTTTGAAATCTCGTGACACATACGTTTTTTTCAGAGGCGTCTGAAGACATTTTTCCATCTTGTGAAATGGGCTCCGTAAGTTTCAATCTCAATGAAGTTTCAATGCTTTTTGTGCCGCTATTTTCGATTTTCTCAGCTGTGTAGCATTTCCTTTCAGAGAAATTCTTTAAATTTTTAGTGATAAAAGAAATCTCAGGCAACTGAATTTTTGTTGAAAGTGCTTCCGTTCTCAATTTCTGCATCTACAGAGTGTAAATGGAAGATAACCCATTATTAATGGTAAACATAAAAAGAAATCGAGCCATCTGAAATTATCAGTTTAAAAAATTGCAGGAATCTCTTAGACAAGAAAAGTAACTTTCAACAAAGTTGTTTAAGAATTTCATTATAGTTTTCATAACTTTGATTTTGCCATTTAAAATTTATTGTTCTCAAATAATTAAAATACAAATCTTTATCGATTACTTTATTTCTACTCAGGATAGTTCTTTGATAGTTTGGAGTACTTTTTCATTTTCTTACAAGATAGTTTGTAAAAGCCGATTTCTTTGGGTCAGAAATTCTTTGGTCGATTTTTTTGGGTCACGAGATCCAGTTACCCAATCGAGGAAGACGACAAATTATCTGCCCCTACATTTTAATTTCCGCCGAGTTTTGTTATGTTTGGCAAAGAAGAAAAACATGAAAACTGAACTATACTGTCGTCGGGATTCGAACCGCGAATTTTCCAATGTTCGCTACCACTCCTTTTACACCTCTGCCCAGGGGAATGCTGTAATTCCTAAAGAAATGTGAAGCTATTTAGCACTTAAAACCTATAAAAAATATAATGTTTGTAAATGTAGATCTATTACATTCTTTTTTCCAAAACTAAAAGGTTTAACGTTTAAAAATACTCCACGCTAAAAGTTGGGTGTGATAATTGTTCGAATATGTAAAATGAATACTTTGTTCCGTGCTGGAAAGCTTTCTTTCATTTATCCGTGTAATACGATAAATCAATTGACTATTAACACGACAAGGTCACTAGGGTAACTTAAAAAGAATTTGAGCAGTGGTTTATACCAGATGCCATTAAAGCTTATCGATTATCGATGCCAGAAGTCCTCGATTTGTGTGCAACTTTAAATTTTTCATAATTTCTTATAGATAAAATGATATCTTAGCCTTGCTTGCTGTTGTTCAGTTAGTTAAATACCTCTTTAGTGATCAAGCTTCGATTTAGAATAGTTTATATAGCAAAGAAAAGGAATGAATAAGACATTAATATATATTTTTTAAATTAATGTTTGCAGTTTTTTCCGAGTGTACAAATGGCTTTGTTTATCAAATGTGTAAATGATTTATTTGACGTTCCCTAATTCTACCCATAGATTTCCGTTATTAAACTTCTAATAGTATAAAGCAAGCCAATATAATTTTAAATAAACTTTAACGTTCAATAAAGATGTAGAGTCATTAGGTTATTTGGAAGCAGGAGAGATGAAAAATGAGCAATGCCCTCGCCGGGACACGGAGTCACAGACCTCTCGAATACGCGTCGAGTGTGCTGACTACTACACCACGAAGGCATGCGAAGAAGGCGGGAGAAATACCTTATAAAGAAACAGTAGCAATTTTTAAATGAAGACGTAGCAATTAATTTTTTCCTCTGCCGTTAGATTACCATAATATTGTTACAGTTAATAAATTGATGTTCATTACACTAGAATTGTAAGGTTTTAGTTAAACTAACAAAGTTTTATTTTAATTTGCCTTTTTCTATATGTTCTTATTTCAACTTCCCGTTAGAATAAGCGCGCGTTTCAGCTTTATGCTAATTTGAAGTGGAGCTAAGTTCTATTTAAACGAGAGGTAGGAACCTCTCAGTGTGAGAGAGCATTTAGCCTCAGACCACTATTACTCTGCTCAACGTTCGCCTGACCAGCTAGTATTTAAATTCTAAGCCGTAGCGCTGTTACGTTATTACTTATTGAAGTAATTCTAATTGAGTTAGTAATTAGCTAAATCTTGCTACGCACCCTTTAGCATAGAGGCCAACCTCGCGTTTATAGCTCTGTGAGCAACGACTACTTAATTTCTAATTAGTTTTAGTTTAAATTATCTGATTGTTCAGTTTAGACCCAAGTGGCAGTCATTATTTTCTGTATCCCTCCCGAGTTGAGAAGTGGCTGTATATAATTGTGGTTTAATAAAAGAGGATTTTAAATCCTTCTTACGTACAGTTATTCTACCACTTAACCACAGTTTTCTACCACAGAACATAGCTGCATTCAGCTCCCTGTTTAAGATCAGGACTCAGATTAATTCACGAGCATGTTTGCCAAGAATATGCACCGAACACACAGTCCTGACAGAATGAACATAAAAAATGTTTGTAAATTGTTCTTTTCCTTCCTTATTTTACAAACTGTATTCCAAAATATTTGTCACTAAAATGTTAAAGATATATTTTCTTAATGTGATGTGCTGGATTTCAGCAATTTATACTCGTTTGAATTTATTCACACCTTTTTTTTTTTTTAAGTTTATGATCCGAATGTAATCAACTACCATTATGCCGACCAGTCGTTGCAGCGACAGATTCATTAGGCTGATAGGCTGATTTAAAAAAACGCCTCAAACTATGAGAGTCATTTTGAATTTAGCTACCACTTGTTACAACATCAATTTCAGCACGAGGGTCTTTAAAAAGGACCTCAGCTGTAATATGTAAAAATAAGTATGAGAGTGTTTATTATTCAAACATGCTAATTATTTGAAGAACCGAATCGAAGTTTTGCGTATTGATAAGTAATGAATTCCAGTAAAACAAATACCAACAAGCGTGCCAGATTGGTTAATTTTAAGCGTTTTCTAAGAGATGTCTGAAAACATATATTGGTAGTACCGCTAGAGAAATACCTATGCATTTTTAGAAATAAAACAAAACTTCGTCGTATTCTTCCCAGTTCACAATTATGGTGTCTGTTTGAATTTATGGCAGCTTCTGCTTACCCCTATGCGGAATGCCTCAGGGGTACTGAGGATACTCGACTAGACAAGCGTTTCGTCCTTTACTTGGATAGGCAGAAACTTCATAATATGGAGAGAAAACGACTATGCTCATTAAAAGATTGCGATTTCTCCCTTTATACATTTTGTTTCATCCTTTTCACTTTACTCAAGCGATTTTCAAATATGTTGCAGTTATATTATAAAAGAATGTGTTAAAGGAACTACTTGCTTAACAGGCAACCAAAAGTTAACAACAGCAATTATTGTAACGTAAGTAAAGTACTATACATTGCCTGTTTACTTACGTTAGGCCATGTCCGTTTGCGATTATGCCTCGCTATAATTTACTAATTAGCTTCAAATTCTCGTCGCTTAAAATTTCGAAAATGATAATGCATTTCAGTTTAGCAGCTAAGTTTGGGAAAAGGATCAAAGTTTAATATGATTTACAGGGAAATTATATTACTCTTTTTATATTTTAAATTAAACGAATGATTACGAATTTCGAGAAGCCAAAACTCAGCAATCAATCTAGCACGCGAAGGGGCAGCTATTACAAAACTCTGGATTTCAGAATTAGATTAATCGTGTGGCTGGGAGTTAGACCGAAACAAGTCTAATTTTTAACATTGCAGAATAGGTCACATCCGACATTTTACCTTGAGACAAAAGTAATGCCTGCGGTACCTTATAATGTTAATCACTTTAACTTAAAACTGCTAATCAATGAAACTGGTAAGGTACACAACATCGCATTCGAAAATGAAGGAAGCTTTAGTTTAAAAATGGTGAATATTGCCACTGTCACCTTATCAGGACTGAGTATTCTGTGCATAGTTCTAGAAAACATGGTGAAGTACTTACAAGGGTTCTTCTTCTCAAGTCCTGAACTGGAACAGGGAGCGGAAAATACGCCATGTTCTGGTGTAGATACTGTATTGGCAAATAACTGCACTTGAAAGGGATTTGAAATCCTCTTTTATTAAATCACTATTGTTTACACACTTCTCAACTCGGGAGAGATATAGAAAGTAAAAGACCACACTTGGGCCGAACTTAACAATCAAATAAATTTAACACTAAAACTAAAATAGAAATCTAATTAAACTTTGCTCACAGAGCAATTCGCGGAGTTTGGCCTCTAACTAAAAGGGTGCGTAGCAAGATATACTAATACTAGCGCACTTCAATTTATTTCAATATGCAATCACGTAGTAAGCACTATGGCTTATAAATTTAGCTGCTAGCTGGTCAGACGAACGTCGAGCAGAATGACCGTGATCTGAGACTAAAGCTCTCTCACACTGAGAGGTTTCTACCTCTGGTTTAAATAGTACTTGGCTGTACTTCAAAATTAGCATAAGCTGAGAACACGCGCTTCTTCTGACGGGAAGTTGAAACAGAGAAGAGATAGAAAGATTTAAATTAAAATAAAACTTGGTTAGTTTAACTAAAACCTTACAACCTGATTAACAAAAGAGAGCATTTCGGGGGTGATATTATCTAGCTTGTAAGATCTGCATTTATGCATTCTGAATTCTGCATAAGAAATGTAACTATTATATATATGCAGATTAACATTATTTATACGTAGTCTCAGTGACATTATGTATATGTAGTGTCAATTGTTCCCGACAAGATAGCTTTCAAGGTTAAACATTTGCTGAAATGTCACAAAAACTCACGAAAAGAGGAATTTCTGATGAGAAACTTTTGAGTTGCCACCTAACAGTTAGTTACTCGCCTATTCGAATGAAGTAAAACTTCTGAAATAAAGTAAGAAAAACATAAGTTGCCTCAATAAATACGTAAATAAGCTGGTTCGGAGAAACGATTCTCTCTTTTTATGAGAATTTCTACATAACAGACCACATCCAAAAACCTTAACCAGATATATTTAGATTGGAAAGAAAGTGCTTCAGATAGTTTTCCATGCACATTAAAAAATTAGCAGCAGGATTTAGCTTTACTTCAGCAAAATATGAAGTTCTATACTTTCAAAGATTGAGCAGAATTGTTGTTCTTCAGCTACTAATGCATAGCGAAAAGAAACATATCCTTGTGCCAACTCCTGTTGCTAATTTCGAGGTTTTTCTTTTCTTTCCCTCCTCTTCTTCTTACTTCTTTTTTTTCCAAATCAGAATGTAAAATGGATTCAAAAGGGATTGTTTCGTGACGTCTGTGAGTACGTACATATAATTGTATCTCACATAACTCAAAACTATTATTCATAGAACGTTGAAATTTGTATATGGGACTGCTATATATAATATCTAACTGTGCACCTCGCTTTTATGATGCAATTTGGCAGTACGAAACCTTTATACATATACCTACGCACTTACACTACTTACAAGTCGTTTTCCGGCCTTTATTTTCGCAATCGTTGGTCGTAATCATCTACTTCCAGTTACAGAAATACTTTAAAATGACGAAATTGGTCGTGCTATTAAATTTCAAAATTTGCAATTTTTGATATCATTTTTAATAAGCTTTGAGAAATTGGTTAATTATATTAGAATTATACGAGGAAATACTTTTAAATAAAGTGAAGCAAGAATACAGAAATGTTTTAAATGAGGAAAATTGGCAGCGTCATTTAAAAAAAAGTAATTTTGTACGAATAACTAAATCTAACTTTTAATTCGGTCTCCGATTCCTATATTTATAGTCGGGAAATTTTTATACTCGAAAAATGAAATGAAAAAATAAAGTTACAAGAAGTTTGATATTTAATTTCAAAATCTGCAATTTGTTTGCCTCGAGGGATAGGTTAAATTAGAATAATTCGACAAAACAAATTTAAATGAAGCGCAGCTAATATACAGAAGTGTTTTAAATGACGCAAATATTCATGTTTGGGCAATGTCAAATTTTAAATAAAGAAAAAGCTAAAAATTTCTTACGCGCCTTTTAAGTCCTTACTCGGCCTTTATTTTCGCAATCATTGCTCGTAGTCATACACTTCCAGTTGCAGAAGTGTACGACTACGAGCAATGATTGCGAATGATGATGAAAATATTCACGTTTCGATATGGAAAATTTTAACAAAAAATGCGTATCATTTAATAGAAGGAAGTCATGTGGTGTGTACATCATATTTTTGAAAAATATAAGAGCAAGCAAAGTAATATTCGAAAGTGACTCAGCGTCTAGACAGAAAGAGAGAGAGGGAGAAAAAGAGACAGACAGACATATACAGATAGATTTACATCTAGAAAATCTTTAGTTGTTCAATTCCTCGTATAAATTTCGAAATAATACGAGGCCCATAATAATTTTTATACGATTCCCAGTAGGAGAATTCTTGGTTTAGGAAATTGTTATGGTTAAAAGGCTCTTAAATATAATGCTTGTCAGTGGAGCTATTATTTCGTTTTGCAGAATATTGTGGGCTGCACAATGAAATAATATCATACCATATCCACTGGTTAGGGAGCAAAAAATTCTCTTATCTTTATCTATCTATATTTCATCTTGGGTCTAGTTTCGAATTCCAGAAAATGCATGAATGTTTCTAAATGTACAGTGTCTTTAAGGGTAATGGGTGTACTTCTAATCACGGGGGAACTGTCATGGGGGCACTTAAAACGCAATCCAATCGAAAGTCTTCTCAAGAGGTTGATGGAAGAAGGAAAAAGAGTGACAGACCCTCATATCCGTTCTCTGGAGATATCGCCTTCAAAATCAGGACTAGCTGTGAAAATTCGTAATGTCACCCATAAACCTTCGAAGGCTTCCAGAAATTAACGACAGATCCAACCCTTGCCTCTTGACACGATAAAATTCGAGGACTTGATGTGATTTTATTATCAGACAAGTGAGATAAGTCGCAACACGTATCATCTATCTATCTACTTACCTATCACTATCTAACTCCATATAAATAATTAATTCACAAGGTTCATCGCTGAATTAATTTTAAATGAAAATATTGCTGTTCTGTAATCCTTAAATTATTTAATACTCTAAGTCTGTATCAGCCATGAATGAAGTGTTACTTAATTGTGAGAAGATATTAACCAAAACTACACTAAACCACGCATCCTGCTTTGCGGCTTCTAAAATATCTAACTGCTTTGCGGCTTCTAAAATATCAATTACCTATACAAGGACCAGCTTTCGATAAGCGAAAATCGGTGCAGGGCCATCAATACAAAATGGTATCCATAGCAATAGGGTAAGCACGTGCCGATGTTTTACCCACTCTTATATCTATTTGTTACTATGCAACAGAGCGGCACCGACTCTTCTTCGCTCATAATAAGAGCTATTCGCGATTGCTTTTCCACTCTCGTTCTCTTACTGACCCAGATAAATACAACTTGAGTGAAAGAAAGAACAAAACCTAAAAAGGAAAAATGAGTATTCCGAGTAAGGAAACGAAATAAAATTTGCCCGAAATAATCTCAATATAGTATCAGCTTCTAGTTTTCATGTCTTTTTTAAGCTACCTTCTTTACAAAATTCTAAAATATTACTGATTGCATGGAAGTTAAATTTTTAATAATTATTTTATATGCAATTCAAAATTATTTCTGCCCTCTACTTCAGCACTTTACGATTTGATACTGAGCTATTTTTGGGTTATTGATTTACCATTAGTTGATAAATTATCAGTTGTAAACTTTATAGTTCATAAAAAGACAGAAAAGATGGAATCTATGATTGGAGCGGGTGATTTGCAGTTTAATAGTAAATACACATATTCACATTTTCATTACAAATTAGATGGCAATTGCTCTAGAAAATAGGTTTTAGCACCAGGAAAATTAGTTATGATTGCTAGATGAAATGCTTTTAAGAAAATATGACAATTATTTCCTAAAATATTTTTTTTCAAATTATGTAAACTACTCATTCCAGAAGCTCAATATTCTATGCACCCGAAGGTTTACAGTTCTTATCTGAAATTTCCTAAGTCATCAGGGTTATTCGTTTAGAATTGACCTATTTCATTGGGCTACAGTTTTCTTAAATGTATCCGATTTTAATGCGGTTTGCGCAAAAGATTCAGGAAGGATGAACATTTAGTGGTCCGACCCGTTTTTTGACGTGCAACGCCGAAAAAAAGAAGAAATAAAAAATAATGAAAACCGCTACATTCTGAGAAATTCCATGCAAGAGGGACTGCATGCTGCTCATACAAGAACAGCTTGATGACGTGGAACTGACTGAAGGGTGTTACCAGCATGATAGTGCCACGTACCACACGTCAAAACAAAATATGGATTTGACAAGGAGTTTCTTTGGGGACCGCATTATTTCCAAAGGTTTGTGTCTTCCGCGATTACCAGATCTATCGTTACTAGATTTCTTCTTATGGGGTTTTTGAAGGGTCGTGTTCATCGATAAACCACGGACACTAAATGAATTGAAGGCCAACATTTCTAGGGAAATGGCAAACATTGCTGCCGACAAGCTGCGGAATGTTGCAGCTAGCATGGAACCGCGAGTTCGATTATGCCTACTCCAGAAGTCATCATTTTCAACATCTACTGTAAGGTAAGTGATTATAACTTTTACTAGTCCCATTTGGTATGCCACATGGTAATCAGAGTTTTTAACAACGTTTTATAGGCGCAAGCCATCTCTCATTGTATAGCATTTCGCTGTTTTGTTACTTCTTCTTTTTTTCGACGTTGCACATCAAAAAACGGGACGGAGCACTAAATTTTCCGTCTTCCTGAATCTTTTCTCGTAAACCGCATTAAATTGAATGCTTTTTAATAAAACTACAGCCCAATGAAATAGGTCAATTCTAAAAGACTTACCCTGTATTTCGGTGCGTCTGTGACGGTGGTTAAGTGGTGCAGACTTGACAACCAGTCTCTCCATGAAATTTCATTTGCTTTAAGTCTTTCTGATTTATTACTGCGTTCTCGAATACCAGTAAGTAATAAAATGTCTCTTAACTTAACTGAAGAGTTACGTGGCGCGAATCGATTGCATATCTTATGTACGACCACTCAATTTTTCGAGTGATAAATTATCGCCATTCATCCATCTTTCCATTTGAAGTTGCGAAATTCGTATTATTTATAAGACATTCTTATAAAACTGCCGGAATGACATAATACAGGCAGCTACTATCTTGTAAAATCCTTCAACTCTACTCATTTGAGTGCACTGTGTTCCGCCCAATAAACAACCTGAAGACTCTTTCTCAAGGTTAAAAGGAATTGTTCCTTCTATCAAGAACGAAAAGATATGAATCAAACTCTTAACCATTCGGATGCAGTTTGTGTCCCACTACCTGGTAAGCTAAAACTTGACAACTGGTTGTCCTTTTTTAAAAATTAAGTCAATTGTTGTTATGCATATCAAGAGAGCTATGAAGTGCCTAGGGAGCTATGAAGTGCCTAGGTGTAAATTGTGCATAGTACAAGATAAATTAACTTTCTTTTCTTTGCCAAGGAAAGCTCTGCCAAACAAATTTGGAAGATCCGATAATTTCGATTGCTAGCGGATTGGATTGGATTGCGGCAAAATACACGAAGACTACATTCCTAACGGAAATGATGCTTTCATGAAGGACTTTTAAGCGGCACTCATAGGGGACTCGTATGCAGAAAATCATGAAAACTCTCAGGCTGCTAGTCCATTCTCCGAGATATGAACCCGGATCGAATTACAAGTGTGCAACTCTCTTACTATTATGCCACTGGTGGACTGTGCAGAAAGTAATTACGATTACTGTACCAGATGGTGGTTTCTATTATCCCTAGTTTAGTTGCTTAACTATTTTAAATTAAGCAGTATTTTCCCCCTAATTTCGAAATTTAAGAGTGAGTCGCTTTTTCTTGGTCTGAAGAAACTGCTTAAGAATTTCTTGGAATATAAGTTAAGGATTTTGGTTTATGTAACGATTGTAACAAGGTAAAAAAAGACTAACAAAGAAAAGATGAATTAATTTAGCTCCAGTTTCCTCATGAAAAACTGTTTTTTCGAAATGGGAAATTTCGAAACTGATATGGCAAAATGTTTGAGCGTAGCTTTTACAAACCATAATCAGTTGTTTAAAGAACTGATAAATAGTCTTTCAAAAAAACATACAACGCTCTTCGCTTCACTGAAAAATTTTCTAAATGTACTGAACGCAGCAAAAAGTACAGGAAATCCATTGAGCAACAAAACATATTATGGGATAGAACATGATTTATGAACGATTATGTTTAAGAGAAATATGATTACAAAAAAATATTGAAGTCCTCAACTTCATGAGCAAACCAGGTTGTGACAAAATCAGTACAGGCGAATGAGAACCAGAATGAAGGGGAACAGAGGGAAGGGGGAAACATGTTCAGTTTCCAAAATCTCCTTGTCTTGAATTTCTTGATTCACAGATTCCATAAATAAGTGCCTATAAATGTTTGCGGCACTGAATTTTGGAACCAGATTTCTTCCCTTCCACTAAGATATCGTTTCCACGTGTACTAACTCAGCAAGGTTTCACAGAATTTGGATTAATAGCTGGCAATACACGTAAAGGTCTTTAACGGATTATATTGTTAGTGATTCTTCTGCATATGAACGCAAATAATAGATATATGTTACGCATTGAATACAGGCATCTCTCTTCCAAGCTTCGTTGACAAATTTTGATACACGAGGCAATTGTGCCTTCTAAATATTTTAATCACATTCACGTTCATATTTAATTTATTACATTTCAGTTTTGTGCCTTTTCTAATTGTTCTAATATTTCTTTGTTTCTTTCAATTAATCAATTACTAGAAAGAGCGAGGGGAAATCCGCCTAAGGAAAGGGGTCGTAGAGCCCTTTTTACGGGAAATTTATAATTTAAATTTAACTTTTTCGTATTGCACAAGTAAACCCCGATTCTGTCTAATGAATCTAGTACGCGAATGCATAAAACGCTACAGTATGAATAGTATAGCAATACCTACAGTATGAATAGTATAGCAATGAGAATGAGAATAGCAATGAGAATAGAAAATAAAAAAGGCAGAGACTAAATTTAAATTTTACAGTGTATATATATTTTAAGACTTGGCGAGAAGATTAAAAGAAGATTCAACGGAATTAAATAATTAAGCAAAGATGCATCAGTTATTTTATTGATTTATTTTACAGCATAACTCAAACTTTGCGCACATTGAGCAGTAAAGTTAATAAAATAACGTTAAAATTAGATTTATTCTCGATCGTTGCGAGTTTCACGCATTCAATTATTTGATTCGCTAAAGAATCAGGGGCTTACTAGGGTATATGACGTTTTTTTGCCTCGGCTTCCTTCCTGCACGTAGTTACATTCCAAGCAGTGATTTCATTAGAATAGAAAAAGGTATGTTTCGTAAAGATTAAATAATTTTATAATCAACTATAATACTAGTTTCATATGCAGTCGACGTTTCTTTCTTTAACTGCAAATGTCTCTTCGAACCTCTTACCTGCATACTATGATATGAATCCAAATAAAACCTGATGATAAACATAAAAATATTTCATAAGTTATAACCTAAAATTATCTGTTTCTATTCTTAGTTATGTTATATAAACCGTAAAGATTCAGCATCTCTCAACGTGCGCTTAAACTCACACACAACTTTTTTCTCTTCTTGACTTAATTATTAAACGTTTATTGTTCTCATTTACGCGACATACAATTCAACAGCAAAATCATGAACGTTTTCAAACTAGCCTACTTTTAGAACTATCGATAAACTGTTAAGCATTACCGTACACTTTTCTTTTTTTTTCCAGTCTTTTTCAGCCTATTATTTTCTTAACAAAATGACCTATGCAGCTTTTTTTAAACTTTATTATTCAGCAATCTAAGTTGGAAACACAAAAACTTCTGCAAGTTCTCGTAAATGATTTCTAAAATAAAACGTACTCATCAGAATTTTGATCCATATTCAGGTTTTTGATAAATCCTTTATTTAATATTTTTTTAATTTTTAAAATACACTGGTTACCATAAATTAAGGGAAAATCACAAAAATCACGATTACTGAAAACGTTACATGTAGAATTTTATGAAACTTACCCTCAATATACAACACATAGTAACATAAAAAGAAATTACCAGACAATTATGGTAGTATAGAAATTAGTACAAGTATAAAATGAACAAATCGAAGGTGTCAGTTTGCTATAGGATACGTACCTTCAGTATGGAATATGATCTCCTCTAGACGCAATACAGCACATGTAGCGATGTGTGATGCTTTCAATTATGCTGCCTACCAGTTCCATAGGAAGCGGGAACCATTTCTCTTGCAAAGCAGTTGCAAGGGTCTGAGGAGGCGGATTCAGAGTAGCTAGACGTCTCCCTAAAGCATCCCAAACGTGCTCGATAGGATTCAAGTCAGGGGATCGAGCTGGCCATTCCATGCGCATAATTGTTTCCTTTTGAAGATAATCATCTACGATGCGAGCCCTGTGTGGTCTTGCGTTGTCGTAACAGGAAAGCATCACCTATTGCCCCGGCATATGGGCGCACATAAGCATCATGGATGTCATCTCTATAAACCTGAGCATTCAAGGTTCCACTTTGAAAGATATGGAGGTCTGTGCGTCCACCCAAAGAGGTGCCACCCCAAACACAGACACTGTCTCTTCCGTATGCATCTCTTTCAAGAATGTTTAACAGGTGATAACGGGTTCCAAGTTCTCTCCATATCAAATAACGCCTACTGTCGCTTTCTAGACTAAACCTGGACTCACCCGTAAAGAGAACAGCCTTCAATTTATCAGGCGTTCAGTGGACATGTTGTCGTGCCCACTGCAAACAGTCCTTCCTATGGCGTGACGTGAGCGGCACGCAAATCGCTGGTTGCCTCGCATAAGACCACCTTCGTGAAGCCTTCTACACACAGTTGACGTTGACACCAAATTTTCGGTGGCTGCAGCAAGGGAGTATCTAAGAAGAGTTGGAGTAGCGGTTCTCTACTTGCGTGCACATAATGTCAAATATCGGTCATCGGTGCTCATCGTAGCAGTTGGCCGTTCTTGGCTGAACCTCCTAGATGCCGAATCTGTGGTTTGAAATTACCTCCAAAATCTATAATCCACAGGAGGACTCATATTTAGCCATAAGGCCACTTCTGTTTGACTTTGTCCTGCCTCTAGTCTCCTAATGGCTCTCCATCGTAGTTCTACAGGCAAATGATGCCCTGGAAGTCATTGTTACGAATTGGCTATCTCAGATTTCTTATGTCACTATCACAGTGAAATATGTGGGCTTGCTCTCAAATATGGACTTTTATGCTCCTCGCACATTACGTATTCCGAGTGCAGCGCCACTAATTTCCATATTGCAGTTTTATTCAGCTATTCTTACTTGGCAACATATTTAAATTTTACACAGTTTGGCTCTTTTTTTTTTGAGGAAGTTATCGCTGTTTCTGTGATTTTTCCAAAATTTATGATAACGAGTGTATAAATTTGCTGTTACAATATGTGAAATGTTAGAAAAATGCAGAAAAAGTCAAACTTTGAAAATTATTTTCATTTCAGGTCTACGAATTCGTCATGGCCAACAGGAAAACAGCATTTACCGTTTGCCAAAGGTTTTGAGTACTTATATGTGACTTTTGCCGAGCTCTATCTCAACATTGATCAAGAAAGGCCTACGGTATGGAATTCAAAGCTGTCGTGAGCATTTCTCGACCACGAATTTCTCGAGAGAAATTTCGGCTGGATGGATTTACGTTCCTCCTCTGGAATTCGAAAACAGTTTGGTTGTGGATGATTATGGCAAAGCACTCAAAGGCTACCTAAGAAGAAGGATGCCTTCTTGGGGGGGGTGGGACTTTTTAAAGGAAACTGGCTCTTATACACCTTTACACAGACCAAATTCATATTCTTCAGAGATTTTACCTTTCTTGGCCGCTAGTGGACCGAAAGGAAATCAGACCCAGCGATATACATACTAATCAGCTCAGCTAACCGCTGATCAGGATATATCACTATACCGATCACCTGTATCGACTAGACTAGGGTAATAACAAACGTTTTATTGAGAAATAAGAAACGGTACTAAAAACTTTATAAAAATCTAAAAGTGATGAATTACTTAAGGAAATATCGTTTAAAAAGTTAACGATGTGACTTTTGCAGTATAGTTAAACTATAGAGTCAAAGAAATTGTTGTGTGTTTCAAAAAACTCGTTACATGTTACAAAATTGATAAAATATCTGCAAATTGAACAAAAATAGATATCGCGAATGAACATTAATAAATAAGCAAAACAATTTCAGAGATGCAGAAAAAAAATTTCTGCATCAGATTAGGTTAAATTATTTGTATTATGACATAGTATATACGAGGGCTATGTGCTTAAGGGAAGGATTGTGGAAAGTTTTTTTATGGGAAATTGGCTTATAGTCTTCCTGCACATGACGGAACCCAAAAACCTCTCTTGCAGCCAACCCATTCGCCGGGTCGAACTATCTCTGTTCAACTATCTTAATGCTTGGTTTCTAGAAAGCAATTTCTCCATCAGATTTGGTACAAGGGAAGATTTGACAGGATGCCATCTGCAGTGCAATTAAACATTATTCGTACATGTAAGTTTCGTATGACAATTTTCGTCTTGTAATTGAAGATTTTCATTAGCTCTTTCTTGTTCTGGGGTTGTATTTAAGGTTTTACGTTTAAGTTCTAGAAACCAAATATACATCTAGATATAAAGCTGCTTTATAAATCAAAATTTCGAATATTATGCAACTAATAAAACAGGCAAATCGACAACCTTGTATTCGGCGTAGATTTTGTAAAATCCCAATCGATTTCGAGGGCAAAACGGATGCCCCTTCATCAGGAGCAAAAAATTCTGCAAAAGCGAGAAAGCGAATGTCGATCGTATTTATACCCACAAGCGACCAGTGGAAGAGCCGACAGCGCCATCTATCGGCAGAAATAGTAACTAAAATGAAGGGTTAAGTTAGTATAGTTTTGAAGGCATTAGGCAAGACTGGATTGGAATTGAAATCATTGACTAAACAGGATAAATTTTTGTGAATGTGAAAAGCTTCAAGAAAACCCAATTCCTTAATAAAACCAGCTTTCTGGATAATTTTAGCAGAACCAAAATCAAAATAGTGATTGAATTTCCAACTATGATTAGCTAATGAAGATTTGTTAATTTCGCCTTTTCGGACGTAAGATTTATGTTCTTTTATGCGAAACTTTAATGCACTTTTCGTTTTGCCACTATAACTTAAGCCACACTGACACGATACGCTATAAATTCCCCGAGAATTAAAGTCAGAAATAGAATCTTTAAGAGCCGAACCACGGATTTTATTTCCACCCGACAAAAAACTTGAAAATTAAACGTGTGTAAAATCCGTGCAATTTTGTAACTGATAGAAGGATGAAATGGAAGCACGACAAGGTTATTAATGTTATTTCTGACATCAGAATGTGTTCTTAGATGGCATGACGAGAACTTTCGAATAGCTTTATCAATGACTACGGGAGAAAATCCTCGGTCAAGGGCAACAGATCTTAAATAATTGAGTTCCTTTGCAAGACGAGATTCTGAGGAACAAACTTTGAGAGCTCTAAATACATAATAGTAAAACGAAGCCATTTTTTGCTTAACCGAGTGACATGACTTAGCATGGGGAGGTAAACAAACAGAAAATGGTTTATGGTAAACAGCTATGCAGAAATTAGATCCATTGCAGATTATAAGAATATCAAAGAAAGGCAGTGTATTATCAGATTCAGTCTCAAAAGTGAACTGAACGGCTGGTCAGTCGAATTTATAACAGATAAAATCTGGGGTAACTCCTCATCACCATCAAAAAGAACGAAAGTGTCGTCTACGTAGCGAATCCACAGACGAAAAGATAGTTTTTGAAATAATTTGACCTCAAAATAGTGCATGCAAATGTCAGCAAGTACATGACTAAGGGATTACCCATAGCTCAGTCCCCCTTAATCAACTGGTTAATCTGGGATAAGGTTGCGCAAGTCGTACCACTGCTTAAGTCTACCTCTTAAATATTACTCGTAATACCAAGCCAACTGCACCTCTTCCAGCTAAATGAGTTACCCCGTTGTCTTAGAATGCTGGTTATCTAAGTCGTATTAAGTTCGCGTTTATAAATTTTATCCAAGAGGTTAGATTTTATGGAATTTTACAATAATAAATATCGGCAACGACAGCATGAAATATTATTACTACATATAATTTTTGCCATAGATCCTACGATTTATACCTATTTTTTCGTATGCGTGCGACTTACGGAAACTTAGCCTAATAGTTAGACTCCAGTTGAAAATGTTGGATAAAAATTACACATTCAAAATTCGAGCTTCCAGGTGCACATATTCGGGTAGAGGGCAATTTTATACAAAATTTGAAGACCCTGGTACCGTTGATTTTTCACGAAGAAACAAAAAACACGAGAATTTCACGAGAAACATACATACATTCATGTAGACTCTTTATTATTTAATTTATTTAAAAGTAATATAGGACGATAACGCTTCGTGGCAGCAACTTAAAATGATTCAGACGTTTAAAGTGATACGCCGCCAAATCTCGTTTCGAGACTATTAGCCCATTTGGGCTAACGCCATTTAGGGCTAAAAAAAGTGGTTAGAAGGAGTGAGAACAAGAGCAGACTGGTAAACTGAGAACTTAGCGAGAGTGGAAAAAAACCTTAACAAACCCTTTTGGGTGATCATTAAAATATGAAACCTTCCGTATTTTAAAATTTTGTTATTTATTACGTTTTTAAAATTTTTTTAGCACCAGAAGTGCTAGTAATCTCAAATTCCATTTTATTGTCCTTATCACTTTTCAAATGTTGCCACCTAATGTTTATCGCCATATATTGCTTTTAAAGAAATAGTTTATCAAATATTGGAAAAATGAATATTACTACAAAAAAAGGATATTGCCACTACATATTATCCCCGTGTGTTATTTTTAAAGAAATAATACAGCGAATATATAAAAATATGGTAACATTTAACATTTAATCGGGAATTCTAAAGATATTCGATATAAAAATGTTTAACTTCCACACGACAGCTTGTTGCCATTTGGCCATTTTGCGACACTTCGTTGCCATTTAAATTTAATCTGATTGTTATTGATTAATGAACTAAGCGATTTAAAAGCAATAAAGATAGTTCTGTATCACTTTTTATAAAATAGCAGCTGGACCCCCTTGAAATTACACTAGTTTGTTTTATTAAAAATATTATACGTTTTTTCAGTATTTACGTATTAACGCAACCACCTTAGAAGAAGTCTCCAAATTTTCAGAATGTACCAAATTCTGGCAACCATACTCATAACAATTCTTCATTCAAGCAGCGTCGCCATTTTCGTATGCGTTCTCTTTGTTGTATTCGAAGTCGTGGAGGTTTTTACAGACAAATAGTGATATTTTTTTTTTGCCTTAATTTTAAAATATGTGCTTGTGGTATTTCTCTAAAGGGAATAAAGATGAGGTGCGTTTAGTAGATAGCCGCTGAGTGATGTCGAGTTAATGTAATTCTCTGGTTTGAAGGGGAAACAAATCCATGTGTACGTGAGAAAATCAGCGCTAAAAAAATACAGAAGGTTTTCGCAAAAAAACATAAGAGTTTTATTCTTTAACATATCGTATAATCCTTATCTAATCATTAAAATTTGTACTAATAACTGCTAAAGTGTATTTTAAAATAAATATCGATGGCTGAACTATCTTTTTAAAAAAATGTCGCGAAAATCGCCAACTTGAATCTGAAACGAACTTTTACCTCTTCAACTGTAAAAAATCTCTATATTGAGAAAGTTAATTGCTTTAATATATTAAAACGTTTTTTCCTATTTTATAGTAACTATAATAGTCAGCTGGCAGCGTAGAGGCTAGTTAAAGTGATGCAACGTAAAATGAGTTTCCAGAATAACAGCCTTTATGGGCTTAAATGTATAGTAACACCACTGCATCAGGAATTATAAAGTTATATTACTTTTAAAAATTTTCTGATTTTGCTGTTGAATTTTATGTCATGTAAATACGAAGAAATTTATATTCAATAATATATTTGGAAAAATAAAGGAACGCTGTGTCATCAGGAGTGAGTCTAAGAGCAGATAGATAAACTGTGAGCTCAGCGCCAGCGTTAAGAACCCTCAAGATATCCTCTGGTGCAGCGTTGAAACTTTCAGATATTTTTAACTACATATTGATAATTTATTTTTTGAATTTGTTCTTTACTTATGCAGTTTGATAAAAGAAATGAATTAAAATAATTTTCTATGCTCAGTATCAAACGCACGTAAGGATTCGTATTTTCAGATCATACGTAAATAATCGAATTTTTTCATCGATGATTCATTTTCAGGACAAAACGGGGGGACTCATAACTCGTGTTTAATTATAATTTCAGCCCTCTTCCTTTATAATGAAGTAGCATTATACAATCAACTCCCTATTTATCGGAGCTCAGTAGCGGCTGAGCGCAAAATGGCTGAACACTAGCAGTTCGATCCGGTACAAATCGTGGAGAACGAGCTAGGTTCACAGGCGTTTTTCTAATTCCCTCATGCGTGGATACGAGCCAATTTTACTCAGAAAAATCTTCCACGAAGGCATTGTTCCGCTTCGACAGATAGCCCTCGCGTGTTTCGCCGTAATCAAACCAACCAACATACTAAACTGATTAATCGAAGAAATACTGAAGATGACGTCTACGGTTAACTCAAGATAGAAAATAATCCGAGAACAGTTGGAGTTAACATCCAGTTTAAAAAAAGGGGCGGGGAATGAATGAAACATTAACATACTATTAACAATGTACCTATATTTTCAAACAATTTCATCTGAAAAATAACTTCTTTTGGTCTCATGAACTAAATCATTTTTCAGAAAAAAAAAGAGCACACTATAAATAACAGAAGAACGAATGAAATGAAATAACTAAATTGGAAATTGATTTTGACATCATCTGTTGTTGTTAGGTTACGAATTTTTCTTTGCCTTTTTGTATTTTCTCTGGATAATGTTTGCTTTGTTCTGGTGATTAATCTAAAGTTTTGTCTTTATTCCGGCAATAATTTTACCATTGTTCTGCGATAAATAAATTTAACTTTTCCTTTCAGATAGGAGCCGGGTAATAAGAAACTGACTGTAATTTCAATCTAATTTTAAGTTACTGTCCAATTTCTCGTTAAATTTTATGATAAGAGGAAGTTAACTCACCTTCAAGCAATTTGTCTCGTGAGCTTTAAATCTAGTCAGCTCTACCTGCTTTCCGCACATCTTACAGGTTTGATATTCTGTGCCTCTCTGCGTCCCTCCTTTATCCGATACTTCACGGGATGTCTCTCCTATAGTCATCTTTCGGTCAAACGGTCGGTTGTTATTATTGCGATCAGTCAGTCGAGGTGCAGGTTTATACACTCGGATGGGCAGGCGACCTGATCGCTGCTGTGTCAGTAGAGCATCGGTCATTGGAAACGAATCTCTGGCAGGCTTCCTTTCTGTTCTAGTAGGTCTCGAGCGCGGCAGTTCCCTCCGTGAACTGCGTATCTTGTTCCGCGGAGAGAGCTTACTGGACAGTCCGTTTGGGATGGTCAGACCGCAGCACGACGAAGAAACTTTGGTCCGGTTGCCGAGGCGTTTATTGATCGTTTCGTTCTCTGAAAGGATACTTGTTGATAATAGAATCAATAATGAGCAAATCCATATTAAGACAGGTCATCAAAATATTAAATCAATTAAACTTTTCTGAAGCTGAGCTGTGGTATAAAGGGTAAACAATTTTAAAAAGAGATTTTTTTTTCCAGATAAATATAGTTTTATAAAAAAAAGTGTTCAGCTTTCATGCTAATACAAGACCAATTACTTTATTAAAACAGACACCTCCAAGAGTAATTAACTTAAATGGAAAATAAAACTACTAAAGGTACGCCTGTTAAGTTAGTTGTATTTTCAATGAAAAATTTCTTGAAGAACTGTTTGACTGAAATTACAAATGAATTAAGCACGGTAAAACATAGAATACATTTAGAAAATCCCTTCATAAATTGTTGCAAATGACGGATATAAATTTTTCATGAAATCCTTAGTTTCGAGAAAATACAATTACACCTTGATAAATTTTTTCTTTATTTGTTGCTCACCGTAAGCAAGACAGCATAAATATTTTTACTATATGTATTTGACGTCATTAATACAGATCTGCTTGTATAACCTATTCGGAAAATACTTTTACTGTTACACATAATCTTAGAATGTTTGATATTTTGTCTCTTTAATAATCCTGTAGGTCTTTTAAAAGTATTTTTAACGAGAAAAACTATGCCCGTTCACTGCAGTCTAAGGACCTTATAAGGTATTTTCTCCCTCCTTCTACCATGCCTTCGTCATGTAACGGTTAGCATATTTGGCACATATTCGAGAGGTCCAGGTTTTAGTCCCGGCGAAGGCATTGTTCATTTTTCACGTTTCCTGCTTCAAAATAATCAAATGACAGTAGAGCCGGAGCTAAAAGGTTGTGAATGGTGATTCTTCACCACCAGGATTTGGCGATTAGGTTCCCTAATCCCCAGTCGCCCTTTTAACCCTCCGCGTATGGCTCGATTCTGTTACATTCTGGTCCTGAAATACAGGGCGGTTTTTTATATTTTCTCTATCTTCATGTATTACTATTCACATCTTTATAAACAAAATTAGTATAATGAAGGAATTTCAATAGTTTTTTAATTTTTAAAAAACGTACAATACGGCTCACGCGATTTTAACATGCGTGGAATAAAACTTTAAAAATGCACAGGATCTTTTTGATTTTGATAAATGTACATGCTAATTAATTTGTACAACTAATACTACTACTTGTACTCATTATTATACAAAATTTTTTTAGTGTGGTAAACTTTGACATATGGATCTAAATATAATTCAGTTTGGCATTCTTCACACCAAATGCGAGTCTCTTTATGTATTTTTACCCATTGTTGGATTTTTTTTATTGTTATTTGTTGTAACACACAGCACATTGCTTTCTGGGTTCACCTTTTTTTATAGAATTTGATCGTTTGTGACTTGCAAAATGCCTCCCTACAAGGCGAATAAAGTTCTTACTATCGTCACTAGACCGCATTGTGGAGTATGTAGCAGAAGAGTATTTGTCAAAGTTTTCCTCGATCACAGCTAGTTCGAAATCAAGAAGGGATTGTTATTTTATACACGAATTCCACATTGCTTGATCCAATATATGGAAAATATTTTCTTGTAATATTTAGGAAATTGGTTTCGGGTACTAAGATAGTACGACATCCCCTGATCGCATCTGTCGACACCCCCCATTGTAAAGTTATAATCATAAATCGCTTTTGGCTTTAGTTTTTCTTTTGCCGTCCCTGAATAAACTGATACAGATGACGCATCATGAAATGAACTAAGCATATTTACTATTTTCTTATCATTCCATAATGAGAGAAGCAACAGCGTCGATCGTGTTCGGCTGTGAAGCAACAATAGTACTCGCTTACAATGATATAAACCTGTAGCGCCATCTAGGTGCAATACAAACCAATAAATATATGAATATTACAATATTCTCAGCCTACACAGAGAAAAAGCGGGATCTGTATTGAAAATAAGAGAAATAAACTTACGCACGCTATTTGACCCGTATTACGAGACGGATTTTGTTTCCGTGGAAATCGCGGGAGACGTACGCGGAGGGTTAAAAGGAAGAATATATAAGGTATTTCCTTCCTTTTTTCAACATGCCTTTGTGTGTAACGGTTAGCATACTCACACGCATTCGAGAGGTTCAGGTTCGAGTCCTGGCGAAGGCATTGCTCATTTTTCACATGTCTTGCTTAAAAATACCCTAATGACTCAACAACCTGAGCCCAACTTTCGTGGTCTTTTCGCTTTTTATTCGTGGTCCTTTAACGCTTTTTATCTTTATCTTTACGAGAAAAAATAAAGATTATAAGGAATTATGAGATGAATTATTTAGTTCCTAAATGTTAGACCTTAGATCTGGTATTCGAAATCTAAGTGAATGATTAAACATTATTTATGTATACTTTGCTTTAACATCCTAAAATTCCGAGTTAAAAGATATCACATCAGGCAGATTATAACTGCTTAGTTAAAAGTACCCGTATCTAATTTATGCGTTACTCGGAGGCCTTGGTTATTAATATGAAAGTAAAATTTCAGAATTTTCATTGTAGCATCGTAGCCAGAACAATATTATAACAAAGGATTCGGATCAGTTTTCTGTACCTATTCTCTACAGCAGTTTTTAATGCAGAATGGCACAGCATGTATAAAAAAAAAGATTGAACAACGAAATACATGTGAGTTGCTCATCCCAGACCCGTTGCCGGAGTGAATTATATAACTGACTTTCAAACTGTAATTCTTTGATACTTCTAGGGAAAAGTATATGAAACATAAATATTTATAAAAGTCTTGCAGAACAATGTAATGTCCAAGCGAAAAGCATTTTTCATAGCAAGACTAAATAAAACAAAAAGTATTCCATTCTCATCCTATAAAATTCACCTTATATAGTTATGTTTTCAGGGCTGTTCACAAATATTACTAAAATGAGGTGTGGAAGTTGCATTTACTAACGAAAATACAGGGTGATTAAAAAAAACGGGAAATTTTAAAATTAAATCGTTTCATGAGAACAAATTGTCGAAAAAATTATTTATCTCATTTAATAGTAAAAATAATGCCATTTTAGAATACATACTGTACAATTCATTTTTTTAAGATGACATCTTGTAAGTGAGTTCCTTCGCTACACAAACATTCCTGCAGTCTCTTCGTGGTCGGTTCATGGTTTGACGTAGCATCTCAACTGGAATTTCGGCAATTGCTTCTCGGATTTCTGTAAAGATGCTGAGTGACGACAGACTGACCGACGTAGACTTCTTATAACAGCATCTCGAAAAGCTTGGCTATTGTCTGGTGTACGAATGGTTCGCACACTGCCTGGAGGTTTGTTTTTCATTGACGAACCAGTTTCCTCGAAATTACGTATCCATGTTTTAAATGCATGCTCGACTCAGGCAAACTCGAGGTTTTCGCATTTATGGGCTCCCGCGTTTGATCGCAATCCCGAAATAATGAAGTGACGATTTTCTATTCAGTGTAAATTTCGAACTGTTTATTATAAAGAGAATAAAGTCACAGCGTCCTTGTTAAAAGTTTGATATTCGGGTGAGAGTTCATAAAACGAGGTAGAGCCCTTAAAGAGTCAGATGAGAGCATACCTGTTGCTGTGTAGCCATGAAGTTGAAAGTTAGTGCGCGAACTTAAAGTCCGTTGTCATAAAAATTTAAGCAATTATGGAAGTAGCAATTATTAGCAGTGTTACGAAATGCCAGTATGCAAAAACGTTTCAGTTACATAAGAAAAATAACAGTTTAAATAAAAGAAATGCATGAAAAGCAATAAATAAGAGGAACGTAAGGGGAATACGAATAATAAATAATGATGATGCAGTAAAACCATAATAAAATAAATAGATAATACCATAATAAAATAAATAGATGATAATAGTAATGAGCAAGGTGAAATCTGAGTTAAGTAAGGCGCCGTAATACCGGAAGAGGCCTTTTTCTGTTTGCATGACTTTCATAGTCATAGTGCAGGATTGTTGCGCACATCTGGCATTTTTCGGCGATCATTGCAATATACATTTGAATTTCTGGTATATTAATGCATGCTCCGATAGAACTTGATCGTGGAGTCCTACCTTAAAATGACAGCGGAATTCTCTACGTGCCCCGGCACACTGTCATTTTTCCTGTAAGACGTTTTGATCGCGAAAGCACTTGCGCACCACTCCAAGCATTCATGACAACTAAATGACAGGGTGTCGTTGACAGGCTCGTGGACGTTATTCAGGGTTACCAAATGCCCACTATTGCAATTCAGTTTCAAAATTTCCATTTCTTTGAATCACCTTGTATCTGACAGATAGAACATAAGAAAAAATTCATTCAGTGACACTGATTGCAGATTACTACTTGTAAGAATGATGGATTTCCACATTTTGGGCCTAATTAAATTCATTATGATGTAAGGTTTAGCCTAATTTTATAACAGTTCTTTTAACAGTTTATAACACTTCTTTTCTATCCCTTATAGCTTCAGCTTACAATTTCCTACCAGAATGTATTTTCAGAAACACGTTTAATGCAAATGAGTAAGAGTAGTATTCAAGTCGATGCTTCATTGACTTCGTCAGAGAGCCAGAGTTCCTGACTAGCGCGCGTTTGCCTTTGGCTACGTTTCTCTCTAAGCTATTATTACGCTAAGCCGTACTTTAGACCCTTCATAGCTTCGCCGACTTTAGGGGCCAACTACTTAGAATCCTGATAGCTTTGGCAATGTCTTTTAGTTAAGCATTAGTTAAGGTTGAATTGTTATTAATTTGAGTTCAAGCCCAAGTGTACAGCCTTTTGCTGTACGCACCGAGATAGGAGCAGACTGTGTTCATCCTTATTTTGAGAAATAAAGCGTAGTTAACTCTTCTTGAGTCTTACGTCTCTGTTCACACTCTCAAGCGGTTATTCGCTTATCCGTGTAAGAAATTCCTCACATTTAACTGTAAAATAAAAGGCTGGGACCCCCCATTTATATGTATGTTTCTCCCTGTAACCGAAGCTTCAAGTGAAAAGACCACTGCTCCTCCCATATCTTAGAAAATTCGTAAAAAATAAGGAGTTACATTGATTACTTTTTGATAAGGAGCTGGAACGGGATTTGTTAGATATAACAAAACTCACTAGGGCTATGTTAGGGCTATATGCCTAAGAAAAGGATGCATTCATGGAGAACTTTCTGAAGGAAACTTGCTTATATTCGCATCATACATGAGGGGAAACAATGGAAACGCTTATGCAGCCAGAGTGTTAGGCAATATTTTGGCATAGGAAGTAGATCCCAGTTCTACAGTCTTAGCTACCCGAACCCTGGGTCCACTTTGGTTGTTTGAACACAGGATATCGATCTTCTAATGTTCAGCATTCTAAACCACTCGAACCATAAATCTACGTTGACTGACTGACTAACATAAAATATGTGGTACCTATCAATCTAACGGGTGGGATGTCTTCGTGGAAGCTTTTTATGAGGAATTGGCAAGTATTTACGTTACACGTGAAAAAAACACAAAAACTCACATACAACCCTGTTCGCTGTTACGTTGGACTGTTTAGGTTATGGTAAAATATAAAAATATACAAGGGCTACCTGTATCTACCTTAATGGAAGGATGCTTTAAGAGAAACTTTACACATTAGGGAAACAACGAAACTATCATGTAGCCAGCTGTTAGCCTAGATTTGAACTCGAATTGCATTACCAGTGTACAGAGGTTTGCCATTGAGCGGCTGGATAGCATTGCTAATATTTGAGCTCTGTACGATGGTGGGAGGAACTGGCTCTTCGATTAAGAAATATTTAATCGTTGAACACTTGTGAAACACCTTTGCATGTGAATCTGAACTTACCAGTCAAATTATACACTGACGCATTTTATAAAGCTATAATTAATTACATTACAGAAAATATTGTACCGATATTAATGCATGACACAAGTGAGTAATTCGTTTCATAATTTATAATCTGATTAATTTTATGACAACCGACAGCCAGAAAACTCCATCTTTCTTTTTTGGGGGGAGGAGACAAGGGAGAGACTCATATTCATATTAATAACAGAAACTTGATAATAAACATTTTTAAATTTTTTAAACAGCCAGAAATTTTTATTTTATACTTTTCCTAGGAAACTTTGAAACTCAAAAAATAAATATTAATGCAACAAATATGAAATGTAAATCGTACCTGACGTTACTTAATGTCATCAATAAATTTAGCATTTTCGACAAGGTCACTATTCAAATTCTAACAATGTCTATCCTTAGAGAACAAAACTGTGTAATTATATGGGTATTTACATATTATTCCTTTAGTCCAAATGTTAGCTGTATTCTTGCTGATCAGGTTTAATGGCTCTAGTATGGTAAAAAATACGTAGGATTTTTCTGGAGTTCTAAGAGTTTAGGTATACGTTTTCTATTTCTTCAGTTTTCATCAATCAATAATCACCATTTAACTGAATGCACTTACCCTAACAAAAAACTAATCATTTAAGCCATCCTCAAAGGACATTTTTGGTGTCTTCTTTTTGTCTTTTTGGTTCAGGCATGATTAAAAACTGAAATCGAACACCCTATAAAGAACTTTTGAAATGTCAAAATAGAATAGTTCTTGCAGAAGTTAAATAATTTCTGAAGCTTTCATACAAAAAGAAAATGATTGTCCATCACATTTTCCGTGGTTGCAAAACCAGTGCTGCAAAAATGCGTCTGTATCAGTCAAGCAACCAAATCGGACTAAACAATATTGCACGGGGAAGCTACGTAAACATGTTAAGACTTCTTTTTGGCCGACATGGTTAAGTTTTAGGAATTGAACTAGAGCTTAATTTCTAGAACTTTGAAAACATCCCACGCACATAGTAGCGGCTATGATAGCAATAGTGCATAGCAATTAATTTAAGTGTTAGAAAACTGTAGAAGAAGCGTTTTCAGAAATCATGTTGATTTATTGCACATTTATATTATATAAATTAATAACAATTAAATAATTACTACTAGTATATAACTATATTATAATCCATGTGTCCAAGGAGCCTATTAATAGTAAAATCTTTCCTATCTGCTTTATCTTTGGTGTTGTATTCATGTTAAAAAATTATAAAATACCCCCAAAAACAATTATTAAAAATCTTGATATACCAAAAAAAAAATTCTGTATTCTCTCCAGCTCAGTGGTTAGCGCGTTAGACTCGAGACCGAAGGGTCCAGAGATCGAATCTCGCTAATCGCTGCTTAATTTTTCCGAACTTATAATATTTTTATAAGTTCTTTTTGTCTCTGTGATTTTTCTCAAGTCATGTGGACTTCCTTTTTATTTTTCCTTAACGTCTTTCATGTATTTTTTCCTATTTCTGCTCCCTTTTATTAACTATGACGTGGAGGTACAGGGTTCTTTACTCTAGGCACTCCGTAATAATTAATCCTCGGATCCTTGGATTAAATAATTTGTAAAAGTTATAACGATCTAGTTGATTTAAATTAAATAAACATTTTGTTTTTTGTGTACGCATGTTGCAACTGTCAGCTTAATAAACTTATTACATTCTCATAGCATTTAGTTCGTTGACAAAGAAGAAATCCTGCGCATGTAACAACATATTTTGTCTTCATATTGAAAACTATTTATATCTGTGCTTATGAAATCTATGTTCGGACATTTTTTTTCTAGGCAACTTTTTTTAAAATCAGCTGAAGCGAAGAAATGAAATAATGAAGTTTGATTTTTAAGAAATAAATCGTGAACACCTTCATCTTCAGTTGTTTTTAAGTGAACGGTCGTTTTCCGGGTTATTAAAGGAAAGAAAATCAACTATACCACGCAGCACTTTACCCACCTCTTCATAGAAATTTTTAAATGATCGTATTATCAAAATATTATTAAAATATTACATACCTTCCGAGTTATTTTTTCCTCGTAAAAGAAGCTGATTGTTGAACTTTGATTTCGGTTGCTCTTGTATTGTCACAGGTTGCTTTCTTTGTTTCCTAGGAGGAGATATCACAGGATGTACTATGTTGGGTGTTGGATTCAGGAGAGTTCTAGTTCCTGGTCGTAGTTCAGGTGGTCTGCAAAGACAGAAAAACAAACTTGAAAAATATTTCTCAAGATTTTATTTTTAATATAAACTATGCTATTAATTGAAAGCACTATATTAAGCTATACCATCTAAAAATAAACCATATTAGAATAAAATTTCAAATTTGGGTTTGAACCCTGTGTTTGTTGGATCCGTGAATAAAGCGCCTTTTTTTTCATCAACTTATAATTTCGTTTCCAATTTATGACTTCATTTGAATTAAGTTCTCCTTTTCTGTGAATCTCGTATCTTCGATTAATAAATTAAGCAAAATTTTTATCGCGCATTGCATAGAATACAGAGCAGAAATTTAAACTTCATTCTCATATTATTTCTGAAAATATTATACCTTTCATGACTAGTATTTTGTATATTGCGTCGATTCACTTTCTGCGCTGATTCACTTTTCAAACTGTTGCCAGCAAATATTACAGCCCTGTATTATATTTAAAGAAATTAAATAATAAAGAATCTGCATATATGTATGTGTGTTTCTCGCATTGTGATAAAACAACGGTACCTAGAGCCATCAAATTTTGAATAATGTAATACTCCACCGAATATGGCCACCTGGAAGCCCTGATTTGGAATTTGGAATTCGTTTTATTATCTATTTTATATTTTGTCAGACATTAAAGAATTTTTTCGATTTCAGACCGAGGAATGGAAACCCACACACACAAAAAAAAAAGAAAAAAAAGAAAAGAAACATTTTTATCTCCAGCGCGCGAGACTGTGTATCGGAAATTATAAAGATATGCTCATTTTAAAATTATTTTGTGATATTGTTGTTGAATTGAATTTTATGGTTTAAGTGAGAAGAACATAATCTTTATTATATGCGGCTTAAGTGTCTGTTTGTCACCGATAGTTTATTGGTTGCTTGCGTAACAGTAATTACGATATATTTATTTGCTTAATATTAAATGCAACTCCCTTTTATTTTTACAATTTATAGCATCATTTGAAGAACATACTGTTAAGGATTTTGTATTTATTTAGCTATTTATTTAGATTGCTTTATTTTCCCATGCAACGCAGACGATTTTTGAAGAGAAAGCTAGGCTGCAAAAGTAAAAATAAAAAAGCGCGTGCATTTAATATTAAATTCTTTATTATATGCGACTCATTAAAAATGATGAAAAGATCTACACAAGAATTGTTGCGTACAAAGAGACCTTTGACATGTGAATTAACATTTTATTATTTAAATCATCTTTATTTATTGAGCTAGCGGTGGCTCTTAAGAAATGTACCGCCAGTGGTTTCCTTCATTGCACTCTACTTTAAGCAATTAGCAAGTAGAAGGGGGAAACACCGTGGGGCAGTAAGGAAAGGGGCGTCCTCGCCGCCTGCCCTGGGTAATTCAGTTTGAATTAGCAGACACCTTTGCACAAATCATTTTAATTACAATTTATATGCGTTCGTTTGACCGTTTCGTTTGACCGTCGGGTTTTTTAACACACCAAACGTTAAAAAAAACGCTCGTTTGGGTGCAATGTAAAATCTAAAACCTTTCAGGTTTTCTTTTTTATTATTTATTTATTTATTTATTTTGAAAGACCAGTCAAGTTATCCGGATATTTTTATTTATTTATCTTTATTGTCCCAGTTACTCCGGAGGAAATTTTACTTTGAACTTTCGTTTAAACAAATATAATCAAAAACTATTGAAATAAGTTTTATTTTGTTTTTCAGATCAATTACTTCTGTTTTAAAGTTCTTATTATACTAGTGTTTATTACATAATTTTCTATATTCATATGATGTTACCCACATTAATAAAAATGATTCCCGTGTCAATTAAATACAATTAAGATGACTGCAGTGAAAATAATTAGAAGATATGTGATATTGGATTATTTATACGTAAACGCTCGGGAGTTTCTCTTTACCTTTTTGAAATACTGATAAATAAAATGCCGAAAAAAAGAGTGCTTGTTTCCGCCGGGGATCGCACCGGGGACCTTTCGCGTGTGAGGCGCATGTGATAACCATTACACCACGGAAACTTCGATTGCAATGATCTAAAAATTATTGTAAATCAAAATTACTATTAAAAATGCTGGTGCATTCAAAGTAACCAAATATTTATTTTTTTGCATGATCTGTATGCAATATTGTTGCAAGTAACTATAGAAAGTTAAACAGTACACAAGGGAAGCCATAATTCGCTTGCAATATATTGATTAAAAGCAGCAATAAGAGGGAGATAATGCCAGTTTACGTGGGCAAACTTTTTTTACTGTAGGTATATTTCAGACAGCCTGGTCTTAGACGATATTTTTAGTCCTCCTGGAAGACCTTAAATCCAAAAGGAAGAAAATTTTGACACAAAAATGACTTAACACTCACTGTATCAAAATGTTTTGTTTAAATTTCAAGGATGTAAAACATTAGCGGAGAGAAAATTGCCTGTGAGAGATTTCGAGTCGCCTGCTGAAAATATAATCAAGTAACTAGTAACGTTGCTTTGTAGTACTCTTTATATCAAGAAACACCTCTCTTCGAAAGCCCAATTTTCGTTTTGAATAGCAGGTGATATTTTAACGGTGAACAACGAAAGTTAGTTTAATCTTAAGTAAATTTGAATTCTAAAATTACATTCTTATTGCACATAGCATTGAATAAAATTTCAGACCTAAAAAGTTAAAAAATAAGAAAAAGAAATAGTCTGAACATAAGCAGTTTTTAATCTTTAAGTTTCCGATACAATTTTAGACGTGGCCTCCGTGACGCAATCGGCTAGCGCGTTCGGCTGTTAACCGAAAGGTTGGTGGTTCGAGCCCCCCCAGGGGCGAAATGAATTTTAGTATTTTGAAGTCACTTCTGAATCAAAAGCATGGTTTAATCCTTGATAGTACACAATCAGCTCATCCATTTACAAAAGGACTTCCTCGTACTCTCAGAATGAATTTTGTAAAATTACGCTTTCTTCTCCGACAATTTGATCTTAATAAAACGTTTTGGAAATAATGAATTTTACAGGAAGGACTAGTATCGACGATCACTCTGAAATAAAGTACGTTTGTTGATTTAAAAGAATGGGGTATGAAGTAGGAAAAGTAATTTAGGTTCAAAATAAAACCATACACCTGTTATCGGTCCTTACCTCCTGCGATCCTTTAAATTTTATTTGTTAGCCAAAGAAGAAATTTTCCCAGAAGGACTATTAATTTCGTTTTGGCATTTTGCGCCGGTTCACTTTTCAAATTGTTGCCACCAAATATTAGAGCCCTGCGTTATATTTAAAGAAATTAAATAATGAAGAAACTTCGTGAATGTATGTATGTTTCTCGCATTGTTAAAAAACAACGGTACCTAGAGACATCAAATTCTGAGTAACGTAGTCTCCATTCGAATATGGATATCTGGAAGCCCAAATTTGGAATCTGGAATTTGTTTTTTTATCTATTTCATATTTTGTCAGCCATTACAGAATTTTCGATCAACAAAATCAACGATTTCAAAGCAAGCAATGGCAACACTGCACGGGAAAAAAAATTTATCTATAGCACGCGAGACTGTGTGTCTGAAATTCTAATGATTATGCTCTTTTAAATATTTTGCGATATTACTGTTGAACTTAATTTTATGGTTAAAGTGCGAAAAACATGATATTTAATAACTAAAGGTAACACATAAAACGTTAAAAAAACGCCTCTTTAGGCGTAATATAAAATCTGAAAGCTTTCAGAATTTTTTCATTCATAATTTTGTGTGATAGTTTTGAGCTATCAGGTTACTGTGTATCTCTGTAATATGCAGAGCATTGATTACTTTCGTTTCTGTTTTATGTATAAGACTTTTGTTATCATATTTAGCATTTTTTAATTTATTCTTCCCTTCAAATATATTTAATGGGGGGGAGGTATTTCATTTTCTTAACCTCAATTAACCATGATAACCTTCAGATGGTCACGATTTGAAGGAATAGTTCTTATTCCCAGAGATTACTAATAGATTTTTCCCAGAAACTTAAAAATGTCAACTATAATTTGGGCAGGGTTGGACTGCTCATCATCCAGCTGTTAATTTTTTAAGCTAACCATTGCATTACAGGTGCCACCGTGGAAAGAATAGTTTCCTTATTTAAAGTGCGACTGAGGACTACTCAGCCAAATCTAAGCTGCGGCATGTTAACACCTATTACATTATATATCAAGCACCACTTTAGAAGCTTGGCAACTTTCTTTGGAATAAAAGCGTGAAAAATCAGCTCTATCCTTAATTAGCAGTGGAATCATTGGTCCTCCAAATAGTAACTGGATATGCGAACTACTACGCTACGAAGCCAAGCAGGGATGGAATACTGTAACTTCTCATATATTGCTAAAGTATTCTAAATGATACTCTAAATCAGGGATCGCCAAAGTGGTCTATATAGACCCCTAGGGGTCTATTTAACAACAGTAGGGGTCTATCTGACTCAAGGGGTCGAATGGGGGTCTATTGGGACTCGAAGGAAAAACAGTTCTTAATACGCAATTCACACATATCTAACTGTGTACGTAAAAATTTAAAATATTTTTATAATTGACTTAATATTATATTCTTTATAGAAAATAAAATAATAAATCAGAAAACAATCTGCCCCTTTTTTCCTTATGGGTTTTCGTATGTATACCGTGACGTCACAACTTGACCTTGTGACCAGTTTGTAATTTGCAAGACTCATAGTATGTAGGTTTTGCGACCGAGGTTTTGCTACAAGAAAAAGTGCCCGGTATTCGTACTATTCATTGTGTGTTGCATAGACACAACTTAGTAGCAAAATATCTGAGTTCAGAGTTACATGAAGCTTTACAGTTTTGTATTAAATCTATTAATCAAATTAAAGCTCAACCTCTTAAATCAAGATTATTTGCCAAACTTTGTGAGGAAAACAATGAGTTATTTAACCAATTACTTCTGCACACCGAGGTTAGATGATTGTCTAGAGGTGTATGCTTGCAACGAACGGCTCGCCAATTTATTTATTTAATCCACGACAGAATTTCTGAACGAAATAAATCCTGTTCTAAGCAATGAACTCCAAAACAATAAGAACCATATTTTTTATTTAGCAGACTTATTTGGAAAATTTAATGACGTTCAAACAAAACTGCAAGGAAAAGATGTAACAATTATCCAAGCTCGGACAATACTGTTAGGCTTCCAAGTAAAATTAAATTTATTTAGATCTTCATTGCTACGCAAGGATTATAAGTATTTTTCAAATCTGCAACAATTAAAAATAAAAGAAGAAGACTTGGAAATATATACAAATCATCTTCAAAAATTAAGCGACGATTTTAAACTGCGCTTTGTTGATTTGGAAAACATCGACATCCCTGATTGGATTGTTGTGCCATTTTCGGCGCAAATTGATAACGTCGACATCAACATACAAGATGAGCTTGTTGAACTATTGTCCGATCTTGAAGCAAAAACGCTTATTAAAAATTTGACAATACATAAATTTTGGACTAATATAAAGCAAAAATATGTGAAACTTTACGAAATGGTTCAGCCATTTATGCTGGCGTTTCCCAGTTCGTATATGGTTGAAGCCGGTTTCAGTCACGTTAATTCAATTTTAACTAAAGCCAGTTTCAGTCACGTTAATTCAATTTTAACTAAAAACAGAAGTAAATTAAATGTGGAGCTTCGAGGGGATTTACGGTTAAAATTGACTAATTTCGAACCCAATATAGCGAACCTTGCCAAGAAACACCAGGCACACTCATCTCATTAAGAAGTAAAAAATCTGTAGCTACTTTACTTACTGTTTCTGATTTATTAAATATTTAGACTAATATATAGTTTTATTTTAATTACTTTAAAATTACCTTTGTGGGGGTCTATGGAGATTTCGAAAAATTATATAGGGGGCGATGATCAAAAAAGTTTGGCGACCCCTGCTCTAAATTTAAAGAACTAACAAATCGTTTAAAAGACATTTCAGCTTTCCATAGAACTACATCAGTAAAGAGTAGTATAAAATCAACAAACAGTCGTTATTTTTGCGTGCGTACGGGTTCGTTATGAATTGAATGCACAAGTTGTTAAAAAGTCAACAAAAATTTATTCTTCCCCCAAGAAATAAATCAAAATGCTGAAATATTCCTTCAGAGATATTCGCACAGTATCACAATATCTCAAATGTTTAGCAAAACTCAATTCAAAACAGATAAACTAATTCTATCCAAAGCTGTATGTAAGTAAAGCGTCGACACTTCAATGGGAGGAATTGCGCTTCGTAACGACCGCAGCGCTCGTAGCGGTGGCGATGTAGAAACACAATCAGTAAAACTGCGCATGCTCCTTTTATTTTCAGTCATTGGTTGTTTTGATTTGGTTGTTTGTTTGATTCTACCGAAATCTTGTTAGCTTCTAACGTGCTTTGGTTGTGTTATTTATAACTTATTAATTTTGTACTTTTTTAATTACAAAAGGCTCTTTTCAGAACCAATTTTTTTAAAATTTTCTCTAATGGCGTATCGATACTGCGGATTAAGGATTGCGAGAGTAAGATTTCGTCGAAATCTGATGGAATACATTTCTACACGTTTCCTTGAGACAATGCGTACTTAAGGAAGTAATAAAGAAGAGTTTTAGGATATGTATTGTTGAAATTAAAGGTAAAAAAATCTGATGATTAAAAGAATTATTCCCCTATATTTTATAATAACGCAGGTATTTTTTATTCCCTTTCAGAAACATTCAGAGAAAGTTATGTACTATTTAATGTATTTCACTATTAAAATAAAAAGAGCGCTAATTTGAAATGGACCGAATTGAGCATTAATTACAAACTGACTTAGATTTTTTTCATTTAAAAGATGCCTCAGAAGCTAAAAAAATCATGTCATATTTGAGAAAGTATTTTAGGTAGAAGCTCTGTAAGTGGAGAAGAAATAATGCAGAATTTTAATGTTAATAACAATAAACTTTGCTTAAAAATGTATTCTTTTCGTATACTTAGGACTCTGAAATACTGTACAATTAGAAAATATATATTTATATATATAATTACGACGCAATTGCAAAATATTTACATTCAATCGTGTCAAAACTCATTGCGGCCTCTCCATCTTACTTCCAACCCCCATGACGTCACTGCAGGGGAAAGGAGGAGGAGAAGAGATTTAGTTTACATCGCCACCACTGCAGTGGATTGGCGCTGCAATTTGGCGTCATGTTATAGTATGGGAGTGACGACGCTTTACTTACATACAGCTTTGATTCTATCTCACAGCGAAATCTCTACAGCATAAAGCAAACAAACAGCAGTTCGCTTTAAACAGCTACAACTACAAAAACAACTACTGAGAAGAGGTGTCTCAATTCGGCTTTTATAAGCTTTTTAATTATCACTAGAACAATCTCGATTTTTCTGGATGGCAAGAGTAATTATGAGATATTTATTTATTAAATATTAAATGAACGCGCGTTTTTATTTTTATTTTTCTGACTTAGCTTTCTCTTCAAATATCGTCTGCGTAGCACGGGAAAATAAAGCAATTTTAATTACAATTCTAAATAAATAGCCAAATAAATATGAAATCCGTAACATTATATTACAGTGCTATTTATATTTAATATTCAACTGTATCTAATGTGTGTATGTGTTTGGTGCAATATTACTTCAGCTGCACCTTGTAAACAAATATTATTCCTGTTCTGAGGGCAAATAAAGTAGTAAAGACTACTATGCCTAATCGATAAAGAGCGACTTACTAAAATTAATTGAATATATAATTAATAACTAAAATTCCGTGAATATATAATGATTTACTAAAATTCCTTGAATATCTGCATATGAACTATTTTATAACGTCTGGAAAAGATTTTCATAGTTTTGATCATGTGTCACAAATGATATAAATAAATGGCAGCTGAAACTGAAAGGTATTTTTTGTTTTAGTTGCTCTTGTATTACTGGAATCATATTCGCAGCAGGTATTGTGTGAAATAGAAACATTTTCCCTTCTTGCATGTTTCCTTAGATGTAATAAAACTTCAGTAATGAATGAGCAACATTTTAATACTCATTTTGCTCGAGTATTATACGTGTTACCTGAAATACTCGATTTTTTATAAACTATTCTGAACATGACGATGATTCTATAACAAATGTTTATCTTCCATTGTCTTCATTTGTTACTGCTAATAAAAGGAGCCTGATTATTAAGATATGATAAGATTATAAGATTATAAGATTATGATGAAAATAATATCAAAATATATTTCAACATGTTTGCAATTTTTTCTCTGATAGTTTCTTCTCTTAATATTTTTCTTATTTGTTTCTTAATAAAGTACATAGGATGCTTACACAATTTTAGAACGATTTCGGGTCCGTTTAACTAATGTTTAAAATGTAAAAAGTATTTTTAAATGATCATAGATGATAGCCTTTTTTCTGGACTTTTAAATCTGCATCGTGATTTCGATGATAGTAATAACAATTTCTGGGACACTGATTTTCCTTCCTCTTCCAATACTTTCCAGATTCCATCAATCGTGATGGGTTTGCGCTTAGAAAGAGCTCTTTTCAAGACACCAGATTTACAATAGCCCATAGGTGAAACTTCAGGAGACTTCCAAGGAAAAGGTTGAAAAGATATATATGCAATACCTGCATGAGTCTTCATTTTTTTTTTCAAAAAGTACAGTGGTACTTTTCGAAGATTTCTATGACTTGGTGCTTTGTTTTGAAAATTCACCCTTTGAAAGCATTGGGATAAAGAACTGGAACTTCCTCTTCGAATAATTTGAATAACGGATATAAATTTTTTTCTTGATAGTACGTTCAGTTGATTTTAATATTTTTTCTTCCATTCTTCTTATTTGTAATTTCCCATTGTAAGAGAATCCTACGACAATCATAAAACCTTTACTAAAACTTTCTTTGAATTGACAAAACCACGTGTGTACATTCCCTGCCCTTCGTTTTTGATAAAGACCCCCTTGTTCTGTTGCTGCAGTTAATTAGATAAACCCAAGCTTCATCAAGAGTCGCAATGCATTTCCATTTTACCTCTTTACTAAATAATTTTCATACAGGGTTTACAAATTGTTTTGCCTCCACAAAAGCTGGTGAGCGTTCTGCTTTTTAGCATTTTCAGTTCTTAACCTTAGTTAAATAATTTATGTATTTTAATATACGCAGTATTTAAAGACTTTGCAATTGATTTCTACGGCGGAGAATTTTCTTTTGTTACCAAAAGTTCAACTTTAGTAACATTTGAAACATTACCCATCTTTTTCGGGTATTCGTTTGCAGTGTTTGTACCATGTAAGAGTAATGAGTGACAGTTCTTCCCTTTCCAATTAATAATGTAGCTTATTTTGCTCTTAAAAATTTTAATACCATGGATACAATTTAATACCTTGGAACCCTCAACATTTTCGAATTATGGAATAGGAATATTTCTCATGGGAAAGCGCAAAAACATATCTTTCAATCAACAGCTTTCTTACATGCGATATTTTGAAAGCAGAATTAGTGTTAAATTTTTTTTTTCATTGGCGGGCACTTAGTCGACTTAGGCTTGGCCACTGCTAAGGCCGGATGTGGTGGCCAATTTATAATGAAAGTACCTAAGTGGGCCACCGTTACCTCTCAGGAAGAGATGGATAATTACAACCATGCCTCCTCCGGGTACCGCAGTAGACTTTTTTAACCACTATACCGTCTGAGCGGCATGAATTGAAAAGTAAACGACGATATTTCTCATTTCAAACAGTTAGCTGTTGCCAGAAATTTTTATTCCAAAACTTTTGCTTAATTCTTCGTCGAAATTGTTCCAAAATTGTGTAAACACTGTCTGTATTTCGAAATTTTTCGTCACATTGATGCAGAGATTTTAAATCATCACGTCAACAATATAATGTTCCTATGTCTATTAACGTTCTGCATTGCCATGTTTTAGAAAGCTTCCTCAAAGCAGCACGAAGCAAGATAAGTGTGTCAGTTACAGTTATGATTTCATCAGCATTATTTTACGAACAGAGTTACGGTTTGAATCTTAGAATCACCAATATTTGTGTTTTAACGCCTATTCACCGTTTTTCTATGAAGAAAAATGTTCGTTCAACATTTATTTTGGACACAATGCTCATTCCATGGCTGAACTTCAAATAGCCTTGGAACCCTGTCATTTTCATTACGGACCTTTTTTTTTGGGGGGGGGGGTCTTTTGTTTTTAAGCCCAACATTCTCATTTTATTGAGTCTCTTCCCTTATTTGTCTATGGTTTCAACTGCTTATAGCTTCATGTGTTATCACAAATATCCCAGATAATTATTGCATCTGCTTTTTTGTTAAGCATCAATAATAATGCAAAATAGAGCACTGTTTTGCTTACTGTACGCATGTACATATGTATGTATGTATCTCGCATAACTCATAAACTCATAGCCTCAGAATGTTGAAAGTTTGTATATAGGACTGCTATAGCATGCAGTTGTGCACCTCCCTTTTTGGAGGCAATCGGTCGCACCGAAAGTGTATAAATATATATACATATACCTATTCTATTACTGAGCTCATTCAGCTCAGTTATTTTTATTCTTATATGTTGGTAAATTATGTATTTTTTGCTTTAAAAGTGATTGAAATATGTTGTTCTTACCTTCCTGTTCAGGCTTTTATGCCTTTAGTTGACTTCCACGCAATAGTTCTAGAATTTTGAACAATTTAATAGTGGTTCAAGTGTGGCTAAGCCTAAGTTTTTGATCATAGCAGCCATATTTGTTTACAATTGAAACTTAACAAAATAGTGGATTTGTTGCCAATCTAGAGAAACTAAGCTTCGCAATAACAAAGTAACGTCTTCTCTTATTATTGCGAATTAAATTATGCTTAATTGAATCTGGAATTATCATTTAAGTTATTAAATTATCGCATATATTGACTTAGCATAGCTTCCACAACAAATTAAATCAGTTTCTATGCCTTCAGTGTCTTTTTGCCGAGTGAAACCATAAGTAAACTTTTAGTTTTGTGCACCGAAAAATTTACCTTCTTGACCGCTGGCCGAATTGCTTGTTTCTGCGTAGAAACTCTACTTTTAATTGTACAAATTTTTCTTTAAATTGTTTTAACTGTACTTATTTTTTATATTTTTCAATTTCTAGTAAAGATATTTTGAGGTTTTATGTATTTTTGCCTTGTCGCGAAGTGAGAATTGAATTAATTAAATGAGAAATATATCTCTAGTGAATTTCGAGGAAATAAGTTTAAACGAAATGCAGGAAAAAATGTGTATAATTTCATATTTCGTACAAGGAAGTCATGTGGTGTATATGTTACTGTGAAAGACCGAAACTGGAGAATGTCAACTTTCACCGGAGAATGTCAGCATTCACCAAATACGTCGGCGAAAGATCGAATATAACATTGCATTCTTGTACATTCGGACCCTCACCGGTGTATGTCGACAATCACAGATATGCTCTGGTGTAGGTCGAAAAGAGAGGCGACTGGCTGTTCCCCATAAATGCAGTTGTAAAAGCAAGGGCCTCTTGTGCAATTCAAAGTCTCATAATAGTTTAAGTTGTTGCAATTAATCAGATTTGAATCACATAATTTAGTAAGTTTTTTATTACTATTATTTTATTTTCTCATTTACTACGTACTGTATAATTAAGTAAGTTTTTGATCTTCTATTATTTTCCTTTCTCATTTTGAATGTATTGTGTGTTTTAAGTACTTGTGTGTTTCTTTGCGACTGAATTACGGAGAAGAAAATATAATATTCTCATATATTCAACATTCCCCATTAGTGCATGGTGAATGTCGACATTCACTGGTGTAAGTCAGAAATAAGAGTATTTGGAAAATATTTCGGACATATACCAAGCGACTATGTGAATGTTGACATTCACCGGTGAAAGTCAACATTCTCCAGATTTTGGTGTTTCACCGTAACATATACATCAGATTTTTTATGAAAACGTTTCAGCACTCCGCGTCTGATATCTACAATCTGCTTAGTTTTTGACAAATATTAATTTTAGAGTTCATGAATCTCTCTTAAAATATATTTCGTATGTCTTGCATTACAAGCGACAAAACTTACTACTGAGTGACCAAGCTTAAAAACTCAGTTTGTTTAAGAATAATAAAATTTACCGTGGAAATCCATGAATAATTCAACAACTTATTCAAAACCCAGATCATTATGAAATGTTTTAAAGAGAATTCGATATCGATCTATTCATATCTGCTATTCGTCAATAACAGTTTACTATTTATGTCCACTAAATTTGTAACTAATAAGCTCATAACTTATTGAAGACGGTTACTTTTAAACCGTATGCTGTCTCAGCATTTGCAATTCTGTATTCAATAAATGGAAACTGTATCTACCTATCCATACGAACAACTTCGAATTATGAAAAGTACTTACTTTACATTTTCATTGCATACCACATGCAAACTATAACAGTGACCTAATTCCCTAATAAATTCTCGGAAATAAACTAACTTTCTCGGAAGGTTTTTAAGCAGTAGTAATGGTGCAGATCCATTTCTCTGCTCTTATGTATACCACTCCCAAGCGTACAAAACCCCATCGGCATACAAGAATTGTTGAGTCATTTTGTAATAATTACCTCCAATCGAATAAACAGGGATTTATAAAACTTGAAAAGCAATATCAGTTTTTTTTCCTCTGCTTTTCAAATAATCATCAATGCTTCTCTTTAATTTTTTGCTTCTCTTCTTCAGATTATTGGAACTGTGAAAAGAAATGATCGTTTTTTAGGAGTGAAAGCATCTAAACATATTGGCCTTCAGTACTACTTTGTCGTATTTGCATTACGACAAAGCCCAGACAAAGCTATCTGCCTAAACATAAAAAGGTCTTTTTGGTGAAATTCTTAAGGAAAAATTGTCCATATTTACGTTACATGTATAGGAAACCTGAAAACTTCCGTTCAGCGAACCCGTTGGCTGGGATTTGAACGCGGATAGAAGCCCTTAGCCCTTTTTAACTGCATACTATCACAATGATGCCATGAAGGTATTATGAAGACTGCCCAACGCCTAACTTCTCAAGTTAAAAATACCGAAGCCCTATGACAAGCCATCCGTAAACATAAACAAAAATATATAAATAAAATAATAAAAAAAAAATCTGAAAGGTTTCAGATTTTAATTACGTCCAAAGGGGCGTTTATTTAACATTTTGCGTGTTACCTTTATTTATTAAATACCATGTTCTTTGCACTTAAACCATCAAATTCAGATCAACAGCAATATCGCAAAATAATTTTAAATTGAGCATATCTTTAGAAATTTCGGTACACACTTCACGCGCTGTGAGAATATTGTAACGAATTTCATATTTATTTGGCTATTTATTTAGAATTGTAATTAAAATTTCTTTTTATTTTCCCATGCAACGCAGACAATTTTTGAAGAGAAAGCTAATTCCAAAAAAAAAAAATAATAATAAGCAGTAAATTGAAAAGTGAAACGACGCAAAATGCCAAAACAAAAGTAATAGTCCTTCGGGATTCAAATCCCTTTGGACTAATAATTAACAATTAAAATTAAATGAATTATTAAGAGACTAGCCGCTGCGCGGCCAGCCTTCGTCTGGCTTTTAGGTGTACCGGAAAAATGCCTAAAGAGAACACCAAACATTAAATTTGAAAACTGCACAGAATTTTACTCTGCATAACAATTTTATCGAAAAAGAAACAAAGAACAACGTTAAAAAAATTCAGTTGAAAATGCATTACATATAAAAAGCATACAATGAAATAAGCAATATCCCTTAATACAAATATTAATCATCCTAATAAATAAATTAACCAACTTCCTGCTGCCTTCTCTAGACAAACGTCCAGTATCCAAGAGAAACATTAAATTTAAAAACAGCACAGAATTATCGCCCTCATTTTTCCGTGCTGATATCAGCAACAATGGCTGTGTGCCATTGTTGTTCATATCATAAGAGAAAATTATCAATTTGATACTATTTCATCTTGTCTAGATGCATCTTGTGTACCAGATTTCATAGGCCTGGGTCTATTAGCTTACGCGCAGTACTAACGAAAGCAACTACACACACAGAAAGACTCGCCCTTTTAAATATAGATCAATAAATTAATTAAACAATTTACCTTTGCAAAAAGAAACAATCTTTCAATTTCTTAAACTGTTCAATAGAGTAAAATCTCGCTTTGCTATAGCCCATTATGTCTTAAAAGAACGCGATTTCGTCAGAAAACACAAAATTAAAAAAAAAAAAATCTAATTTGAATTTCGAAAAACTCGCTTCGAGGTGCACTGGCTCTTGTGTAGATACACCTGTGTACCAAATTTCGTGGACCTGGGTCTATTAGCTTACTCGCAACACGAACGAAAGACACACACACACACACAGACTCTTTGTTTTATATATAGAGAGTAATGCAATATATGTAGAGATAAACAAAAAATTGATATAAAATAATTAAATGATAAAATTAAATACAGGATCTACCTTATTTGAAGCTCCGGCTGGAATTACTATTCCCTGTGAAAGTTTTAGAAATATCGGTGACAAGTTCCGAAGACACCCGCAGAATTTAAGTCTTGAATATGAAGTGTATTTTCTATTTAATATTCAGTACTATTTCAAAAAACGGTAAAAACATAAATCATTTTTTTATAGCACAGCAATAAAAAAAGTAAAACGGTTAAAACATCAAAAGGAGAAAAGAGAGAATGCTAGAAACAATATAGATCAGAAAAGAAATTTATAACGGGAAACATGAGTCTAAAAACAAAGACAGACGAAGCCAGCATTCAACTGATTACGATTTCCTGCCGCAGTAATTACAGCTCTCAAGCCAAATGTGCGACGGAAGAAGGAAACTGCCCCCGAATCCAGGGCTGATTTGTAAGTTGAGAACAAACGTAAGGTTCTGCGCATGTAATTATTTTGATCCCGCATACTTAGTTGCATCTCTATGAAAATCTGTAGGTGCTCTTTTCCGTGGGAAATTATTAGTGTTGAAAGTGTTTGAATCATTTATCTTGGTACTTCACTGCGTTAGATCGGTTGCCATTTGGCTTGCATTTTTTAGCATAAACGAAAGCTTAAATCCCTACCCTCTCGCAAGCCGCGAAACCTGAAATCACTAGTACCAAATAATGAGATACGATGGTACAACTAGCTACCAGTACCTTCGAAAGCAGGAAATTTACCGCTCAGAAACGAGTTGTCGTAAATATTTTGCACTCCCTGAAGCGTAAGGTTTCGACATAAAAATTAGAATTTTCCTTGCCCTTAGTATCTCATTTTGTAGTCAAAGGTTTGTTTTTAGCAGGAGATAAACATGCTTCCTAAAGTTAATATCGATTTTCAAGCCTTATTTACTGCTAAAATAAAATACTACGAGATTAAGGAAATTTTCCTTGAAATTCTGGTTCCGTTTCACAGAAAAAAAAAGAAGAAGAAAAAGAAGTACCTAAACTCATCTTATATAGAGTTCCGACGTATTTAATTTAAAATTATGACTTATCTTCAAAACTTTGAAGTAGCGGAACTGATTTTCGGCACAACTTAAGAACTGTGTTATTTACTCTCACAGCCAGCATTCTAAAATCTGTACAAACAGTGAAATCCTAGAATGAAATCTCTTTCAGCACACATTAACTATTACTACTATACTATGGGTTAGACTCCCACTGTTGTTATACTTTCATTTGTATTTACCTAGCGTATTAACATAGTTGCACAATTTCGTAACCAAGACAATCAAATCTTCTTCTTGGGGCGATACCATAGGATTTTGCTATCCTATTATCATTGGTGGTTATACCCTGAATTTTGGAAACTTCATAATGTGTACTGTACAGAATTTAGCTTCATTAAAGGCTTAATTCTGTCCCAGCATTAATTTTAACAACAGCAGTGATTCTTATGAAAACATACTCTTTCAGAAGCATTTACGTTTTCATATAAAGGTACTTTTTAGTAAGGAAATCAGATGATATCATTAAGATTTACCTCTCGTTCTCTTCAGATTCATATTGGTTTTGCCACGATATAAATTCTTGCTGCCCGTCCTCCGCTGTTGGCCACTCTGTATAGTTGACGGGAGTTGTTTCTCTTTCATACAGAGGTTTCTTTTCGTTTTCAGCTCGCCAGCGAGCAAGACATCGAGGAGTGTGAAATTTCAGAGAATGCAAAGTGTAGAGTCGTTCGCAAACGTAACAAGGAAGGAAACTGCGAGGATATTTCACATTCGACATTCTTCATCTTGAATTTTGAAGTTGTCCTGTCAAAAGAGAATTATTTCTATATGTAATAAGCACAGTAATCTTTCATATATGCTCTTGCCTATCATTTATACTTTGAGTTTCAATGAACCTTGCAACATAATTTGATTTCTGTTATGCGACTAGATTTGGAAGGTATTTGTTTTTCTGCTATGTGTCACAGATAAAGTTTTCACTTAACAATTTTCCAATATGACTTCTCAATGAATATGGCATTTTATTGCCAATTCAATAGTTTTGGTATGTTTCTTTATTATGCCGTTTTCTTCCTCCTCCTTTAATTATGAATATTCCAATCTAAGATATAGTCTGTTTTCGCTATGATTCATCTCTACATATATCTCTTTCATTTTAACAGATTTACGTCTTCTCTTAGCATCTAGTGAAATGTTACAAACATGTAAAGGTTACAAAATCTTTTTAAGTCCTTTTAAATTTGTTATTTTTTTAATGTTAAGGGCATATGTCTCCAAATCTAGTATTAGCACGGATTCAAGTCCTAATTCCACTTATCCAGAAGGCTACTTTACAAAAATCAGAATAAGTCAGCCAATAGGGCAATAAAATGAGCCATATATGCCTACAGCACGATTCAGCATTCTTGCAAGTCAAACATTCTAGCAAGGGACTATCTCTCAATGAAATGCCTCAGAATTTTGCATTTACTTTTCACGGCTAATTCCGCTGAAGTTGCAATGAATCATTTTTTGAGTGGTACTGAATTGATACCTAGGACTAACTATAGAATGAACACCATATTTGCATTTGGTATGGAACCTTCTTTAACCATTAATGAAACAGATTCTGCAGGTTCTAAAAGGATACTTTACAAATATCATAGCTTCGTCCTCAAACGCTTTCATGACAAGCTCCAGACAATTGTAATTGATCCATTCTGCCGTATCTTTATTTGACAGCGTATTAATGCAGCCACAGTGTTAACTACATATTAGTGAAGTATACATTAGCAGTTAAAGCACGATTTTGAGTAACAACACAGTCACAGATTCATGGCACTACTTAGGAAGTTCAAAGATAAAGAAGTTTTTTATAACAGTGAGAATCAATACATTCACGTTTAAACTATAATAAATTTCAGTTTGGATATGGCAGAGATCGCAAAGCATTTTTTCAGCGGGAATTTTTCTTTTCACCGTGCATGACTTCACATAATTTCTATACAACTGATCAATACGATTCGCAGATTATGAAGAGAATTGAACAAGAAAACTGCCGAACTGAGCTTTGTGCAATGCTTTTTTTTTCAGCTGGCAATGATAATACGAATAGTTCATTTCATTTCAGACTAAAATTACTCGGTTACATTACAAGCTTGAAGGCTTTACGAACAATGGTTTTCTTTTTTTAGATGAATTTAAAATGTGATTTTTGATTTTAATAACCCTGTTTCTTGACTTTCCAATATTTGTATGTTAATTGCCAAAACTGAAACTAGCTACAAAAGTTTTATCTCTAATTTCAATAGAAGATAAACCAATGCATTTTTGTTCTTAACATTAAACCTGTATTTCTTGTTCTTAACATTAAACCTGTATTTCTCGTTTGATGGTAATAAACAAAAGTCATTATTATTTGGTCCATTATGTATGTATCATTATGCACTTCCTACATTAAAGGTTTTATCAAATTGAATGCAATTCACTTAGCTGATTAATTAACTAAAATTTATTATGATAACATAAACTTTTGAAAAACATAAGAAGCGATAAAACTGTATTACAGATTTTTTTGCTTCTTTTGCATCTTGAAAGTTTTAATCTTGCGCATCATCTCTAGTCAAATTGTATATATATATATATATATATATATATATATATATATATATATATATATAAGTTAAATAAACTGCTAATATATTGATAACACATCTGAACAGATAGCTTCAACAATTTATGTCGCAAATATGCAGTGATATTTATAATTACTGACTTAATATCTCAGTGTTATTTAATACGTTAGCAATAATTTTTTTAAAACATTTCACTCTTAAGCATGGTAAGTAAAATCACATACAAAAAACAAAACTCATCAGTATTCTGAATACCTTTCAGATCTACTCGCCCGTCAGATTTAGGTGATCTTGAAACTGTTTTCTCTAAAAACATGGTCTAAAATTTAGACTTGATATTCTAAATCTACTCTAATATCTCAAATCACTTACCGGATCTGAAATCCATGATCCACTTGAAGAATTCGTTACCGTCTAATTCTAAACAATCTTTGTTCAGGTCAAGATAATTCATAAAGGATGTAAATTTCTCGGGAATAGAAGTTTTTCTCTAAAAGCCGGTCCATTCAAAACTGATCATTGATGACACGCTCGCATGAAAGAGCGTTGCGTGCGGTTAATTCGCTTGTCTCGTGGAAGGCAAAAATACAAGCAAAAAAAAAAATTTATCCTTACTGAATTCCGTATTCGACGTTGTTGCTATGCATCAGTCGTTGGCACAACAAAACTACTTGACCCACAGATATATATATACATATATATTTGGAGAGAAGTAAACAAACTGTAATTTTCAGAAGCGGAAATCGAAATTCTTAATCTTATGCAAGGGCATCGATTGGTTTTCTTTATATGCTATTCAGCTAGATAAAGCTTCCGGAAACAATTTTGACGCATTACTTGCAAGGATGTAAAAGTTATCTACTAACTGCGTAAATGTTTTTTAATTGTTTTACTAATAACGGATGTGACGTCTTATTTAGTTTGTTCCACTTAAGAACTTCTATACTTTCAAAGTAGACTCAACTAATAAGTAGAATTCAAGAATTCAAACATTTTTATTTTTAAAACAATTCACATGACATTAAGCAAGCACAACAACACGCGCTTCACAACAATCAGACTTAGTATAAACGCCGTTACAGTTATAGTTATTTTAAATATACATCACATCCCTTCCTCCAGTTTATATAAACAATAATAAATAATGACAAATAATATCAATACAAGTACATTCACAATATGCTATACAATAAACAAAGCTACATAAAAATGATATATGCAATATGTTACATTATTTTATTCCATGACAAAGTCTCTATACCTTGAAGGTTGTCTAATCAACTGTCCACTTCTTGTTACAGTACTATTGGACAAATTATTTTGTTGATTTCCTCTATTAATAGCCACAGAAGGATTACCAGGACTTCTATTTGAATTTTCCTCTTTATCTACTAATATATCACCATAATCATTATTAACTTTGTAACGTGATTTTGAAAGTTTTATATAGAGTCTGTTTCTTAGTAATATTTCCCCATTTGAATTTCTTACAATATAAGATCTAGGAGCTTTATGTTTCGAAATTATTTCACCTTTATCCCATTGTCCAGTTCTAAAGTTAAACAAGGTTATACTATCTCCAGGTTTTAACTCAGGCAGTTTCTGTGCGTTTCTATCATAATAATATTTTTGCCTAGCTTGAAGTGCTCGAAATTTAGAATAAGGTTTGTTTACTTTAGTATTTAACAATTTATTACTGATAGGTAATTTGGTTCTTAATCTTCTATTAAATAAAAGTTGTGCAGGAGACAAATTTATTCCACTAATTGGGGTATTTCGATATTCCATTAAACCTACACTTATATCTTGCACTTTTCTTATGATATTTTTCACTATTCCTACGGCTTTCTCAGCCAGACCATTACTTTAGGATATCTGGGGCTACTAAATTTAAGTTCGAAATCCCAACCATCAGCAAATTTCTGAAATAAGTAGCTATTGCAGGGATTATTGTCGCAAACGACTTCATTTGCAATACCATACCTGGCAAAGATACATTTTAACTTTATCATGATTTCATTTGCTGTCTTATCTTTTATGTTAGAAACCTCAATCCATTTAGAGTAATAATCAATAACTACTAAGTAATTTTGATTACCAAATTGCAAGATGTCAAGAGCAATTTTTTCGAACGGTTTAGTTGGAATTTCATGTTGCATTAGAGGTTCTCTTTGATTTCTATTTCTGAATTTTTCACATATTTCACATTTAGAAACAAGCTGCTCAATGTCATTTGCCATACCTGGCCAGTAAAAAATTTCACGGACTCAATTTTTACATTTCTCAATTCCAAAATGCGCTTCATGAATTAACTGCAACATATCTTTTCTCAAACTATAAGGTACAACTAATTTTTCATTAATAAATAACAAACCGTCATTAATGTAAAGATCATTTTTAACTTTAAAGTATGTTTTTACACTATTGTCTACTTTTTTGTAACATTTAGGCCAACCCTCCTTAATATATTTCATAACTATTTGCAAATCTGGATCTGCTCCAGTTTCTTTCCTAAATTGCACCACTCTTCTTTCACTCATAGGCAAATATTTTGAAATAATGTGAACAACATTTAACATTTCAGGATCATCACTAATAGTTTCATTCACAGGATATGCACGTGACAAAGTGTCAGCAAAAAGCATTTGATTTCCTGGAACATAATTTATCTCAAAATCATACTTTAGTAATTTTAAGATCATCCTTTGCATTCTAGAAGAGATTTTATGCAATGGTTTCTTAACAATTGCCATTAACGGCTTATGATCACT
>KK119893.1:407362-437892 GCA_000611955.2 Stegodyphus mimosarum | reverse complement strand
GTTTTTTCTTACTCGTAGGCTGTTCATATGTTGGAATGGGACCCCTCGTCGAGGCTAGCAGCGATATTCGCCAATTGAGGAAGCTCTTTCCACCTTGGACTGCACCTTCCTGCGTGGTTTTTCCCTGGGTTTGCCGGGCTGTTGGCGGTTTTCCTACCATCAAAAATCGCCAATCGAGCGGTCTTGGCGTTTTGAGTAAAAAGGCTTGGGAGCTGACGAGGAGGACGAACGGAAGACTGACAGGCAGCCATTTTTGACGGAAGGAGACGGAGCTGAAAGCGTCAGCGTTATCAGAGAAACATCGATGTCGGAAGAAACGGACGAGAGAAAAGCTACTATGGAGGGCGAAGCAAACGTTTACAATTTGTCATACTAATATTTCCTTTTTTTTTCTCTCCTTAGCGAAATGGCAACTCCGAAAAATATTGTGACGTCTACTGCCATGATTTCTGTAACAAGAAACCGTGCCATTGTCAATTTGGTATGAAAATTTTGATTAATTCTGTTTACACTTCACCGCCACCTATGTAACTATTTGCATTTATTCAGTAAAATCTAATAAATTCTATATTTAATTTTAACTTTCTTGAAATGTTTTCACTTTTAATTTAGAACACTGGACCCAATATATGTACACAACGCATTTATTTAATTATTCTGTTGGAGCTAAAAAACTATACCACTATTTACTATTGATTTGAACACCAGTTTTACAGTATATATTGTGTTTATCATGTTGTCACAAACTTTTCACATTCATGTTATTGAGAATTGTTTATCCAATTATTGACTTATCATTTGGTATTGAACTTAAAACCTATACTCAAACTCTTAAGAATTAAAAGCTCCAACAAAATCGACGTTTTCACCAACTTCGTTAGAGAGCCAGAGTTCCTGACAAGCGCGCGTTTGCCTTTTCGCTACGTCTCTCTAAGATATTGCTACGCTCGGCCGTACTTTAGGCCCTTGTTTGGCTTCGCTGACTTAATTAATATTTAGGGGGCATCTACTTAGAATCTTGATAGCTTCGGCTATATCTTTCAGTTAGCTTTAGTTAAGCTTAGTTAAGTTTTATTTCCTATTCATTTAAGTTTAAGCCCAAGTGGAGGCTTCGCTGTACACTTCGAGTTAGGAGCTGATTTTGTGATATTTATTTGTGAAATAAATGGTACTTAACCCTTCTTGAGTCTTACCTCTCTGTTCACACTTTCAAGCGATTATTCTCTTATTAGTGTTTGGGGTTTTAGATTATTGAACTGTGAATTAAATAGGTAAAACCCCACAAACTCTTATAATATAATATAAAAAATGCCTTTAAATGTAGATGATAAGCGATAAGCGACGGAGGACGTGGGCACTGTTCCTTTGCCATTCGGTTAAACTAAATGTAGATGAGGAAAGTTTCAAAGCATCATTAAGTTTATAAGGTATTTTCTTCCTCCTTCCAGCCCGCCTTCGTGGTGTAACGGTAGCATAATCGGCACGCATTCGGGAGTCCGGAGTCCGAATCCCCTTGACTGCATTGTTCATTTTTTACGTCTCCTGCTTAAAAAAGACTAAAGATTCTACAAGTTTTGTTTGACATATACGAAATAACGAAAACGAAACATAACAAAGCTCCGTGATCCTTCCGAAATCATTCCAAGAGCCAGTATTAAAGCGTCTATTCTTAAATTGAGAATTAATAATGAAAAAACTTTTTTTTTGCATAATACTGCACATTTGGGGGCGACAGTTTGCTTGTGAACATATTATAGGTGTTAGCCATATGGATTTTCGGAGCTTAGAAACTAATTGAGATTTATTGGATTGAAGCAAAGTTCACTGTATAATGGGCGAGATGTTTTTGTGGACTAAAATACTCCAGAAGACCTTAAAAAATGGGAACTGGTTTACATTCACATTACGAAAAGGGCATGGGCTCATATTCACGTTATGCATGCCTGAATACAAGCTTACATATCTAAAGGTAAACCAAGTACATATATACGTACATATATAGGTAAACCACGTAAGGCAGTAAACCATTGTTTGAAATTTGACTCCTAACGAAAGTGGTAGTGACAAAATCTTCGACTTCGCTACCAGCATTCAGCCATCTTATCCACTCGGTCATTGATAAAAGGAAGAGTCACTAGATGTCGTGCTGTGATAAGAAACTGTATCGAGTAGAAAATTGTTTTGACACTGGACAAAGTATTCAAATAAATTACAAAGAGATTTCAATAGCTTCACTTTCTTTCTATACTTTTCTTACTCCGTCGAAACTTTTGAATAGAAAGTACAAGTAACAATAAAATTAGTATCTTAATGGCATAAATAAGGAAGAGTTTTCACCGAGGAGAGAAATACTTCATAGTTTTGTTTCTGTTACTGCTTGGGAACACGAAACTGACAGGTGAAAGGACAGTCGTTTTGAGCTTCTACTGTTTGTAAAATACAGTCTCCGAAATAAAGTTCCAAATACTACTCCGAAGTTTCCTTACAATCGTCGTAAGTATTGCTTGTTGCGAGAAGAGGTTTACTAGATACAAATCAGTACCTGCAGAACCAAATACAGAACCGAAGAACTGAAAATGAATATCTTGCATTTAATAAATGATGTTCTGTCTAGAAAAGATCAACTAGAGTAATTAATGAATATCTTGCATTTAATAAATGATGTTCCTTCTAGAAAAGAGCAGCTAGAGTAATTAATAAATATCTTGCATTTAATAAATGATGTTCTGTCTAGAAAAGAGCAGCTAGAGTAATTAATGAATATCTTGCATTTAATAAATGTTGTTCTGTCTAGAAAAGAGCAGCTAGAGTAATTAATGAATATCTTGCATTTAATAAATGTTGTTTTGTCTAGAAAAGAGCAGCTAGAGTAATTAATGAATATCTTGCATTTAATAAATGATGTTCTGCCTAGAAAAGAGCAGCTAGAGTATTTAAACAAACATCTAGAATATGACCAACAATTTTGCTAACAAAGAACAAGCAATATAGCATATTAAAATGCCGGAATTAAATTTTTACTAACAAAGAGTTTTCATTTATTTCTTTTTATGCCATTTTGAGGTTTTTATGAATTTGAGTTTTGGCTTTCCTTTCTGAGGGGCAGTAAAAGCTTTCGTTACGCCACTGGTTATTTGCACGTCCTTAGGTATTCCTGCAAGTTTAGATCTTTGCTCTTTTTTTCTAGAATTTAAACTGAAATTGCAACTTCCATTTTGTGCGTTTTCTCAAAATAAAAATTAAATTTCACATCTATATGACGTAGACAATCATCTATATAGAGTTTTTGGCCCGGTTTTATTATTCTTTTACTTGAATGTAATATTTGCATCATCAAGTGAATGTTTGAATGTTTCATGAAAAACTTTTCAGGAAACATAATTTTTCAAGGCTGTTATTGCCTGATTTTTCTGCAATATTTCTAGAAATCAACCTCTTTCAATGACAACGTCACCCAACTTGCGTTACTCTCGTAAAGCAGCACAGAATTACTATTTGATACAGTGATCTGTTTTGTTATTCTTGTTCTCAAATCGATTTCTTACAGAATAAATTTTAAAACTCTTGTTATTTCTGCGCTCATTTATGACACCAAAAAGAAGCAAATTTTCTAGTGTTCAGCTGTTTTTCTGCCTTAGAATAATATCCACGCTCCAGAAACTTTTTGAACTTTCGAAGTGGGCTTTTTGACAAAAAAAATCTTTTTTATGCAGAGAAATGTTTACTATAATTACTTCAACTCTTCTTTTTTTTCAATCAGGAATTTAGTCATTTGTTAGAAATAAAATGCAAGTGTTGTTATGAATAAAAATTTCTGTCTAGTTTCATTAAAATTGTGAAAATGCATTTATTACAATTACTCTAAAAGTGCAAAGTTGTATACTATGAAAATGAAAGGTTGTAATCCACTTTTGCTAAGATATAAATTTCTTAGAATTGCATGCAAAAGTTATCAGACAAGTGCTTAGAGCAATAAAATTATCTTTCCACGAGTATCTTTAATGGTAAACTTGCTAAAAGGATTCTGGCTTAGTGTTTAAATTGCACTCGAGAAAACATGCAAGAAACGCCAGAGAAGCATTTCATCTCAGAATAAACCTAGATACTTTCATTAACTTTACTTTTTAAGATATTAAGTCTTTAAATAATAAATAATAAATGATTCATAGCGATAATTTATCAAAAGGAAAAAAAAGGTTTTCTAAAATTTGCTTTTTCTCTCTTTGAATATTTCAAGAAATTAAAAAAATCTCAAAAATTTGTTCATGAAAATACGAATATTTGTTAACGTAAATGTAAGAGTCTGACATCAAGTTTAATAAGTATTCAGATTCATTTTTTTCATATAAATTGCTCTAACAGTATTTCTCACTACAGCTTAAACAGTGAATTTAATGCACGTGAAGTAGAAGTTTTTCAAATCAATTCCCTTTCAAAAAATTAACAGAAGAATGAAAAATGTAATTTGGTTCTTGCTTGCACGCTGTAGAGGTAAAATATCTTTAATATAAATGCATGATAAGAAACATCATTCTCGGAATACTTCATTTATGAGAAGTTACGAAGGTATTAAAATATTTTGAGTACATAAATCTTCCAGTTTCTCAAAAATAATCTTATTCGGTAATTTCAATTTTCGAGAAAGCTTGCAAGGAATAAATATTAGAATCCTTAAATGAAACGAAAATTTATTATTACGAGCCATCCACTTATTTATATTTCTTGGAGCTTTCTTGCAACTCAAATTAGCAAACGAAGCTATATGATTCAAAAAACATTTTATATATCTACTTGTTATCATATTTTAAAAGCAGTTAATGCATTGATTATTTTCTTTCGACAGTAATTTATTACAGATTCGGCTGATAACTATTTATGTGTATGAATCTCGATTCTCAAATAGACACGCGAAGTACATATATCAGCATTTTAAAATAACATTGTACATAATAAAATAATACTAAGATGCAAAGACAAAAGGAAATGAAAGCGGAAAGACAGGTAGAAGAGGAATTCTGCCCAGTGTAGTGTGTAGGGTTTCTCTTAGTTTGCATAACTAATTATTTTAAGTTTCGTATCTGTCCTGAACCTCTCATTTTTGCCCTCGCATTTCCTCGCCAGGATGCAAATTTAAAGTCAAGTGAAGAGAGTACAAAAAGAGACGAAACTCATAGTTAATTCAAAGCGTGATTTCGCTGCCCAACGCACGTTACTGTTCTGTCCTTGCTGCTGATACGCCTTTTGACCATTTGATAAGTATATCGCCGGGCAGGTTGTTGAGTCAGCCTAGTGTTAAAATAAGAACGAGATGCTCACTTTAGCCGTAGAGACTGATTTGTAATATGATTGTATGTTTTAAACTTTAATGAAACAACTTAATTACATATGAACTTTAGAAAATTGTCGCGTATAATTAAATTGAACTTGTTTTCAGCTAAGAAATTGTTTGTGTAAACGTTTTGTGAATTGTTAAATACCAAAAGTATTTTGCATTCTTGGAAATGAAAATAAGCATGCTTTAATGAAAGACTAACTCAAACTAATAGTGAAATGTACAAGAATAAATTAAAAATAGTGTGAGAAAGTATGAAAAGTAAAGTTAGGCTCTTCAGCCAACACTAATTTAATTTTCACTAGAGTTAGCACCACAGAGTTGAGAATCGAATGTAGGGTGTATTTCTAAGATCTAGTACGTCTAATTTCTAATAAGTAGGATGAGGGTTAGTTGACAGCGTTGTACATAATCTGTATGAAAACAGGCTCTCATATTTAGTACACCCTACTGGACAGCAAGGGGCAGTTTTAAAATGTTGGAAAGAATGAAATGAGTGAATGCACTCACATATGATATTGAAGGAAATATGTTGAACTGTCTAAAATGTGCAAGTTATTTGAATGTTAAATGTGTCCAACCCGTTCTAAAATATTTTCCTTCCAGGTATCTGGAAGGAATCAAGTCAAGAAAAGGTAAAAAGAAGAATTGTACTTGATTAGCTACGTTTTACGTCTGTAAAAAGTTAATTTAAGAAAGTTAAAATTTAGACTCTAGAAATTGACTCACACTTAGGTTTATAAATTAAATATCTTATCCAGGCTTTTAAAGCGCTGTTATGCCATAATTAAATTCTGGTAAGAGAACATATAGGGTATTCCCTTAGTTTCCATAGCAAATTAGTTTAAGTTTGGTATTTTAAGTAAGTTTTCTGAATCTCTTATTTTGCCCTCGTATTAGACAGTGCAAGTTACTACACAGTCCAGTCACATTAATGTGACCACCACGTACTTTCCATGTCAGAGTTAAATAACCAATCACAGAAGGCAGGTGGCAGCACAGTGCAGTTGAGCGTATATAAAGGGTGTGTGAGGACTTCGGAAAACATTTCAATCGTTGGCGTAATGCAGAAACGAAGCGATTTATCCGACTTCCAAAAGGGCATGATCATTGGCTTTCGGGCCAAGGGTGGAAGCATTTCCGAAACGGCTGAGTTTGTGAACTGTTCGCGTGCCGCCGTGGTAAAAGTGTACCGTGCATGGCAAAATGGGACTGTCCAAAATCAGCGACGTGGCAAATGTGGTGCACCACGGGCCATAGATGACAGAGGCGAACGACGGTTGCGGAGATGCGTTCGGGCAGATAGACGGGCTACCGTTGAGCAACTGACCACCAAAATGAACCAAGGGGCTACCAAAAGTGTCTCCCAAAGTACTATTCAGCGAACATTGCTGCGTCTGGGCCTCCGAAGCAGACGCCTGGTTCGTGCACCTATGCTGACTGCTGTTCATCGACGGCGAAGGCTAGAATTTGCACGCCAGTACAGCAGCTGGACGTCCACTGAGTGGCGACAGGTTGCGTTTTCGGATGAATCGCGTTTTATGCTCCATCGGACAGATGGACGTTGGCGTATAAGGCGTGAAACCTCTGAAAGGAACCACCCTGCAACCATTGCCGGAACGGTCCAAGCTGGAGGCGGGAGCATTATGGTCTGGGGAATGTTTTCCTGGCATTCTCTAGGTTCACTGATCATTGTGGAAGGCACAATGGATCAATACAAGTACGCATCTGTCCTTGCGGACCATGTTCACCCCTACATGCGCATTGTTTTTCCTCAGGATGATGGCATCTTCCAGCAGGACAATGCGAGGTGCCATACAGCTGCCAGTGTACGTGCGTGGTTCGAAGAGCACCAGGATGAGTTTACCGTCCTCCCCTGGCCAGCAAACTCACCTGACTTAAACCCAATCGAGCATCTGTGAGACCATCTCGATCGAGTTGTTCGCGCCATGGATCCTCAACCGCGTAATCTAGCGCAGCTGGCCACGGCATTAGAGTCGGCATGGCTCAACATCCCAGAGAACACCTTCAGGGACCTATGTGACTCTCTTCCTGCACGTCTCGCAGCAGCCCGCTCTGCGAAAGGTGGTTATTCTGGCTTTTGACAGATGGTCACATTAATGTGACTGGACTGTGTATTTTGTCCTTGCTGTTGTTACGCTGAGTTGCTGATACGGGCTTTGGCTATCTATTAAGAATATCGGCGGGTTGGTTGTTGAGTAAGCTTAGTTAGCCTTAAGCTAAATTGTTTCCAGCACTAATATTTATGAATTTATTGTTAAATTATTCTTAAATTCCACTTAAAGTCGTCCGTGATATTGTGAGCACGAAGTAAGTGCATTTGCGTTAAGCGTTTGGCGAGTAATAAAGGCTTTGTTTTACCCTTCTTCTGTGCTGGTATTATTCACGCCTGTGCTAGAAGTCATCAGATTTCCTAGTAAGATCAGTTTATAGTGTTTTAGATGCTTCAGTGTTTCAGCAACAAACACGATAATAATTGCATACCACTGTAGGTATCAGCTACGACATAAAATTTGTTTGTTTTCTCTATATTCTTAAACATTCCGAGGGAGATCCAAACACATGGGTCTTCATATCTGAACAGATTTTGAGACTAAGCAGAAAATGTCCAAATCCTTATATTTTCTACACAATGTTGGATAAAACTTTCAATGTATAACCGTGCTCTATCAAGTTGAAATATTGCTTTATGAGTACCTCCAACACAAGGCAGCACTACTAGTTATAAAATATTTACAACATATCTGAAAGCTACGAGTGAAACAATTGTGCGTACCAGAGAGATGATATTCTTGAAACTAATGTCATCCCATGCATAGATTCCATACTGCGAAACTGTAGGAGGGTTTAAGATAAGTTGAATATTACTTGAAGCCATAGCCGCATATTTTCCTAAAGTAGATTTGTCTATTGGCTGCGTTTGAAAGAAACAAGACACGTAGAAGAGTTAAATCTTTCTAATCATCACATCGTTCAGCTTAATGTGACAGCAATGTAGAGAAACATAACAGTGTTACTTCAGCAGCAGCAGACGGTACTATAATTTTCCCTGCTGTTCTTCGATAAACAGACACAAGCTGAACATAAAATACCCACGTCTGACCAATAAAAGTACGCAATTTTGAATTAGCTATGAAGCTTCAAATGAGTTTATTCCCCTTTGCGTAATTATTTTTTGGCATTAAATCGTTTAGAAGTAAAAGAAAATCCGAAGAAATAACTTTTTACAAACACCTTTCAAAATTTAGAAACTTGTGATAATTTCCGGATTGGGTGTATTTGTTGTGACAGCTGATGTAAGAATTCCTTTCAAGACCCTCCCTCTCCTTCATTCCAGTTTCATGATAAATATTTCTGTTAATGATATTATTAATATTTACCTTACGTTTTTATTCTTACTTTTATACTAACTTATGCATTAATTAGCAACACTAGAACTAATAAAACTTATTGATAACACTATTCAGCGACAAAGGAATATAATACGTGATAAAGAAGAATCTGGACAAAAATATCAAATGTTACTTCAAGTTTAGAAAATGCTATCAAACAAATGAGTTCCATATGATTATTCCACCTATCTTAATTATTACTTAAGGAAACATTTCAGCCCGATTACTCTGTGCATCCTTATCATTTTTCAAATTCGTAACTGAAATCGCTCTTGACTCTCTATATATGCAAATGCGTGCAGTCAGTTCAGAAAATCCTTAAAACTTGATCATCGACAATCATAGATGAATCACTAGATCATATCTTCCCTTAAAAATTGATCATAGACATATAATTTCCATTAGAATATTTCTCACTGAAGAGCAGAACATTTTATAGAAACAGTTTCAGAATTTGAAGGTGGGGGAATCTGCAAACACAAAATTCCGTTTTCTTATACGATCTCCAGCGATCCAAAGATCCAATCAGTAAAGCGTTAGTCGTGCTTCAGTGAGTTAAATATTAAACGTCGATGCTTTCAGAAAAAAACTTCGATGAAATATGAAAGAACGATTTTGCTGACTAAGATAACATTTCAATTCCAATTAAGCGCTACCAGATTTGCTCAGGAAAAATTAGGAAACAAATTTTGCTTCTTTTGGTGATTAAGACCACTCGATGCTAGTAGTTATATCCGAGTCCAAACCTCGGCGAACCGGCTGGTTGGATAAATGGTTTTCGAGCTAGTGCGTGAATTAAATACGAGCCAGTTTCCCTTAAAATGTTCTAGACGAATGCATCCCTTAGGCAAATAGCCCTCGTGCGTTTTGCTATCTCCAAATCACTATTAATTTGTTTTGACGATTAATTGTTCCACATTGGTTGTAATAGATTTTTTATTAACTCTGTAGCTGACCTTATGAAAATAATTAAAACTCCATTTTTATTTAGTACATTGGAGCACAAAACTATTTAAGTAAAGGTACATTTCGTTTTGCAAACTGTATAAAAGTGTCTTATTTTGCATTTATGGAACATTCTTACTCCAATGGTGAAAATATTTTTATTAAAATTCTTTACATTATCTTGAAGAATTTAACAAAGAGGAATATGTTTCGAGCATTCTCTAAACATATAATCGTATTATCTAAAAAGGATTCTACTATTCATTAGTGAAATAACAGCAATGAGTGTAGAAACAAAATTAAAATTTTGCGGTTTTATTAATTCAAAAATAAGTAACAATTTTAGTAACATAAAAAAGGCTGTAAATAGTTAAGAAAGGCAAAATGCGTTACTTTGCTTTGGACAAACATAAAGATGTTTTCTTGTTTGGAACGCCTTAGTAATAAATGACCAACATGTTAATAAGAAAATAGATAAAGAAGAGAAGCAATAAATTCTGATAAAATCTGAAAGTAAGGTCATTATTTTAAAACAAAAGTAAATACTTAATATACATATATATTTCTATCGTATATGCCCAATATAGTTGGAATAGAACTGTCTTCTTTTAAATTGATAAAATGAAAACATTTGATAATCTTTGTGGAAACAAATTTCATAATTGCAAATAAAGTGTTTGGTAAGTAATTTATTGATTCAGTTGGATTTAATGTATTAAACCATATGTACACTAAGTGATTAGTGCGCTAAGTATTTATTGTACGTAATAAATTACCAAAATGTTAAAAACAAAAAAGATAAAGAAGAGAAGCAATAAATTCTGATAAAATCTAAAAATACGGTCATTATTTCAAAACAAAATTAAATACTTAATACGCATATACACTGGTTATCATAAATTAAGGAAAAATCACAAAAATCACAATTACTGAAAAAGTTACATGTAGAATTTTATAAAACTTACCCACAATACACAATACATAGTAAGGTATCAAAAAACTTAAAAAGAAATTACCAGGCAATTATGCTAGTACAGAGATTAGCACATGTATAAAATGAACAGATCGAAGTTGTCGGTTTGCTATAGGAAAAGTACCTTCAATATGGAATATGGTCGCCTCTAGAAGCAATACAGCACATACAGCGATGTGTGATGCTTTCAATTATGCGGTCTATCAGTTCCATAGGAAGCGAGAGCCATTGCTCTTGCAAAGCAGCTGCAAGCGCGGCAAAGGTCTGAGTGGGTGGATTGAGAGCAGCCAGACATCTTCCCAAAGCATCCCAGACGTCTTCGATAGGATTCAAATAATGGGATCGAGCTGGCCACTCGATGCGTATAATTGTTTCCTGTTGAAGATAATCCTCCACGATGCGAGCCTTCTGTGGTCTTTCTTTGTCGTCCTGTAACAGAAAAGCATCACCTATTTCCCCGGCATATTGGCGCACATCAGCATCAAGGATGTCAGCTCTATAAACCTGAGCATTCACGGTTCCCCTTGAAAAGACATAGAGGCCTGTGCGTCCACCCAAAGAGATGCCACCCCAAGCACAGACACTGCCTCTTCCGTATGTATCTCTTTCACGGATGTTTGACGGATGATAATGATTCCAGGTTCTCTCTATATCAAATGACGCCTACTATTGCTTTCTAGACTAAAACTGGACTCATCCGTAAAGAGAACAGGAGGAAGTTATCGATACTTTTGTGATTTTTCCTTAATTTATGATAACCAGTGTATATTTCTATCATGTATGCCTAATATAGATAGAAAAGAACTGTGTTCTTTTAATCTGATAAAACGAAAACATTTGATAATCTTTGTGGAAACACATTTCATATTCGCAAAAAAAAAAGTTTGGTAAGTAATTTATTGCTTCAGTTGGATTTAGTGTATCAAACCATATGTACATTAAGTGTTTACTGCACTTTAACTAGTGTACAAATATTGAGCGAACAAAACATTTAATAAAATTACTGTAATTATAAACAGGGAAATATATAAGATTAAAAATAAAAAATTAAATTATGTAGGATAAAAATAAATCTAAGCCATTTTTAAATTGACAAAAGATATTTAACAGGCAACGGAGCAATCTGAAAACAAACCGAAGATTTAGGAGGCAACAAAGAAACATTTTTTAGAATATGTTCTTTTCTTTACAAATCATATAATTGAAAACGTCTTAATAAAAATATTTGTTATTTATACGAATGGCACGCATAAAAGAAAAATCTATCATAACTTTAAGATGCGAGGGAGGAGCGTAGGCAAGGATTAGCGTAGGCTACCTGAATTCTGTAATAAAAAAATTATTTTGATGCTTTCATAAATAAATTTGGTTATTTCTCTGCGTATCCAAAAAGAAAGTGAACGATTGTGCACAGGATTTGGGTAACTTTCAACCAAAATTTGATTCAATACTAAAAGTAAATTTGATATTTCCGCCAAGCAGCAGTTTATTATGAACTTAGGAGTATACGCAGAGGATGGTTTAGAAATCCATGAAAATTTTTAAAAACTTACCAAAAACAAAATCGGTGTAATGAAATGCCGCTCCCAGAAAAATGAGTTATAAAAGAGAGATATAATTTTCGGGCAGGGGTTAAATATCGAATTCAAAGTTTCGGTAAAAGGTTGCTTTATAGCGTATATCCAGCCATGAATACTTTGAATAAGTATTTTCTTCCTCCTTCCAGCATGCCTACTTGGTATAACGGTACCACACTCGGCACGTATTCAAGAGGTCCAGGCTTGAGTTCCGGCGAGGGCATTGCTCACTTTTCATGTACTCCTGCTTCAAAATAACCTAATGACTCTACAAGCTTATCTAATAAATAAAAAGTAACCTAATGTACCTACAGTAGTGCCCGAACTAAAAGGTGGGGACAATAATTCGTCAGGATTTTGCGACTGGGTCCCCTAATCTCCAATCGCCCTTTAAAAGGGGGAAGTATAGGAGGTATTTTCTCCCTCCTTCCAGTATGCTTTCGTAGTGTAACAGTAACACACTCGGCGCATATTCGAAAGGCCCAGGTTCGAGTCCCGGCGAGGGCATTGCACATTTTTCACATCTCCTGACCAAGTAAAAGCAACTTATTTACATACAAGAAATGCACTGTACATAAAATAGAATGGTTCAGGATATTCGCAGAAGTATCTATTTAATACCAACTATTTAATACCATAACCATATTAAATGTTATTCTGCTAGTCAAAATGACACTGAGAGATCAACAGATAAATAAAAACTAAATATTTACTCCAGTCCAACTCTCTAAAATTTATTCTCCTCCCCTACGATCTCTTTTTGTGAAAATCGCATTCCCTTATACCCATTTTTCTGGGTTTTACACATTTTTAAAATCTCTGGAATTTTTAACCATCCCGTACATAAAAGTAAACTTAATGGTGGTTTGTGATATAATTGATAATCTTTTTAATAAAATACCTGATTTATGAATTAACATGATATTATGTGAATCATACGCTTAGATATTCGCGGAAAAGAACAATCACAGAGTAATCAATATGAAATCTGAAAGTATTTTTTTTTCATAGTTAGAATGCAATTTTAATGACTGGTAATTTTATAAGATTTAATTTTCCTGTTCGTGCAGATTACCTAATTCTTCCTAACTCGTTTATGTTTCAAAACGAGTTTTCAGATGTAACAAATATCACCCCTCGACAAATTTATAAGTTTTATTTGAAACGAAGGACGTCTAGGAAATTTAGAGATTCGAGTATATTTCTAAGCTTTCGAGCAACCTTGAAAACAAATGGTTATACCCTACGTGAAAGTCTAAAAATGTTAATATACTGGTTTAGTCGTATTTGTGCTATTTGCAATACGTAAAATTCACGCGAGCATGTCTCTTAAGCACTAGTTCATTTTTTAGGTTTTTTTCTCTTCGAAAAATGAAATACGTGTTACAGATTACCGTTATTTTCTCGTGTATTTATCTCCTTTTCTTACTAATTTTACAGCTTGAATCCCGGAGGATTAAAAATACGCTGTGTATATTATTTCTAAAATGACTGTTTAAACAATAAATATAGCACATTAAAAAGCACACATAGAAAAACACATTAATATTACTATTTTACATATTTTAAAGGGCTTATCAATGTATTTTATGTATTTCAAAGGCCTTATATTCTTTTTATTTACAGAAAATACTTTTCTATTTGCGCATATACTTTAAATTGTTATCCTAAATCAGGAGTATCTGAAACACGTGCCGTAAAACCTGAAGTGGAAGTCCTCGAGGTGAGAGAAATATACGAGTGAATATACGGTATTATAAATGTAATATCATTTTGAGGTACTGAGGCATTCACTTACTTTCTTAAAGTTGCTTTCCTACGTGGTAAGATGTAGGGCATCTTACCACGCAGATAATTAATTAAATACTACTTTTAGAAGTAACCATCAGTGAGTATGGTTATATCAATACAAATACCATAATTTAAAATAATCCCTCATATTTATTTTTACCATTTTTCTTGACAAGTAAGCATTATGAATAGAATTAGATTTTACAGCCATGATGTTGAAAACTGTTTTTCTTGTGGCTAAATGTTATTTTATTTCTAAAAGAACATTGTAACTATAAAACGTTTTGAATGAATTGCTTTTACATGTAAAATATGCTCGCATACAGATTTCATGCGTTCGGGGCTTTGTGTGTCTCATGCATCCAAGCTTAAGGGAACGTAAAATGATATTATGAACAGTGAAACATGAGAACATTTCGAGCCTACAGTGAACAAAGAAGTGTCAACTGAAATAATTTATCCTGAACAATACGAATACTGAAGAAAGATTCCTTTCTGCCCCGAAAGATCAAGAACCACTCTGTAAAAAGGAGAAGAAAGAAATCGATGAGAAAATAATGAGCACCCGTCATAGCAGAAGACGTGAAAGGCTTTGGCAGCAAAGGCAAAGATTTTTCAGGTGAACCAGACATACCCCTCCACAAAAAAAAGCAAAAAAATAAAAATCCCACTATTTCCTAGTTTCCTTTCCCTCGACGGATGCGTAAGAGTATTCAGAGGGAATTGTTTTCTTAACTGAAGGCTCGTTAGTTGAACTTCTGTTTTGTAGCAATTGCAGTTGAAAAAAAAAACATGGTATTCTAGCTTCCACTCGAACCACTTCTCTTTGTATTGTCTGCTGCTCAATTATCCAGTCTTCTGTTCTTACTTCAGAATAAAAATATTCGATCTGTACGTATAATATACACTATAAATACGTTGCGCTTACATGGAAATCTATTTTTTCAATATATTGCAGAGACACGCATTTTACATAAATATATGAATAATGTTTTCCTAGAGCATGATAATAAGTTTCTTTATTTTTCACAATGCTTACTTTATTTGCTCATTAATGTTTAGACCTTCCTGGACTGAATACTCTTATGGTAAAAACGTTTAACAAATGAACTTCAATAAAAAAATCAATATCCCTTGCATGTCATGATAATAATTTACAACAGTTAGCTCTTTTTCCAAATACGATTTATTTCTGTTATTTGTTTGAAATTTCTTTTAAAATAAAAGATGTCCTTCCTAGTATTTGTAAAAATATTGTAAAGACGTTGATTTGATTTTCGTTTAGGATACATAATAAGAGGAAGAGTAACTATGAGAATAAGTTATCATGCACTGGATGAGTTTGTCATAAAAAATTCTTCAGAAAAACATTCTTCCTAAGGCAAATATATTTAATGGGTTTTATCATAATTTAATTAATTTAACTTCATTAAATTAATAATGAAGTTAAATTAATAGTTAGTTCTTGAATGTTTCTGTTATTTTAAAATTTTATCGGAAAATAGCATAGGCTATGCGTAAATTATTATTTTTGAATTCTGAGTGTATATTTTTAGGAAATAAATTATAGTTCAGATTTTCAGTTATAGTTTACCTTTTCAGTTATTCAAGCAAATTTCATTCTATACTGTATTCATAAATGTATTGTACAAAACCTCATCCAAAAATTAAGCACCATTTGGGTATTAAAAAGGATTGGCAATTTATTTTCATTTGTATTTTATTACAGGAACGTCTAAACACGTTAAACCATTTTTCGCCTTATTCACAATGCGAGATAAGGCGTGTGTCTTGTCTTGGCACTAATTGCAACATATGCAACAACGCTTCAAAGAATTCTAATTGCAACATGGAACTCGAATGGAGCTTGGTCTTGAATATAAGGAGAGTGACAGAATTGTTCCCGGAGAAATGAATCAAGCAGCATCTTCGTTACGCCTGCGGTATGCGATCGCACGCGTAACGACGTCATGCATGAACACAATGCTAAAAGAAGTCGGTAGTCCACGCCTTTTATTCTGTGCCGCTCGCCGCAACTTCTTCAGTGTCTTCACAGTAAGCTGTAGCTTTGATTGCTGTATCTTGTTCCATCCAGTCCACTAACGAAATTCTTTAACAGTCCCCAAACACAGTACACATGATTTTTCTTGTAGAAAGAGGTGCCTTTGCTTTCTTGGTTTTCGGGGTGCCAGTATGCCGCCAGTCCAGTGATTGTCGTTTTGTTTCAGGTGTTTCGCAACAAATCCATGTTTCATCGCCTGTGACAATCCTTTTCAAAAACTCCTTTCCTTCTGTCGCATAACGCTGCAAAAACTCCAAGGGTGCTCCCATCCATTTCTGTTTTTGAATGTCCGTTAGGGTTTTTGGTACTCGTCGCGAACAAAGTTTTTTGCACTGCAAATGTTCAGGCCCAGTTTCATGAGTTAAAGATTGCGGAATACTTTTAAAATGCATTGACAAATGAGAAATCGTGAATCGCCTATTGAAACAAACTTTTTCGTCAATGCAGAGCACTATTTTTTCCGTGATCCACGACGGACGTCTGCTGCGATCCTCATCACGGACATTTTTCCTTGTTTCGTTAAACATCATAACCCACTTTCACTACATACCTTCAGTCATTGCGTTCTCAACTTACATTTCACTCATCTGACGACAAATTTCACAAGGCCCAGCATTTCTTGCATTCACAAACTTGATAACCCTATTATTTCACAGTTGGCCGAACGATTGATTTTTAATTACGATTACCGACAAACAATGAGTTCAGACGTTAACGTAAATAAACAAACTGGCTCGGTTAATTCTTCTCAAGTAACTATACGGAGACGATATGAGCAAACGGTGCTAACTTTTTGGATCAACTTAGCAATTGCTCTAAATTTATAAAACAACTGTTACCAGTTTCTTTGCATGGACTGGATAGTTTATATTATGACAAAGCACACTAGGTCTACCTGCCCAAAAGTAAAGATGCCTTGGCGAAGGACTCTCTAAGGAACTGGCTCGTACTCAAGTTACACACGGCCAAAATCGCGGAAACTTCTATGCAAACAGTCCTAATTGGAACCCAGGCGTAACTACGAATATTCATCACACTAATCACTTGGCCGCCTGTGGGTTCAGTTGTTTTGAAAATAAAGAAATTTTTTTATAATCCCTAATTTGAAACCCAAGGATTCTATTTTAGTTCTTTAATGTTTTCCTTGCAAAATACAAAAAGCGGGACTAAAATTATGATCTTATTCTAACAGATGCATAAAATAGAGCAATATCGTATGGAAGTTAGATAGTGGCTGGTTAGTGAAATTAACGTAGTCAGCGGAGAGGGGGAACAAGAAGGTTAAAAAAATTTCAAAGTTTATGTAGATATCAAATTTGACCACCCAATACTTCAGTTTAAGAAAAGCAGGCGCAAAAATTTATTTGATATTTTAATAAAGACGCTTGTTGTTCCTAGCCAAATCTTTTATATCTTTTTATCATTTTCCAGACAATAAAACAAAATTTAAACATGAATTAATAATTAGTGTCATTTTCCCTTAGATGATATGCAAAGCAAAAAAAAGATTAACCTTTGCGAAAATAACCTAATTTTATTCCTTAAACTTCGATAGCAAGAATCTCTCAAATAGATTTACGTTAATGAAGACAAATATTTTTATTTACTTTCACGCTTCTAAAGAAAGAAAAAGCCGCTTCGATTCAAGAACGTTAAAATGTTTTTTCGAAAAAATGCCATTTTGTACTTTTTATCCAACAAATGTTGATAATAATTTATTGGCAGAATTTTTCTCTCATTAAAACTCATGCTTTCAATTTACAATGACTTTTTATTTTCCGCTTGTTCTCTCAACGAGTCTGTCCATCAAAATCCACTTTGATCAGTAATTCGGAACATTTTTTGTTCGCAGGTTCTTTCGTTCTATAAAGGAATTCCATCTGAGTAGTCCTACTCGGTTATTTATAAATGACAGGTCCGGGCGTCCAATTAATATTCTTCTTCCAGGTACTGTAGGTAGCGTCTACCACTAACAACAGAACACGGAACAAAGGAGCACTTTTGTTATATTCTTTGTCATGAGCATCAACTTGCATTGAAATGGAACTCCTAATGACCATGCTATCTTTTGTTCCTTTAAGCAATGGTTTGAGATAATTAATCACAAAGCTTACTTTTTAGTCTCAGCATAACAAAACGTTCGTCTTTTTTAACTCTCTGAAATGAATTCATTACCAAAAGACTTCGCTCATTTTGTTCGAATCTAACACAGATTCAAAAGAGATTGTTGCTACTTCTTCGTATATCATATGACACAGAAAGTAATTATAATGTCGGATGCTGCTGGCATTTATGGAATTTATTTTCATTAAAAGTTTCGAGAATAATTTTTTACTCTTATATCTGTAGTATGTTCGCTGATAATCATAACTATTTTCGCTTTTTTTCCCCCGACTTTTTTAAATGGTAAAAAGAAAGCAAGATTGGTATTGTCTTATTCTGTAAAAAGTGTTGAATAGTGTTGAAAAAAGTCCTTATTATTTCGGTAGTGAAATTCAACCAAAGTCTTAATTGAGATGAACTGGCGAAAGAAGCGGCACTGGATAAAAATCGTTTCGTGATAAAACGTTTTTTATTACAGGTTTTCAAACTACAGCAAATAATAATCCAAACATATTCAGATTTATAACAATATATCCCTAAAATTACTTTGATAATAGCCCATTTAGGGTTATTGTATTATGTAATATGTGAACAAAGAAAAATATCTATTCATACTTTTTAAATTTTTGCTCATGGACATAGTTTTTCAGTTTTTCTAATAGATGATAATGTTTCTAAAAAATTTCCCACATTTTTGTTTACAAAAAAATAAGAAAGCTACTAATTAATAGAGTACTTAGCACATTAAACGTTTTTTTTTATCTCATTTCATTGCTGTATAATATCTGCAGCCGCCCAGCCAGTATAGTGGTGAGCGTCCCTGGCTGACGTGCCGAAGGGTCCGGGTTCGAATGCTGGAAAAGGCATGGATGTGTGTAAATGTATAGTGTCCGTGGGGAATGGGGGCTAAATATGCGGCTAGCCGAAAGTTCTCTCGAGATGTTGGTAGTTTAGTTTGGTAGTACGGAAAGAGGAGTGGGAGACCCTCGGACCCCTTCTTCCCGAGGTTCTCTCCATCAAAATTGGGGACGGAATTGATCTAAATCCCACAGTCACCTGTAAGGTGCTCAAGGCTGTTGCCAGAGACAGGCGTAAACTTTCGCTTATTTCCACGAAGTATTTCGTGGGTTTGGGTTGACTATTGTCAGACAAGTGAGCATCAGCAACAACTACATAATATCTGCATTTGATTGTACAAGTGTTTTCATTAAAAGCGGCTGGAATACTATAGTCATCTAATTCGCAATCAGCTGCAATTTGAAACTGAACGAACTACTTTTGATTAGTAATTAGCACCGAGCTACTAACCAGGAGTATTAAATTCGGATTTTATCCGCCTTGTTTTCCAAGTAATATTATACTCGAAAGAAATAGATGCAAATTATTTGTTACTTTAGAAGGTATTTCTCTCGCATTCTTATTAGAATGCCTTCGTGGTAGGGACTTCGTGGGGGGCAGCACACTAGGCGTGTATTCGAGAGGTCCGAAGTTTGAGTCTCGGTGAGGTCTTGAGGTGAGTCGGTGAGGTCTCGGTCTTGCTCATTTTTCACGTCCTCTGCATCCAAAATGTTAATGCCTCTACAGTGGCGCCCGAACTAAAAACAAAGGTGCTTGATTATGACGCTCCACCACCAGGATTTGGCGAATGGGTCCCCTAATCGCCAGTCGCCTTTTAAAAAGGGAAAGTAAATATGGTATTCCTCCCTGCTTCTTAGCATGTTTTCGTGGTGTAATGGCCAGCACGCTCGGCGTGTATTCGAGAGGTTCGAGTCCCGGCGAGGGCACTGCTCATTTTTCACGTCCTCAGCATCAAAACTCCTAATGTCTCTATAACTTTCCTTTCTAATTTAAAAGAAGAACTTTCTATTTCTGACCGGAAATTCATTTCAGTAACAATACGTTTTAGATTTCTTTTAAATATTTAATTAAAATTTTTAGTTTTCAGTATAATAGAATCCTAGGTTTTAATGTTTATATAGAAATAACAACATTTAGGATTTGAAAATATGTGGGAATTTTTAAACTTATGAAGCCCTTTTTATAGTGAATTATACAAAGATATCTAATTAAAAAAATCAGGATATTATTATCTATATATTATTCAAACTCTGGAAACACTTTAAAAAAAACAAACAGGGTATTTCTTTCCGTTAAACATCTGCTTTTAAACTTTTGCAGGGTTGTAAAAATATACAAAAGTATATTTTGGAAACAAGCTGCTTACAACGTAATATGTAAGTAAATAATTCCGCAGTTTAATAATTCCGGATCATTTTACACTAAACAGAAGAGTCCATAACATGCTTTTATTTGTTAAACTTTATAACTCAGAAAACAAAAATAAAAAAGGATTAAAACGCAAAAAGAACACATCAAATAGTGTTCATTTTGTTTTTACGCAGTCCCAATTAAATGAATCATCACTGAAAACGTTGAACTAAACTGCAGTGCCACCAATGACAAACGCTTGTTGCGTGAGAAATTTTTATTTAAAATTTTTATATCTACATAATGAAAAAATAGAAAAAGACGTAGTAGCAAATGTTGTTTGGCGAAGCACTAGATGGCATGTTGAAGAGGAAGAATTCTAATTGCGTAGAATGCTAATCCATAATGAATAAGAGCCTTGGCAGTCGAAGCAGATTAAATTCCATTTTTATTTAAAATCACATTTGTGGTCACAATTCACTTGGCACTTTAATCGAGTCTATTTCCAGAACATTTACATTTTTGAATATTATTACGATAGGAAGACAGCACAGCGAAATTGCTTCGAAGCAGCACAGAATTTCAAGCTCAAGTACGCTTTAATCTAGTATAGAAGATTGCCAAGAGGAAGGATTTGGCTTAGATTAGAAAAGTTTCAGTTTTCAGAGTTTAGATTCCGAATCAACTACCCCATATCAACTACGTAATTAAGCGTTACACAAGCTTTGGTATAGATTTACCTGGAAATTACATAGTCCAGAAGTGTTATTAATTTTTTTAGAATAAAGGGGAAATAACCAAACTAAAAGGCTATTACTAAATTAAACTAGAAACATAATTTACATATATTTATCTTACATACATATTTATAAAATTTGAAATAAGCTTAAGGGGTGTTGGAAGTCAAAAATCTTCAAAAAATATTGATTTGGGATTTTTCCATTTTCAAATTTTCTACACTTTTAGCTTTCTAAAAATACTATACTTTAATCTCTATGAAAATGATAACTTTAAAAAATCTAGTTCTATTTTATCATCTAATGCTTTGATAAATGAGGAATTTTACATAAAAACGCGTTTTTTTCCAAACGTGATTTTTTTATACTCGATGTACCTTTTCTCAGGAACTACTGCTCCCAGGTACCTAAAATTTTTATGGCCTATTTATTATATTTTCTAATATTTACTGAAATGAGCTTTCTGTGATAAAAGATACAAATTTTTCTAATATTTACTGAAATGAGCTTTCTGTGATAAATTAAGATAAAAAAATTTCACAATTTTTTTTTGCGTGAGAAAAGTGCTAAATTTTACTATGCCTGCCTAATAAAATAGTCTATAAATTAGTCTAAAATTCAAAATGTTTCAAAAGCTCATTTCAGTATAATCAGATAGGTGTACGTTAATTACACAAAAAATTTCAAGAGTATATCTACAGCATATTTTGAGAAAAGGTACATCGAAAATGGCCAATTTAACATTGTCGGTATAGGGGGTTCCGACACCCCTTAAATCATACTAAATTAAATTATTTAACTTTATATTATGTTAATGTACATATTTAAAGTAAAGTTCAATTAACACAAAGTAAATTTTAATATGGAATTATATTTCTTTGTATAGCATACGTAAGTGTAATCGTGTATGAATCTATTACATACGCAGCGTTAATTCGTAATATTTCTATAACAATATACTCTTTTTACCATATTGCCTTTGCCTAATAAAAATAAATGCCACTTATTAGACCAGAATCATAAAGGCGAAACAATGTAAAGGCATATTGTTTGAATTAGTCATTACTTTTGTCTTTCAGTTCTTGCATGGTGCTGATCCTTTTTGCCGAAAGTCTTAAGCTCACCTTTATCTTGGTACTTTTCTAATTCTGATTTGTATATTTCTATTCTGTATTATTTACTTTAAACACTTTCTCGGCAGAATGGTGGTTTTCTTGGTATGACAAGTAATGCCAAAGATTACAAAATATTGCAAAGCAACATTCGCATTTAGTTTGAGAAATATATTTTGACACGAAATACTCATAAAGTATTTGTACAATTTTTTTATTCTGCATGTCAAAAATCAGTTATTTTTCCCCTGCTATGAATATTTTGGACTCAACATAAAATGCTGTTGTTCAAATCTGTCTTCTGGATTTATATTATTTATTCACTTTTTCCATCCTGTAGATTTTCTTGCATTATTAGACGATGAGAGTTCTTTTTAACTTGGACAAACCTCAAACTTCCTGTATTATGTTAATGCGGTGTTTTTATACTCTGCATGACAAAAACAGGTATTTGTAAAATTCTTATCTGAATTTGTGGATATTTACTTTATTGACAAATGCTTCTAAATTTTACCAAAGTATTTTCTAGGCTATGTAAATGAATGTTTAATAAATTATTGATTTCATAATATTAAATTCTGTTTGAATCTAGGTTTTAGGAAATTGTATATTCGAAATTTGCACACTAAACGACATGCATTTCCTCGAAAAACAAATAGTTCCGTTATCATCATCAATGAATAACATAATATCCATTTGCCATCTAATTTTTTTTTCACACATACATTTCAACATTGTATGTATTTCAGGTTAAAGCATCAAATTCGCTGTCCAGAGGTATGGCAGAAGTGAATTTGACGAGGTTTGTATTTTGTATACGAAAGTTATTTTTAGAGCTTTCTCATAGCGTCTTCATCGACAGGAGTCATAGTTGTGATTTATTCTTTTCTCTGATTTGAATAAAAGAGTGGTGTGCTTTACGGACGACAGAAATATTACTTGAATAATTTTAGATGCTTTATATAAATAGCTATGTATGACATAGCAGCACAATATCTTTGAATCAACTAATCCTTCGCCACTTAGGTTCATTAAAAGGAACAAAAGAGACACGGTCGATATCCACAGATGTGTAGTAGTTTTATTAGAGTGGCATTATACTTGACTAGCATTCACCGCTGCACGTCTTCATTGGAGAGAGTGAGGCTTCACAGCGCTTTTAGAACGAAGTTCTTAACTTTCATAACGCTTTTTTCGGATTGTTCTCATACAGAACTTCAAGTTTATGGAAAACAACAGTACAGGATTCAAAACTTAATCAAGATACAAAAAAAGAGGGTATTCGTCGCATTATCTTCAGCTAAGCCTCTGCGTCTTAGTCCTATACAACATATATGACATAATCTACAGAATTCGGCGGAACACGTCACAATTCAAACTTTTAAAATAACAGCTAATTAAACATATAAATAAATTCGTAATAAAAAATGAGGAGAACAAATTCTGTATTTAAAAATCAAAAAGGACTTAATTACAGCAAATCAATTTTTTCTAATTAAACAAATGTATAAAAATATATAAAAAAACCGAATTATGCACTTTCTAATAAAAAAAGGCCTTAAAGATGAAGTATCAAAAATGCATAAAAAAGCACGCTGACAAAATCAAATAAAAATTTGATTTGCCGAAAATCAAATTTTAATTTTGATAAAAGCAGCAAATATGTGTCTCTATCTTTTGAAAGCGACGCATGAAAGAAGAAATAAAAGTTTTGCACATCATATTTGTACCGAATATTAGTAATAAGGAAGGTCATCCAGTCCTGAACTCTCAATTTTTCTAAAATTATGTATTCTGTATATTCTGCATATATGTATTCGAAATATATCAGTGTACTCATTTACAAATCTATAACAGGATTCAAGAGTTAGTAAATTCAAAGATAGTAAATAATTAACTAGTTAATAAACAGTCGAGCTTGGACGCTTTGAAGGGAACAGAAACGAAGCGTCATTTTTCTAATAAAAAATATATAAATGCGACTTTTTAAGAAAACTATAACTTTTTCAGTCTTTGTAGCTGTAGGAAAACTCCTAACATGCCAGCTTAGAGTGTAGCATGCCTTCAAAAGCGCAGCTTGAGAGGCAAGAATTGCAAATTGTCACGAACAATATTGTTGTCACCCCATCTGGCTCTGATGCTTTGCTGGGATTCAAGTGCTATGAGTGGAATTGAACTCAGTTCTCTACTTGTAATCATGTTCTGCCTGTCTGATATATTAATATCACTGACTGAATCTACTGTTCTAGTTATTATCTGATCAGGAGTGTAAGTATTTTTTCGTCTTGCTGGAAAATTACCTCGAACATCTGTGCCATTATTTCTCGATTTGAACGAGTTTCAGGGTAAATTTCAGAGTTCAGGCTGGATGGCCGATATATTTTCTCATGGACTAACTTAAAGACGGTTACCAGTGACTGGGATAATTAATTAATTACCACTGTTGTAGCCAAACATGGCTGATTATGTAAATTAGAGGCAATAAAAAGAAATACACTGTGACCTTCAGAGTAACACAGCAAACTGAAAAACAAACGCTCAATTTGAATTAAGTACAATTATTTAAAGAAATAATAATTAATATTACAGTATCAGACACACTAAAAAATAATAACAATTATAATATTAATCAATAAAGAAAGCCTGTGATATTATTAAATAAATTACATGTAGGCAGCAAGAATTTATATCAATATGGTTGCTATTTGCATGGCAAAAATAATGGCGACTTTTCATAAATGTATTCACACGCAGAAAAATGGAAAATATTATAGTCATTTGGTAAAAAACTAATCTAATGACGCTAACAACACAACGGTTTGAAACTTAGGAAGAAATGAAATAGCTTATGTCCCTCCAAAAGGTGTCACTTGAAGTTCTTGAAGACATAATCACAAATTTCTGGGCTTGGACGAAAACACACTTGGTACTAACACTAAAACGGGAAGCTGCCTTCGATTGCGCAGAAGCACAAACATATGATATCCGTCGGAGGTTGTACACGAAGCACTAATTGTACACGTAATAATTGATACACAAGCTCGGGACGCATATCCATTAAGACAGCACTTGCTCTTCAATACATCGAAAAGAGACCTTGAGGGCTCCGAACCGCTTATTATGCTGTTGGACACATAACGTACATCAGTCAACCATACGTCTTAAGCGTCGAACCTGTTGTTATTGCATGTACTGTGCTATAAGTCTGTTACTTTCAAATACGAATTTCAAGGTTGTTTTCTGCAGCCCACTTTGACTCACAAACACGGGGACAGCAGCTTCAGAAAAAGGTCGAGTCGCTTTTATTTTTTAACCCGCTTTATTTCAGTTAGGCTGACTTGTACGGCAGTCTCAAATCAGGTGAAGAAAATAAGTACTACATGGTGAAGACGATATGATCTACGATGACAAATGGGGGAAAATGGCCTTGAGGTGGCTGTTTTAAAGTCACAGGCATTGGTGCAACACAGGAGTTAATACAACCTTATTTAACTTATAAGTTGTTATAATGGTACTTTCCTGTCCAGGCTTTTTAATTTCAGCTTCTGTGTATTAACTGAAAGTTCATGACAGTAATTTAATGATGTGTAAAATAATTAAGCAGTGTGGAAGAGTAAAACATTTTGATACTTATACAATTAAACAATCAGAAAAAATTGACCCTCAGAAATCTTCTTATGTTGGTACAAAATTCTCCAATTCTTCATTTTTAATGAAAAATCTGAGATTTTCTAAAATATGTTGATTAAGATACAGTAGACAAATAACTAATTAGGGGCGAGTTTCTAGTTTTCTAAATGCATGAACACATCTTATTGTCTATGTAGCTTACAGGGAATTCCAGACAAAGAATAGCTTTATTCCGATTTATATGTTTAAAAATGACTTATACCTAGTAATTTGTTTTCTATTATTATTTTTTATTTTGAGCTGTAGAAATAAACCTTTGAATTTTTCATTTGTATTTAATTCTCATTTTTTCACTTAAAATTCAGTTCCGTTAATCACTCAGAAGAGGTAATTAATGATTAAAAGTAAGAAAAAAGAGTAGTCAAGAAGAAAATATTTGCACTGCTTTATTAAAATAAGATCATTATTTAGTGAGATAACTTGAATTATGTGAACGCAGTTTGTTAATCAATAATAAGACATGACATTTTGATATTTCATTGCTTAATTAGATTAAAGTGCAGAAGGACATTCAGTAACGTAAGGGAAAAAATGAAAATATGTAAAACCATATGATTATTTGTATTTTCTGCTTTTAATTTGTTTTACTCTGTACTCAAAATTATATTGCATTCTTTTTTCCTCAATGCATAGTGAGTATTTCTTTAAGAGAATTTCGTTGCTTTTATGCTCGAACTTTTGCTTTCTTGCCTTATTATTTTGCATATGTCATGAAAAAATATCATTCAGGGAGAAACATGAAAGTATGACACAAAATTCGATATCAATTTGATAATAAAGTACTTCGCTTTCTGTGCAGAAAGTTACTGTTTCTTTAAACTAACACTAAGAAAACTTATAACTGTTCAGCGCATATATAACAACCTCTATTTCTGATTTTCGACTTTTACTAACTGAATAAATTATGATTTAGTTTAATTCATTATGGTTTATAAGGTATTTTTCCCTTCTTTATTCATGCCTTCGTGGAGTAACGGTAGTACACTCAGCGCGTATTTGAGTCCCGGCCAGGGCATTGCACATTTTTCAGGTCTCCTGCTTCAAAAATAAAAAAAAAATTCCTGATGACTCTACAGTGGTGCGTTAACTAAAAGGATGGGTGATGATTCTTCCCCACCAGGATTTGGCGTTTGGGTCCCTAATCCCCAGTCGCCCTTTAAAAGGGGGACTACATAAGGTATTTTCTCCCTCCTTTTTGCATGCCTTCGTGGTGTAACGGTAGCACACTCGGCGCATATTCGAGATGTCCAGATTCGAGTCCTGGCGAGGGCATTGCTCGTTTTTCATGTTTTCTCCTTCATAAAAATAACCTAATGTCTCTACAGGTTTATGAAATTTATGATGGAATGTGTCTTATGGATTGCATATACAAAATGACTAGCTACCGCAGGTACTGAGGTTTAGGTTATAAAGACGAACTGCGATCAGATAATAATGCAGTGTCGGAAACACAATCGTAAGGCGATAAAGGGAGTTGCTGGGAAACCAGTAAAGCGTCCGCGCAAGAAAACTGCTGCTCAGGAACTGCCCACGTCCGTAATAAAATAGAAGGTTTTATAAATGAGGAGTGAGCAAATAATACATGTAGCATATGGAATTTGTACTATACATGTATCGGGAATTCAATAAAGCGTACACTGAGATACCTGATGTTTTCATGGTTGTATCAAAGATTATGTGAAAGGGATTCCTAAGAGTCGCGCCTCGAAACGGGGAAGAACGGCACGGGCGTTTGAAATCGAAGAGTTGATGCTTCATCTTGCAAAAGACATTTTGTTCGGAAGATTCTACACTGAAATAAATTGCACATAAGCACATTGCATAACTCTCTTGAATGAGCGGTGGACAATCCGCATACTACACCAATGTATGCAGCATACAGTTTTGCTCTCATTGTTTGATCCACCATCAAGGAGAACCACTCAATAGGCCCATATCTCTTGCCTGTTCGTTTGCACAGATAAAGTTATAAGATTTTTGGAAGAAATCTTGTCAACATTATTGAGTAACCATCTGTGTGAGTCAGCAATATCTGCGTCATGATGTGTGTTTCCAACGTGATGGGATCCGAGCTCATTTCAGCTGTGACATTCGGTACTACTTAAATACGTCATTTGGACTATTGTGGATTCAGCATGGTGGTTACATTCATTGACCAATGTGATTTCTGAACCTATACACCCTTGAGTGAGTGAACATACAGCGACGAAGATCTAGTTGTACTAATGTGCATAGCTGCACCAGACCGCAGCGGTCCGCGAGAAGCACTAAATATTTCAAAGTATTTGTGATTCCATGTAGCAAAGATGTCAGCTTTATGTTGCAGCTAGTGGTCAAAACGTCGGACACCTCCTGTGACTTCTCTCTATATCGCAATAGTTATATTTTGATGAATAAATCAATACTCTTCACTTATATGTTGCATTTTCATTTTCCGTTTTTTTACGCACCTGCAAATAATAATGACGGTTTCCAACCTCTATTGCTATCTGATTTCAATTTGTTCCCACTACATTTGAGTAACTTACCTTTTCCAGAAGTTTGTCACATTGAATGTACATGAGTGAAAGAAAATATTTTCCATTCTTAAAATCTTAAACTCATAAAATCACAAAATTTCATATTTCACACGAAGCCAGTAAATTTCGCTATGCTACTGAGATAAGAAATGTGGGATAGCCAGTTCCTAACAACGAACTCCAGGCATCATTTGCCAAAAGAACTGTGATCGAAAGCTATTAGGAGACTAGTATCAGGTCAAAATCAAACAGAAGTATGACTAAATGTGAGTCCTTCTATGGTTCGTAGACTTTGGCAACAGTTTTTAACCACACATTCGACATACAAGAGGTTCCGCTAAGGACGGTCAATCGCTACGATGAGCGCCAATGACCGATATTTGTTGTTATGCGCACAAAGGAATACAACCGCATTCTCCAACTCAACTCAGATCCTCCCTTACTGCAGCCACCAGAGGTTGCTGTTAACGTTAACTGTGCGTGGAAGGCTTCACGAAGCAGGACTGCACGCGAGGCGCTCAGCCATTTGCGTTTCGCTTACATCACATCATAGAAGGGAAAGTTTGAGGTGGTCACGTTAACATATCCACTAAAAGGCTGATTTGTGGAGGATTTTTCTCTTTATGGATGAGACCAGATTTAGTCTCCAAAGCGACAGTAGGTGTCATTTGATCTGGAGAGGACATGGAACCCGTCATCATCCATCACACATTCGTGAAAGAGATGCATACTGAGCAGGCACAGGTATTTAAACGCGAAAGTCGACACTTAACCTACACCTGTGTAACAGCATTATTGGCAAGAATATAGCAACGCCGTAGACAGGAAAGCTTATCATAGAATAAGAGCTATTAATAACCCTTAACCTACGCTGGCGTGACATGCGACGGAGGACGTCGGCATCACCCCTCTACCAATACGGTTAATCGGTATAGCGCCACGTCCACCTTTATCTATTGCCTAGATACATGAAACATAAGAACATACGGTGGCTATAGATAGACTGTGCAAAAGATACATATTGTTGCGTTATACGGGTTCGTGGATTTGAGAGTATCCGATGAAAACACGATGCAGAACAATAAAAAGCACAATTTATTTACAGGAATCACTATTTACAGCACAGTTCCAAAATCACCTTTAAAAGCGTCGAAAATCTACAATAAATACGCTGAAACAATCAGCAACACAGCTTCAGGCTGTAACTGTAAAGGCAGCTTCACGGCAACACTAATCTTATAATAAAACACCGTGGAACAATCACCAATACACTGTCAAGCTATGCTGTAAAGATAGCTTCACGGCAAAGCACTATCTCGATTGCTTTCCGTTCACAAAACTCTCGCGTAGCAGCTATTCTCACAACTAATCACACTGCTCGCAACACTTCACAATTTCGCAACTTGCAACTAACTCGCAACTCAACTAACTCCGCAACTACTCGCAACTCTCGCAACAACTAACTCGCAACTCGCTTGCAACTAACTAACTCTTACACGCAAGGGTTTATATAGCTTTTCTTTAAGTTCGACACGTTTCGAGAAATATCTCGACAGGAAGTTATTCTAGAAGCTTCCCGATTGGACCATGGGATATCGCCTATTTGGTCGCCAAATGGGCGATAAAGTCGCCAATCTGGCAACCCTGCCATACACTATTTTATGGCAACCCTAGTGCTATGCCGGAAAGCTTACATACAGGCGCAACCGCCGAATTTTTCGTAACAATATATATTCAGATGCTTAAATACATGTTACGTAGGAACATGGGGTGCATGGAGTGACGTACACATACTTATGAACATAGAATATATAAGTGCAAAATAAGTTATATGTTACAGGATGTTGAGAGATATATAATACAAGATGCTGTGGATACAGAGATATGCAGATGCCAAGATACATGATACGAGGTGCAGAGTGTTATAAGTTCCAGGATACATGGTAGATGGTGCGAAATAAGATGCGTGATACAGGATTATGCGGGATATATGTTACTATGTGCAGAAGATACGAAAATTGGCAGATGCCAGAATGCATGATACGTAGAACATAAGGTGAATAGATAC
>KK119893.1:298413-407152 GCA_000611955.2 Stegodyphus mimosarum | reverse complement strand
ATAATAACTTAATGTCTCTACACTGGCGCCCGAACTAAAAAGGTGGTGGATGATGATTCTCCACCGCCGGGATTTGGCGATTGCGTCTTCAAAACCCCAGTCGCCCTTTAAAAGGGGGAGTATATAAGGTATTTCTCCCGCCTTCTTCGCATGCCTTCGTGGTGTAGTGGTCTGCATGCTCGACGCGTAACCGAGAGGTCCGTGGTTCGATTCCCGGCGAAGGCGTTGTTCATTTTTCATGTCTCCTGCTTCGTAATAACCTAATGTCTGTACAAGGTGACAAATATAAGGATATGCATAAGGTGACATACATATACTTAAAAACAGAAGGTTCAAAATAGGTTACATATTAAAGGATGATACGAGATATATGATGCATATTACAGGATGGTACGGAAGATATAAATATATGCAGATACAGATAATGCTAATTCCATTGTACAGTTCAGTTAGTTAACATAATACAGATAATTGGCATAAAACAGTTTCTTTAAATAATATATACATGCAATTCCTTGTCTCTCCAATTCCGGTGTTCCCGGCACCACAGAGAACGCCTTCTCCGATGGGCAGGCGTTAGAGATACACACCGTACAGGGCGTCGTGCAAACAGACCACCACCGTGCAGTCTTCTGGCCACGGTAAAACGCGATATCGGTCGTCCAGTCGCCTGTGTCGTGTGTCTAGCGATTTCTCCCGCTGTCTGCCGCCTGTTTCTTCTGGCCTGTAAGGCAATATACCGGTCATCTGCGGGTGTGGTTCCTCGTGGACGACCACTACTAAACCCCCGGATAGCTGTTCCTGTAGTTTGAAATTGTCTCCAAAGTCGTGAAACGATGCTGTGAGCAATTCCGAACTCTGCAGCCACACTTGTCACACTACGGCCTTCCTCCAACTTCCCAATGATTCGACCTCGGGTAAAAGCATCCAGATGTCGTCTAACAGATTGATTATTCGCCATTTCTCGCTGAAGCAGCAACTCGGTGTGATTTTAACTGCTATACGGCGTGCAATCTCTTTGCCAGAAATACTGATCTTACACCAACAACATGCTTTCTACTACTCAGACACTCCCCCATTAAGTCTACCTGCATATCTGCGCATGTGCTACCGTACATCACCTTACTTAATCTCCTGATTGGTCTTTCTGTCCGCTCTGCCTCTTCGTTCAGCTGATATGCTAATTTTTCGACTTCGTCCTTAATTTTTGCACACCAGTGTATGCCGGAAGCATGGTCTGGATTTCCTATCGCATACAGGGATGAGAGGCTGTCGGTCTTGATAGTAGCGTTGCGGATGTTGTGGGATTGCAAGTAGCGAATTGCTTGCACAATCGCCACTGCTTCACCACGCTGGCGTGACAGCAACATTGGCAAGAATATAGAAACGACGTAGACAGGAATGCTTATAGTAGAATAACGGCTAGTAACGACCCTTAACCTACATCGGCGTGACAGCATTACTGGCAAGAATACTGCAAGGCCGCAGAGAGGAATGCTTGTGTAGAACAACAGCTAGTAACGTAGTCTTTAGGAAGCAGAACACGTGGTCTTCAGCGGACAGAACTACAGAATCTCAACCGCTCATGTAAAGACACGCGATTTAAATTTTCATTCTTGGAGAAACACGGAAGACAGAAGCGACAGCATAGATTAGTAACATAAAATAACTGGTTAAATAACATAAATAAACCTTACAAGGTTAACAAATAATTATGGAACTTCACTTTTCTACCATACATTAAAAAAAAAAAAAGATTCTATTTTTCTTCACAAGCCCCTGTAAAAGGAGATCAAAAGTTCCCTACAATTGGAAAGGGAGTATATAGTAAATATAATATGGAACATATTTCATGCTCAAGGCATTCAGTTTCTGTAGTTAAAAAAACAAAAGGTCAATTTTACTGTACGAATAAGCTGCATCAAATATCATTGCCTAAACTTGAATAAAATTATAAGAATTTCAAATTCCTCAGTGCGAGTTACCAAAAAAAAGAGAGAGAGAGAGAGCTTGATTCATTAATTACTTACCTTCCAGCGTTACTTAGAGTCACTTGCTATATCAGACTTCTGAATGTTGTTTAATTACCAAACAATAATCATGCTTACTTTCGTCCGTAATTTTCACTTAATTTTATTAACCATATTACCTTACATTTAAAAAAAGAAAGAGATTTCCCCAACCTATTCAAAATATGACCATACTTAATCAAATTTCAAGATCTATTTCCTGAATTTCATTTTAAATTGTTTCTATCGAGAATGCAGCAAGAGTCCAGCAATGAAATAAATTTTCATTTTCAATATTTCATTATGAGGACAGAAATATGTTCAAGACATGAGGGTTCTCGTAACTAAAAGTTAACAAATAATCATGAAGGAATAAATTTGGTACTCGGTGGGAAAATAAAAAAAATTAATGTTGTTTTCCTAAAAAATTAATGAAAAGATATTAAATAAACAGTTACATCATAATACAAAAGTTGTTGCTTTATATCAATATGAACGAAATTTACAGAAAGCACAAAAGCATTAACACAGTTACAAAAATTTTTTATGAAGAAATAATGAATCAACGGTGCCACTTATGCATTTAATTTGGATTACCTTTCAATAATAAATAGTAGTTGTAAACTGTGTTAGTAGGTTCTTCTCGTACTGACACCAAATTTGCAACTTACAAATTATTTATTATTTTAATTTTATAATTTTTCCGGAGGCACTTACGATAAATCGCGGACTGTGAATGGGATAAACACTGCAATCTATTTATTTGGATACAAATATAAGCTCAGCGTATAAAATGCATTAGGTTCATTAGCTCTTATTTTATAAATTCTCCTATGAACTATATTTCAGACAAATAATCACCAAAGTAACTTATCACAACCACTATATTGTTAAAAATGCAAGGCCGCGCTACACTGAATTCGTTCATAAAAATCTACTTAAGTACGAATGCTGAAGAAGTACTGCATCCTGAAAATCGCTTTTGTTCACAGAAAGTTGCATTGGAGGGACAGCACCTGTTGACCCCGCGGCAAGACACTGGTACCCTTGTTTGACCTCAATTATCAACCAGTTACGACTGCTTTGTTAATATGAAGAGTCCAATTTATGAAAACGAATTTTCTATGGATATGTTAAGTTGCAAAACGTGCACATAAGCACTAACAATTCACTAAACAATTGATTTAGTAAATGCAGTGCTTTCGTGTGATAAATCTTATTTTGAAATAAAGGTATTTTAAATTTCGTAGAAGTGAGAGTCAGCCAGGTATTCGTTTCAGGTTTAATTAAGTTCTGTGTATTCTTCCAATCACTTGCTTAAAATTATCAGTTGTATTATGAATCTCAAAATGAAAATATTTACTTGTTACTAATTCAAATATACGAAAAGAAAACTATAATTTGCTTGCTTTGTAGTATCTGGGTGCTAAGTTAGAGTGCTGTATCAGAATTAAAGTTAACTGAAATTATAACTACGTATCATAATGATTGGAATGTATCAGAACAGAGATGATTAAAAATGTCTACTAGATTATAATAGTTAACATAGTTACCTCCTCAGTATGCTAAATGAAAACTACAGCTCTCAGAAATTCGGAACTGCGAAGAAATGACATACATGAAAAATAATCTTTATTTTTGAAAAATTCTTACTTATGTGGTTGTGATTTGGTAGCCGTGTTACAATCTTTCGCGCTGCGTCTATTCAATTAAAACGCGGGTGGAGCTCTTACGTGCATTGCATACGGATGGAGATTAGCAAGAAAGGTTACAAAACACTTAGCTTCTGGAACCATTCCGAAGGTGGAACGAGTGAATCACTTGCCTCAGAAGAGAAAAAGGAGGCATTAAACTGAAATATCATACATTAAGTATTAAAATAAAAAAAGTATTCAGATATTCAGAAGTATTCAGATATTCAGAAGTATTCAGATAATCAGAAGTGCAGGTTTTAAGGTTTACCTGAGGTAATAAAATCATGTGGCAGAATCTGCTTACTTCTGCTAGATGTTTCTTTAATTTTCAGCAAACAAATTTAATTTAACCAAAGTTTTGAAAGAGTTTTTTTTTATTTATTTAACTGTAGTGTAATTAATATTATGGCTCTAGTGTAGAATTGGGTGCCCTTTCGATTGGCGAAAAAGTTTGTTCAGTTTTGGCGATGAAACCCCATTTCTGGTTACCATATGAGCTTTAACTTGGGTTTAGCTTCTTGATTTTTTTAAGTGAAAATAAATCGATGTGCACATGGACAACGTCAAGGTAAGTGCAATGACTAAGTTTGCGCAATTCTCTGATGTTTTTTAGGTGAAAGTAGGTTGATGTGTACATGGACACGGAGTTTGTGAAATTCTTTGACTTCTTATTTTGGTTTTGTGTAGCGGCCATCTTGAAATTGTGCCTTCCTGGTGCCGATCTTGGCCTCGAAAAAGAATCGCCAGAAAACAAGGGGCATCTAATTGTCAACTTTTACCAATATTATTGACCATTACGAACTTGGATAGGTATTGTTCAGTAAAACAAGGATACAGAGGAGATATAAGGCACTGTTTTGATAAAGCATTCTATTACGCAGTGCTAACTATTAATGGTGTATTTATATAGACACAATCCTGACATTTACATACTGGTAATCTCTATCAATTGTTTTTTCAACAGACAAAATATGGGTACTTGATTTACTGCTACGTTTAGCAGATGCGTTTAATATAATAGCGGACAATTTAAACAGTTACTAAAGTAATTAAAAATATTTCATTTAATAATGTAAAAGAACATAGATAAAGATAGATAACAGTAAATATCTTATAATGCTACTTCAAAGCAGAATCCTATGAAATAATTACCCCATAAATTTATTGAATTTAAAGCTGAATTAAATTTTCCATTCTATTTTAACTTTGAGCAAATTATTTAAACTATAATCGATAAATCTACATTATCATATTCACTCGTTAAATGTATAATCAATTACCATATGAAGCAAGAATATTATATACTCAATAAATTATAGATATAACTATAAAAATAGTTCACAATGTATATAAGAGAATAGCTTCATTTACGTTTGCATAAAAAAGTGTTTTCCAAATTCCGAATGAAACCCAAAAAATCTCCATTTATTTTATTGAAAATGAGAACCGTCCTTTCGATTTATTTCGGAAAGATAGTGCGTTTAATACACGAAGCTATGAAACCAAGTTAAAGAAGCGTTGTAAGGAGTTATGCTTCCTCCTGCATGTACCCAGCAGAGTCGTTAGCATATCCAAAGCTAGCAATTAGAATTTCCGTGGCTTGATTCTATAGTAAATCATAGTTGATTTTGCATATTTCTCACTTCGAAAACCAAACAGTACCTACAGTAAAATACGCATAACATTTGTGCAAACCTGTAATAATACATTTAAGTTTGATGTATTAAATAAGGACGCAATTTATTTGAATAAGGTGTTACAAGTATGTCTGTCATCGAGGAATAACTGCATTCATGATATTTACTGAATGCGGTCATCAGTGTTTAGTACATTGCTTTGGACACCGAGGTTTTCGGGCTGTGTCTGTACTATATATATTTATACATGTGCATAATGAATTAGTCTCTGAAATTCTATTGATAACCGAAAGCACAATACACGAGCGAAAAGCATAGTAATTCCCTATCGTGTTGTCTTTTCACATGAATCTTAGAAAAAATGTCACTAATGCATTTTTTAGCATACGATGATAAAAAAAATCAAATGAAATTGTTAAGTTTATGAATTATTGTAAAGTTTTGTGGAACTGCTTACGATGGACAAGCCGTTAAACATTTATTAAAATAACATGTAAATACTATTTCGAAAAGCTTAAAGCTACGAATTAAAATTTTAAGTGTACGAGGCATTTTTTTAAGTATTTATATCACAACTTCGTCAATTCTCTCATTCAATCCAAAGGATCATTCAATTCAAAGTAGATCTCATTCAATTCAAAAGATTCGAACATTAACTGGGAATGTTTACTAATTATTTATATTATGCTTTTTGAAGATGCCAGTACTTTTTATGCACTGTCTATGTCCACCTCTCTTAATATGCTATTCAATAAGTAAATTAAAGCCAGATATCGACCCATTATTGCCCTTTAAAAATCAAAACATACGTTTATAATCAGAATTAAAATCTTAGTATTGGTCGCAATGAATTTAATTTGTATTAAATCGCTAAAAGTTTAAAACCGCTTAACTCAGAGATTGTCTAGTGAGACAAAGATTGTTTAAAAGAAGTTTTACAGCTTTATATACTTCGTAAACGATTATTACAGTTCAATATTATTTCTCGCACAGATAATACTCGTGCATTCTATTTCAGGAATAAGTCTATACGGATAGAGCATGTGTTTGTATGTTCTTGATTACGGAATCCGTAGTTAAATAGTTGGAAAACATCAATTCTCGAATAGAAGTAGCATTATAGAACTAACCTGCACTCTGTACCAAATTTTTTATTTGTGTGGAATCCGTATTATTATAACATATTTTGGAGAGGATCAAAAGTTATTTTATGATCTGTAAGGTTTATCCTAATTTTATAACAGTTGTTTTAAGTTTATGCACCTATCCTATCTCTTCTAGCTTCAGCTTACAATTTCCTACCAGAATGTATTTTCAAAAACGCGGTTAATGCAAATGAGTAAGATGAGTCTTATTTAAGTCGATGTTTCTCTGACTTCGTTAGAGAGCCCGAGTTCCTGACTAGCGCGGGTTTGCTTTTGGCTACGTCTCTCTCTAAGCATTTAGGGGCCAACTACTTAGAATCTTGATAACTTCGGCTATATCTTTTTTTATCTTTAGTTAAGTTTAAATTCGTATTAATTTGAGTTCAAGCGTAAGGGGAGGCTTTGCTGTACGCTCCGAGTTAGGAGCATACTGTGTTCATCCTTATTTTGAGAAATAAAGGGTAGTTAACCCTTCTTGAGTCTTACGTCTCTGTTCACACACTCAAGCAATTATTCGCTTATTAGCGTAAGGGGGTTTTCACATCTTTACTTTGAATTGTGAAATAAAAGGGTGGAACCCCACAGATCTTTGTCATAATAATAATCCAATCTGTGCTACAATCAACTTCTAAAACTGCAAGCGAAGTCAATGTTATTGTGAGTATCACTAATATCTAGCTGAATTTTTCAATATTTTGTTTACGTCTGTAACAGTATCGAATAATGTGATATCCCCCTGCAGTAGTTCTTGAGCCTCGCGCTAAGTCTGATGGCTAACAGATGACAAAATTACAAAACTCGAAACATATGAAAGCTTTCCTTTGTTATTAAAACTTCACAGCCATTTCTGATAGGCACTGCCTATACAGCTTTGCAGTACTCACGATATCTTAATATTATGCATTGCATATTTACGTATAAAATACCGAATCGATCACTTAACTAATTAGCTAAATTCGCTGACGCACACATGCATACGTGTGTGCATTATTCGTTTGAACATTATATATAAGTAAAAAACGTATTCCGTCGTGCACGCTTGTGAATAAACTGTTCTGTATTAATCCACTTAAGTTCGTGTTCTAAATTAGCATATTATTATTGTATGATATTATTTGAAAATAAATATTCGAATCAAAATTTATTAGTGTTCCTTAAACAAATGCATAAATCCCACAAATCCTGTCCGCCACTTTGCCGGGTATGACAAAATAGAGGATATGTTATTCCTATATTAGAGTATTTTGCAAATTCGTTTTTTGATATAAAAGCATTTTATATCATTAAACTAACATATAGTATCTGCACGTTAAAATCATTATCTTATCTCCGATTATAGGTGTTTCAAGCTTACCTTAGACAAGAAAACTTCTGGTATTTACAAATCTAACGTAATATTTAATGCCATATTCCCCGCTGCACTATGCATTAATTCACTGGAAATATAGCATACTGTTGTGATTATTGAACTCAGAAATATGTTGAAATCTATACCTCAAATATTGCGGTATCTGCTGGCATTTCTAGCATTACATAAAATCAATAAAATGGTAATTTTAGTGTTTTTCAATTTCTTATTGAATTTCAGATACGGTGGTAGACTTTTTTTCCTGATTTTGGCGAAAGATTAAAAAGATGTGAAAGAAATTTGAAAGATCCTGATCCGTTACTGAAGGCATATCCCATGAAGGAAAAATTTGTTGTTATTTCCTTAACTTAATAATTTCGAATTTGATATTTGAATTTCGAATTTTAGACACAATAACTGATGCACGAAGTCATCAATTTTGACAACAAACTAGACCAACGCGAGCACATGTGGAAAAGAAATGCCAAAATAAATCAAGTCGTAAAAAAAATGAAAATCGGTAAATTTCTACTCATGAGTGCTCGTGATATCGAACAGCCTCTGCACATTCTTCATTACTGTGGGGCGGTTCTCCCCCTCCTCTTCCGCAATTTTTATTTCGAAGCGTTTTTCGTAAGAAAAGAGAGGAAATGACGGCAAAAATAGTGAAAAAAATCGGAGAAAAAGATAAAGTTTGAAGTAGGAAAGAAAGTTATTATTGATGACTACGGTTTGAGGCATTTTATCGTGCTATGGTCCCAAGAGCAATTTATAAATTTTTATCGCGTCTTCTGCGCCTCCAGCTTCATGCCATCAGCCTCTGATGCTTTTTTCTTCCTGTCCTGCTCTCACGTAGTTCACACGAAATCATTTCGTTTTCAAGCCCTTTTTCTCCTGTTTCGGAATGCGAATTTCTGACTCGGCTTTTACCGGATAGAATAAATATCTGTCGTATAAATTTTAATAATGGTTCAAACAGCAACAGATTTGTAATTGTCTGAAACTGAAATTTTGAACTTAATTTGCGGGCTGGGAGGCGAGACAAAAGTCTTATAATCACATTTCCATGAATCTCAAGTTGTTTATTAATGTACACAAATAGATGTAGGTATGTAATTAAAAATATGTAGTTAATCAACTTAAAGTTACTCAGTATCTTTAAAAGTAATTGTTTTCTTACGGTTAGTTATTAGCAAAAACTATGAAAATTTTCTTTGAAAGTGACTAGTTTTCAGGTCTGATTTTCTTACCTACTACGCTTTTGCGAATTTCTCCATTAAAAGCGACCCTCAAAAGATATCCGATTGAAGTTTGGCTTATTTTCCTGTATACTATAAGACGCGAAGAACTGATTTATCTTATTATAATGTTACAGTTAATGATAAACTTAATAGATGCCTAGAAACGAAGCGTTACTAGTTAACAAATGTTTCAAGAATATGGAAACAAAGTAAGCTTGATATGAAATTTACCCCAACTATCCTTCAAGGGTTTCACAAATATTAATAAGTTGTAGAGTCATTAGGTTATTTGGAAGCAGGAAATGTGCAATGCCGTCGCCGGGACTAGAACCACGGACCTGTCGAATAATTTAGTGTGATAAAATATGTTGAAAGGTAAGCTATAATTAAGACACAATAACACGCCGAACGAAACTAATTCAGAAGTCAAAACAACAAAAATCAGCGTAATATTCTCAATATTTTCACAGGACTAGTTTCGATGGTTTTTACCGAACCATCATCCTCAGCTGCGAAACCGTAAATGAAGAAGATCGGAAATAATGATTAGATAAGATAAGAAAGCCTGGACAAGAATAAGCACGTGGCGCCATCTGATGGCATTTTTTGCTTTTGATTTTGAGTCATTTTTTGCTTAACAGGGTGGCATGATTTAGCATGGTGTGGTAAATATATACTTATCTTTATGTAATTATCTTATCACCAGCCAGCACTTGTGCAAAGAGTTTACTTTATTCAAGCAAAACGTCATTATCGTTTAGTTTAAAAATAAGCTGATGTTATACTATTTTAGAATTATACTTACCCTATTTACTTGAAAATAAGTCCTCTTCGATTCTATAACCCTCCTTTACATTTCAGAATAAATTTCAAGAAATAAAAAAATGTACGTAGGTGAATATTTGATGAAGGCATGAAGCAAAGTTCTGATTAGAATGAAATATAAACTACCTAATTTAATGTAACAGTTTGTTATGATGTAGAAAAAAAAAACTATAACATTTAATGATATATTATTGTTTATATGGTTTCAGGCATACAATCAGTATAGTGGATTCAAAGCTAAACAACTGAAATCGCTCAGCTTGGCGTGGCTATCGTAAATGACGTTAGTTATTCCGTTTATTTGTACGGTAATTATTTGTGTGATTGATTTCAACAGTATAATTATTCTGTGCATTAAGATAATTAAACGCTTTCCTCTCATTCTGCAATTTCATTTATTAAAATACTGATTTTATAATCGATAATTTAATAAATGAAATTACACATACCAATTTTAGAAGATTAAAAATATACTGAAAAAAGGTCTCTTATTTTTAAACAAACACGATTCTCTAATTAAGAAATTATAATAATTAAGAAAGAACATGATGCTCAAATGCTTTATTCCCATAATTTAATCTATCTTCACATCAGAATGTCTCCATTTCATTAATTTGAGTTAAAATCGTTGTAATTCAATATACTTGAATAAGTAACTAATAAAGCTAGAAGTTTTTGTCTAAATAAGATTAATTAGTTTGTTGCTTTAATTAGAACCTGAGTATAAACGTTCATTAGGAGAGATATACCAAAGTTAAATAAATAGGACACGTAAATTATTCCTTTTTTAAGCATGGTAAAAACATCAATCTGTTATAATCAGCATAAAGCTAACACTTCTAGCTATAAATTACCTAAATAAAAGCTTAAACTCCAAAGATATATAGCGATGTGTATACAAAATGTTTATACGTAACACTAGCTTCAGAAATCACTAAAGATAAATTGGTATTCAGATAAGGAGAAAAAATAATATTACATCTTCTGTCTTTTTCTTCATCTTCACGCTCTTAAATATGAATAAATCTCTTCCATGTTTACCTGTTTAATGCCGTTCTCCAGCGACAGATTTTAAATCGATTTAAAATTTCAAATTTTTTTCAGTTGATTAAATTATAATTAAGTCATTCTTTCAATATTTAATAAAGTATTCCATCTTTCTAACAATTTTCAGTTTACGTAATATAGGAACAAGATCTGCACTTACAATTAAAAAATCAAATGCAGAATTTCTGAAGGTCAAATCGAATCAAAACTACAAAAACACGGTTAACAGTTTGCAGATAGAAAGTTCCCATTAATTCGCAACCAATTCAAGAACGCAGTGGTATATGGTAAAAACCGTAGTGTTGGATTGAGAGCAGTATGACTATGACAATGAGGTGAAACATTTAATTAATGCATCCAGTGCAGCAGCGACAAAAATTCTGAAGTTTTATTAAAAATATCGTTTGATATAAGTCTAATACAAATTACTTTCGATGGACAATATGAAAAAATACTTTATAAATAAATTAGATAAATGTAACATGCGTATTGAAAATCATAGTTTTTTCCATTTAAGCTAAATAGACTCATTAAGCACACTTGTTACTGAAACACTAAAAAACGTAATGTACTTTGCAAAAGAAGTAACAGGTACTTTAAATAAATTTATAAATTAGATGGAAAGCTAGACCGAATCAAGGCAAGATATACAAGGACCATATTAATAAACTAAATTTTATATTTGCAAAATTATTCACATGCTTTATGAAAATAGGTGAGACTATTTTCATAAATATTTGTACATATATACCAACTGCAATTTTATACATAGGATACATTTCTAAGGAAATAAAACCTGAAGGGCAAGAACACGCTGTACAATTAAGTGAGTTAATGTCACTGTAATCCGAATTTTTAAAATAGGCACTTATAAAATAGAAGATAAATTTAGAAAAGAAACGAATATGTTGTATCAAATTGTTTTATCTAAAATACCATTTATTTACTTTTCACTTAAAATGAATTAAGCTGCATAAAAGTAGGCATGTAAAATTATTTTTTCTATGAAACAGATTTTTAAGTTTACAAAATCTGTCTTTCTAATTAACTCATTTTAGTCGAGATATATTGCTTATTTAAAACTTAATAAAATATTTATTTATAATAATAAAATATTTATTTAAGAAATTTTAAGTATATTTAGCAAAATTAAAGAAACGTAAGTAACATTATACAAATGAAAGTAAAGCTAACCAAGAAGTAATTATTTTCAGTAAAAGTTACTAATAATAACTTTTTTACGTACTTTTTCTTATATGGACAGAGGAAATGAAATTAATTCATCGCAATGAATTTTAAGAAAACCGCTACTGTACGTCGACTGCAGATGCTAAGCATTTGATTTTATTGTCATATCTCCAACCACCTTTAAATACACCTTTTATATAAATTCTAAGACGTTGTTAGATAAATAATAATGTGTTTCTATTTAGAATTTTTTCTATCAAGTGTATACAAATCCTACTGCGAGAAATAACTTAAAACTTGCACTAAACACCTAACAACTACCCACGGAATTTAATCTAATATTTGGCACTATCACTTTTCCTTCTGCTTAACTATTAGCATAAAATACAACTTAAATCTAAGAGCTAAAATAAATTTTATTTGCTACTACTGGTTGACAATACAAAACGTAAAAGGATAACAAACTAAAACGAGTGTTGCCCATTCCAACTTTACGTCCATAGGCTACTTAATCTTTGTACTGAGATTCTGATTTTGTTATAACATCCTAAACTCAAATGTACAGACAAATGCTATTATATTGGATAGAAAATTTTCTGTCAACTCACCGAGCACGCTAACACCTCTCGTAACTCCTGCACAGTTACAGCAGGCGACTTCCATTAGCAAAGCGGTAGAAAAGCTACACTAGGCTACTCTAGGCTCCCAGTTAAGATTAACCACCCACTTTTAAATTCTTCCGCTTTGCATACAGTTTGCATAAATTTCTGGCTTAAGTAAGTCTTGAAAGGCGCCAAAAAGAATACCGTGAAATTAAACTGTAAACTAAGCACTGCTAAGGCTTAAAACGTAGTTGTCACAACTTCAGTAAATACCATGCAGCTAAACGAATAACATAGCTAAGCAGTGGCAATTCCACCAGGATTTAAATCCTGTCAAATGTGATTGCTGCACTAATGTTTTTGTGGTTTTCCCCACGTTTAACGTGAAAATGGAACTTTTCACCTTGGAAAGTTATAAGGTATTTTTCCCGCGTTTTTAGAATGCCTTTGTGGTAGAATTTCAACACACTCGGCGCGTATTCGAGAGGTCCGAGGTTCGAGTCCCGGCGAGGGCATTGCGCATTTCTTCCGTTTCCTGACATTAAAAAATTCTACGTTATTCTACAGTGGCGCCCGAACTAAAAACGGTGGTGGATGATGATTCTCCACCACCAGGATTTGGTGATTGGGGCCCCTAATCCCCAGTCGCCCTTTAAAAGTGGGAGTATATAAGGCATTTCTCCCGCCTTCTTAGTATGCCTTCGTGGTGTAATGGTCAGCACACTCGCCGCGTATTCGAGAGGTCCGTGGTTCGAGTCCCTGCGAAGGCATTGCTCCCTTTTGATGAGTTCTTCTGCAAAACAAACGTAATGTCTCTACAAAGTCATCGCTGAAATCATCTCTTTCCTTAGAAAATCCCCTAGTGTGTTTTCTGTAATCTAATCAATCCAGTGCAATCTATAGTAAATATTTAGATATACTACAGATTAAGATTAGTAATGCAGCAAACATATAGAATAGTCTAGATTAATTTATATCGTTTGATAAAGAGATTTCAGATCTGAATTGCACAGTATCTCTTGAACACCAATAATGGTAATTATTCAAAATTCTGAAAACTTGCATTCATGTTAACGGTAAGCTTACGTTTGAATAATTAATTTTAACCTAAAGTAGTTTATACAGTTATCTATCCCAATAAAATGAAAAGTGTAAATTACTCAGTTAAATACGTAGACACATAGGAGAAACGTGTAACTGTAAAGCGTAGAACTTAAGACTGTTACAAGTAATTTCTCAAAGGAATTCCCTCTTTACTTTCCATAAAAGTCGCGTTTGACACTAAAAGCTCTGGACTTGGTAAAATATAAGGCAATCACATTTATTGCACACTTTATATAGCACCAGATACTTCCCGCTGACGAACTCTAGTTTGCAAAGTTGACACGGATCACTTAACTCATTTAGATACTTTAGCTTACCTCTGCCCCCTTCACGCCTTCTTTGTGAACTACGGAACTTATTGAGCGTTGAGCAATTTCTAAAATCTAAACTTTCTTTTGTTGATCACCGATGGTTGGATTGCTCTAGCGGGTGGCTCTGCATTTTGCGCTGAAATTTGATTCAGGGACCATCTTAAAACACGAATTAACTCTCTATAGGTAGATGATTAAGAATATGTACCGCCACCAGCTAATGTAATCTGGAAAATCGAAAAGCAAATGACTATCCAATATTTTATTGTTAATGATCTTGAACTGCTGATATTTAATGCAATGCGAGCAAAGGTTTCTGCTTATATTCAACGAAATGCTTTCCAATCTAGTTTAATAAGGAAAAATTTCTTTCATATACATCATAAAAAATGTTTAAATAACCAATGTAAGATTTTTCTTGGGCGTTGTGTTATATAGTAAATAGTTATAGTGAAACTGTGGAATTACTTTTGTGCAATAGATTTCTTCTCTGAGATAACCAACAATAAAAAAAATTAACAGGCTTAGTCACGAGTATCATCCTACTTTTCAATATTCCACAGCAAAACTTCCACAGTCATTAGGTTATTTCGAAGCAGAAAAGGAAAAAATAAGCAGTGCATTTGGCGGGACTCGAACCTCGGACCTCTCGAATACGCGCCGAGTGTGCTGACCATTACACCACGAAGGCATGCTAAAAAAGCGGGAGAAATACCTTATAAAATAACAAATCATAAAGAATCTTCCAAAATTTCCTTTACGAAATTTTAAACAACTGTATACTTTTGTGGAGAGTTCAACTATTATGATTTAAGATAATTCTACAATCTATATTATCCGTTGATGATTTACGTCTAAAGCATGTATCGTTCAGTTTTATAACCACACAGTACATTACTGTGAGTAAAGCGAAGTTGTTCTTAATTACATCTTGTTTTGTCTCGAGATTGATTATATGAGATTGATTATATAATCTAGGAAAAAATATATATACATATATATTATCCATACCTTAGAATCTTTTATGCAGAATGAATACGTAAATTTAGAAGTTTACTTGAGATAATACTGATGTAAATATTTAAATTTTAAAAAGTGCGATTAAAAATCGCAAAAATTCATACAGAGAAAAATCATGGACTTTTACTTAAATATATGCTGTTTGTACAATCAAGTAATTCAAATCATTTGTGGCCCACCACGGGCTGAGGGATCAAAAGCACAAAGTACAAAAAATTCATCTTAACACACGTTTCCGACCGTATCATGGTTTTTCCCATGTATAATGTGGAAAAGAGTAAGTATAAAGTCTTCTAAGGAGGCACCCTGATCTCAAATAAACAAACCTCTCTCTCTCTCTTTGCCGCATCAGTAGCGTTAGTAATCGGCATAATGAAACTACCAAAATTAAAGGTTTTATTCGGCACCGAAGCTTAAATTCATTGATTTCTTAAAATTCATAAAATATTTAGAGTTTAATCAGAATATTAAGCTTCATTAAAATTATAAGGTGTTTCTACCGCCTTCTTCGCATGCCTTCGTGGTGCAGTGGTCAGCACGCTCGACGCGTAACCGAGAGGTCCGTGGTTCGATTCCCGGCGAAGGCGGTGCTTATTTTTCATTCTTCATGACTTTCCAAATAAAACCTAATGTCTCTACACTGGTGCCGGAACTAAAAAGGTGGTGGATAATGATTGTCCACCACCGGGATTTGGGCGATTGGGTCCCCAAAACCCTAGTCGCCCTTTAAAAGGAGGAGTATATAAGGTATATCTACCGCCTTCTTCGCATGCCTTCGCGGTGTAGTGGTCAGCACGCTTGGCGCGTAACCGAAAGGTCCGTGATTCGATTCTCGGGGAAGGCGTTCTCATTTTTTATTCTTCATGACTTTCCAAATAAAACCTAATGTCTCTACAAAATGAGCTCTAAATCTAAATAATATGCTGATAATATATGTCCCATAAATTTTCTTGGGTAAGGTGGTCTCTTCCCTCTTACTGATCATTAAGTCATTCAGTATTCGCTACTTCTCCTTAAATCACTTCTTTTTTCTCCTTCCTATAAAAACATTTACCTGTTTTTCTCAGAGAGTTCTCCACAAAAACATCCTTCTCCTTAGACAAATAAATGTCGAGTGCTTTATCGTAGTTAATCGGATGAGAAATCTTAATTCCCATGCATAAAAAATATCTACGTATTCAGACACATTTATACATTTTTGGGAACTCCCGTTGAATAAAGAATGGATAAAAGTAGCATATAATAACACATATTGTCTACATTACTCTAATCTAAAGATTGGTTATAAAACAATAGCATTCTAGAACTTCTTTCTAACATTCTTAAGGCAAAATCTAAAGAACAGGAGAAACAGAAATGATAAAAGTCTTTTGAAGTATCTGTGATTAGATATGAAATTGAAGAAATATTTAGAGTAAAAAAAGCACCAGCTTTTGCCACGTACTTCCAAGGACGAACTTCTTGCCTTGATTGCACACTCAGCATATATTGATAACCTTCTACTAGAAAATACGTGAAAGGATTTTATACAGATCAAATGCTAAAGCTTCAGACTAATTTTCAGCAAACTGTTTTCAACGCTAATACGCCTGGATGCTATCGTAAAGCTATACTGCTATTCAAAATTATTAAATGCGCCGTGCATAAATTTTGTAAGTACCTTTTCACCCGTCTCTTATTACGCACTCGTTTACATCGTCTTATATTTCCTGTATATAAAAGCGTGACAGTAAAAATTATTTCATTCCAAACTTTCTGCCTCGTTATCGAAGACGTCTTTTCATCCTAAATTTAAATTCCGGTTATATTCCTACATTTTGCTACAAAATAGCGCGCCGAAAGAATAATTGGTGAAGAAAATGTTAATAAGGAGCAGGAATAGACGTAACGTGAGAAACTTGAAGCGTTATACTGGAAGTTATAGAGAATCCTCTCCTTCAGCTGCGGGAATGAAAATGACAGAAAAGAAACATACGCCTACACGAAATCGACTTGCAAACATACGCCTTCCTTTGTCGTCAATTTCGCTTCTTCAGCTAAAGAAGTAGTTTCTATCTTAGCTTCAAAACTCGAATATTGCATTTTAATAATTTTACTCCAATTCGTATTGTTTATTACTGGCTTCTTTAACAATTATATATTTTGTTATTCTGCTCCCTGTATTCAATTGGAAATTATATTTGATTTATCTTTTTGTTATTTTAGGTATTCACAACAACACTTATTTATTCGAAACATCTTCACAACACTAGAATTAACACATTCCTTGCATTTTGAAAAGGAAAATTTAAAGTGCAGATTGAACAGAGAAATAGTAATTTTCTGCAAATTTCCTAAATTGGATTTTAACCTGTATGATTCATATAACTTAATTTTTTTTTCTTTAGTAAATACTTTTAATGTTGTTCATTACATTATATTCAGCGGACGTACCATATTTATATATTAACAGAGGAAAAAATGTATAAGGTATTTCTCCCGCCTTCTTTGCATGCCTTCGTGGTGTAGTGGTTAGTAAAATCGGTGCGTATTCGAGATATCCGTGGTTCGAGTCCCGGCGAGGGCATTGCTCATTTTTCCTCTCTTTTGCTTCAAAAAAAGGTTTAATGACTCTTCACTGGCGCCCAAACTAAAAGGTGGTGAATGATGATTCTCCACTACCAGGATTTAGCAACTGGGTCCCTTAATCCCCAGTCGCCCTTTACAAGGGGGTATATAAGGTATTTCTCCCTCCTTCTTTGCATGTCTTCATGGTGTAGTGGTCAGCACACTCGGTTCGTATTCGAGAGTTCCGTGGTTCGAGTCCCGGAGAAGGTATTGCTCATTTTTCGTCTCTCTTGTTTCAAAAATATCTTAATGACTCTACAGATGAAGCAAGTAACTCACAGTGTATGTATTATTGTACTTATGAATACTGATATGAAAGCTAAATGATAAACGTAAAACCGTTACAGATGCTTATTAAGTGAACGATATAGTCAAATATTTTATGAAGATGCCATTTCTGCAAACTAAATTTTATAAATTGTGGAATTAATTTCCATGAAATCTTTTCCAATACATAAGTGTTTTCAAAGCAAAAGGATTACGTTATAGCTTCTGCTTGCATGTTTCATATTGAGATGATTGAATCGCATAGAAATCAAATCCACTAGATGACACATAATGTAGAGCGCTTAATTAAGAAACTAACAGTTTAGAGATCAGCCTAAGAATAAAGACAAAACACAACATTCTAAGGCCTTAGAAATCGTCATCAGATGTTATCTTTATGTAAAGATAATTGTTTTTGTCCTTTTGCTACCACTATATTAATTATTTCCAGTTAACATTTGTCTCTAGAAATATCGTTCCAATTTTTGAAGTTTCAGCCGGCTTTTCATCCGCTGTTCAAACTGACTCACAACAATCATTAATTAGAAACATAAGCAAGAATGCCACGGAATCACATTAATATCCAGAAAGCAGAGTGTTTTTTAAAAAAAAAACAATTTATAGCAAATAGTATGCAAAAAATTGCAATAGGTAACTGCATTTCTTGATTAATCCATTCTATTTCTATACCAGAAATCTTTTTCTTGAAATATTTTAATGTATTATGCAATTACATACTGCATCGAGAACTTGGTAAAAGTGGACAATTATGAAAGTTTGATGAAATAATAAGCGGATGAACACGATTTTAGTAATTTGAAGAAGTAATAGTTGTATGAAATTTTGCAAGATGTGTTACAGTACACGTCTGTAATAGAAACTGAATACTAAACTTTTACAAGAGCTCTTTATATGCCTTGAAATTTTTATCAGATTCTTTGTTTTCTTACGTGCTGCTTAAAACTGTGGAACATATGATGTGATAACTCTGTTAGCAAAGTACAGAAGATATTTCTTTTACTTTCTCCAAACTGAAGAGGCACTCTAGTAATATACGTTATAAAACCATAAAAAAAGCATTCAACATAGATCAATGTATGAAAATCAGATTATGACTAAATAAGTTATTTTTAATGATAAACACATCATTCCTTAGAAATTTTTGTATTCATCATTTTTTTCCATGAGGCAACATATTAAGTTCATAAATCCAGGTATAAAATGCCAGGAAATTTTTTACATTAAATCAAGAAAATAAATTTTTCTGGTAGAAGTTTTGGGAAATTTGTGCTTTCTTAGCGAAAATCCTGGCCGGTCAGAGGTTTAATAAGGGTCCCCTTTTTAAAACGATAAAAATGTCCTAGCAAATCCTACTTTTCGAACCCAAACTGTGCTCAAAGAGCATAATAGAAAAATTGCTTAACAGCATGTAATCTTGCTGGAATCAAATTTGACCTGCTAATAACAGTGTTTTAAATTTTTATATTTACGTTTATGTACGCAGACTGAAAGCGAATTTTGAATACGAATCTTTAATATTTAACTTTCAAGGTAACTGGGTTATTTTTCTTCTATTCCTGAGGATCTAATACTAACATTTATGCGTAAAAATGGAGAGGTGGTATAAAATAGCCCAGCTATGGAAATAACATAATAATTTGTATTTTTATTACATTCACGAAATTTTCTACATCTTTCATTCCAGTTTATAAATTTATGTTTAATATTTATCTATTTAGAGCAGAAATTTTTCTTTATTGCGGCTCAGTATGGCATGGACTTTTTCGAACATATATAGTGTAGAATATTTTTCCCTCCGTACCGCGTAACTTCCAGTTGTAATTAGAAGCATATCTGCCTAGCATTGGAAGGACCGGAGTTTGAGTGCTGTGGAGGATATTGGGGATTTCTTTGATTTCCTGGCCTCGAAAAATTGTAAAAGATTCTACAAGTGGCGCCCAAATTAAAGTTTGGTGAACGATAATTCCTCATCTAAAGGATCTGACAACTGAATTCCCGCCTTCGTAGTCACCCTTTAAGTGGAGAAGAATGTGCGGCATTTTCTTCCTCCTTACTGCGTACCTTCGTGGTGTAATTGGAAGCACATCCGGCGAGCAAAAGAGAACTCCGTAGTTTGAATCCAGGCGTGGGCATTGCACATTTTTCATGTTTCCTGCTTCGATGAATGTCTCTACCATGGTTTCATTACATTAATAATACTGGTTTTTTACTGATCTTGTATTATTTAGATCTTTCTGACTTTTTTCTCGAAACGTATATCCTTAATCTGTCTAAATTATTTAAACGTTTCTTCTCATATTTTACTAAATAAAGTCCATTATAAGTTTCACACATAAAATTTTATATATGCTGTTATACAATGTTTCAGATCTATTTTCTATGGCGTTTATGTGTGTCACTTATAACAGTAAAATTTTCTGAATAAACTGAGATATTTTTTCCATGTTAATTATTTTAATATTAAGAAACATATTTTCATTGCAAGAAGCCTGCTACGCAAAAAACGATTTGCGAGGTGGGGAATATCGGTAAATAAAACCCTGAAGTGTATCTAAATGACAAATTAAAAACGAAATACAAGTCACAGAGTTATTAGAACTTATTATAAATGTAAAGTTCGTGACTAAAGGCAATTACACAAAAACGAGCCACTTGAAACTAATGAATAATTCTGCAAGCGAATATTGAATAATAAAAGAAGAAGAAACTAGTAAATAAAGAAATCCATTAAAACAGAGTTTTTGATGTTTGGTATATTTTAATGAGTAAAATGTGTCGCTGTGACAATATAAAATATTATGGCAATATAATAAAAACATCATTAGTGAAGAATAAAAGACTTTAAGAATTGTAATATAAATGTTGATTTTAGAAACATCTTTTATTCATTACAGTAATGGTACAAATGTTTAGAAAAGTTATAAATTTTATGTGTTATAACTACGTGAATTAAATATGCTCTAAATAAGAACATTAAAGATATTATAAATATGACTTGGCTATATTTCTTTGCAAATAATGTTACTGGAAACTGAAGTAGACTGGAATCATTTCATTGTTAGCTGACGTTACGGGTGATTACTTTGAGACGAGGGACGAAATATATGGCTTTAGAAAGATCTTTTATGAATGAAAATAATTATAAGTGCTTATAAAAATCATCAGCTAGATATATTACAAATCAAATGAATTAGAAATCAAATGAATCAAATCTCAATCAATCAAATGATCAATCAATCAATCAATCAAATCAATCAATCAAATTAGTCAATCTCAATCAATTAGAATTAAATGAATTTGAAATCAAATCAAATGAATATTACAAATCAAATGAATCAAATGAATATACATAAATTATTAAGTACGTATATTGCTTTTAAATTTCTCAGTTAGTTAATCAGAGTGTAGTTTTAATATGGAAGACCAACGGTAAACCTTATGGCTCAACTAATGACAAGACGTCTGAAAATAAACAAGTTGCTAGATAGCATGGTTAACAAATTAAAGATCTATAGCTCATGGGACATTCACCTAGACCACAAATGCGATAAAAGTCTAATGCAACGAAAATAGCTCAAAGACCTCGGGAAAAGTGGGAAAATAATTTGGTAAAGTTTTCTAAGTCTACAACAAAAATATATGAATATATTTAAAAAGAAATACATATCCTTAACAAATTTATAACATAGGGTGTCTAACAAAATTAAGCAACTTTAAAGGAATATTAAGATGAGAAATAAATGGAAAATAAATAAATCTTCTAGAAGAGATGGATTAAGAATATTACTTGGCACCTGGGACTATTTACATAATAGTAAATTTTAAATAAGTTAAAAATGTTGTACTATGTAGAGTTTTATGCTTATTAACTAGTTACCTTAATATTTTTTGTATGTACTGACTGTTCTACTTTCATCGATTCCCACCAGAATGCAAATTAACTAATGTATACAACGCAGAGTTCTTGAGTTTAAGGAAGACCATTTTAGAGGATCAATAAGATCAGTAAAAGAGATAAGAGCAGCAAAAGACTATTTTAGAGGAAATTTGACCGTTCTGTTACTCCCAGCTTCTGAATTACTTAATTTCCTGCAGATTGGTTGTAATTACTTGCATGATATCAACAGATCATTTTGATTTACAACTCTCTCAAGCATGAGAAATATATAACAGGAATTTTAATTAAATTTTCTTCTATCTAAGTGCTTTACAAATTGTTATATATATATATATATATATATATATATGTGTGTGTGTGTGTGTGTGTGTGTGTGTGTGCGTGTTTTACATATATATATATTTATGTGTCTGTGTGTGTGTGGTGTTGTGCGAAAAAGACTGCATGACGAAAAGGATTTTGCTAGTTTCCATTAAATTTTAAATATTTAGAGGAAAAGAATAAACAACTTAGTGTAGCAACCACGTTTCTGTTTGGGGGATTCATATTCTTAGAGGAAATCAAAATATAAAATCCTCCAATTCATAGCTTTTTAAACATTTCTCCCTGCCGCATCACCTGCGCCTATTAAGATGCGCTAGAGAAGTGCGGCATTGTTTCATAGACTTGCGTAGTTGTATACTGACAAGACGTCTCTAATTTGAAGTTAAGAACACGGTAAACACACTCGAACACCAAATTAAGTAAAAATAAACGAATTTTAGTAATTAAATGGAAGTTTTTAAAGGCTGATCACCGACTTCAGTAGAGAAGTCAATGACAAGTCTTCAAGACATACATTTTGGAAATACTAGTCACTGACAATGGCTGAATCCACATTAGTGTACGTGGAGATCATAGACGAGTCAAAGCTAAGACTTTATAAGCATATGGTCTACGATCACAAACTTATTTTATGGCATCACAAGCATGTGATTAAGTTATTTATTGCTTAATTTCGGCAAATTGATAATGATCACATTACGAAGATTTAAACATATGAATAACACAACTTAAATTTCGAGCTGAATTAATATTTTTCTAAATACCACAATATTCCTTATAAAAAGTTAAACTGCTTAAATGAATTTAACTTAAAAGCGTTTTTCGAGGAGCGTTTTCTCTCCCTCCAAAACTTTATAGGATTTCTGTACATTCAAATACTTGTTGACGCTTCATAGAGCGTGCTCCCATCTCAGTTGAGTGAGAAAAAAAATCTTATTTTCCTTTCTGGCAGTTAATTAGGTAAATACTTCACTGAATGTTTGAATGAAAAACACAGTCAAATTGTTGTAAAATTTTGAAAGTCACTGTAACAAATTTAACGAATTATATAGAGATAGACATTTTAATTGTTTTTCTGCAGTGCTGTAACAGTAACCCAGAATGAAGAGAATATTAAGATTTTGGTGTGTCTTAATAACCTAAAATTGCATTAAAGACAAGTGTTGCCTTATAAGGTATTTTTGCCCTTTGGCATGCGTTCGTGGTGTCCTGTTCCTCATTTCTTCGAAAAAGCTTATAAGGCATTTCTCCAGCGTTCTTAGCATGCCTTCGTGGTGTAATGGCCAGCACACTCGGTACGTATTCGAGATGTCCAAGGTTCGAGTCCCGGCGAGAGCATTCCTCATTTTCACGTCTCCAGCTTCAAAAATATGCTAATGGCTCTACAGTAGCGTCCGAACTAAAAAAGGATTTTCCACCACCAGGATTTGGCGATTGGGTCCCTTAATCCCCAATCGCCCTTTAAAAGGGGGTATGGAAGGAATTTCTCCCGCCTTCTTAGCCTGCTTTCGTGGTATAATCGTGGTTTCGTGGTATCGCCAGTACACTGGCGCGCATTCCATAGGTCCGAGATTCGAGTCCCGGCTAGGGCGTTGCTCCTTAATCATGTCTCGTGCTTTAAAATAACCTAATATCTCTACAAACGTACCCATATATAGTATCAAAAACAACGCATAATATCGTCACCTGTGAAACACATATTTCTTCAGAACATGAACGTTGTAGTAGAAGTTTAGATATATATATTTGGTCACAGTAAACCTAGATAACATCAGTCACATAATGACATTCGCGAGTTCGTCGTCGTAGAACAGAATATCGAAGGAAATGAAATCTTGAAATGTCCCCAAACGTATTAATCTAAATTTCGACGTCATGCATGGAAAATACTATAATACGTGGCAGGAAAGGAAAATATCCGGCTGTTTTTTAACAAAATGAGCTGCTTAGTCGATCTCGTGACTATGGCGTAAAGAATTCGCCAAAGATTTCAATTCTAAATCTACGAATTAATCTTCATCCTAAAAGTATATGCGACAAGAAAAATCTTTATGATGAATATTAAACATGTTCGCAGGTATGAAAATTGTAATGATATTACGAAGCACGAGTACCTGTTGATGGAAATTGTGGCGCCAAATCCGCGTGGAAAAAAGTTACCAGACATATCTTGCAGCCATTATTCACGCGTGCGAGCGTAGCTCTAGAGAGAAAACAGAGGAGAGAAATACCTTGATATAGAAGTATTTATCCATGTGCTCTGCTGCTTGAGCAGTACTTTCTTGTGAAATTGAATTTAATTCAAGAGTGGGCCAGATGAGGACAAATACTTGAAGGATTTCCCGTAGCGTGAGATCTTGGTGGCGAGAAGAGACAATAAGAGGCCACAATTTCATTTGTAAGTAGAAAAAAACATCTATAGCATTTAGAAGGAGGTGGCACAAGTAGCGCCATCTGCTGGACGGTCACGCAATGAAAAACCGCAATGACAGGCGGGGAATGCTGCCACAGTGCACAGATCATCGGTTAACGAATCAGGAAGCATAATATAGATGAATCGGAAAGTAGTAGTTCACGTGATGTTGGTCAACGTATCAATGCACTGATGTGAACGGAATCAAATTCTCACAGCAGTTGCTTTCCATCTTCAATTAGGGCGTAGCTATTGAATTTATTTAAAAAAATTGTAGTACAAATACTGATATCGGAAAAATGTAAAAACAGGTCGAAAATAAGCTGAGTGATAGGAGAATCCTATTTTAACTGGAAAATGTGGCAGAACTCCGAAGTCACTCAGTCAAGAGAGCAGAGGGAACTTTAAAACCGATCTATTTATAGTTTTTTCCGCCAACTTCCGTTGCCACAGTCGGAATGGAATTCGGAGTAAAAATGTGAGGGCTTGCTTTCAAGCAAATGAAAACAAATATATTTTAGCTTGAAATGTATCTTCATTGAATGAATATAGCTTCGCCCAAGTTATCCCAATGAGGCTTTTTATGATACTGGTGCAAGGATGAAGTCAGCGCACTAATTTTGAATTCAAATGTCCTCTTTTACTTCCCTATGATTTTATTTTCCTAATTGAACGAGTTTTAATTTCACATATTTATCTATAAAATCCAGTTTTCTTAATAAACATCCAAATATGTTATAAACTATGCTTTCTAATCCATAGCCTGCAAAATAAACTACATTGCATTACATACCTAAGCTTCCTTCGAAATCGATAGAACTTTATTCAATACCCAAGCCAAGGTTGCATTTTAGATTAATTTTTTTATCTTAATTATGATTTTAATGCCACCTAAATAAGCTCTTTTGCCTGAAAAAATAATCCAAAAGTCTAAAAATTCTTTGTTAATACCATAACGGAAAGAAAGAAAAATTTTTAATCTTGATTTTCTTCTTCTTCTTTTTTTTTTAATTCCTAGATCAATGTTCGGTTAGCATATCTAAAGCGCCGATAAAAATTCTAGCAATTTTTGCATGGCCCATCTTTGAACCCTGATGACGTCATTAGGTAATTTCCCTCCCATCCTGAGATGCCTCAGCTGAGAGAAATCGCAGGTACTTACACGGGAAGACGCTCGATTGCTTCACTTTGCCCATATTACCATCACCGTGTACTCAAAGCCTTCCGGGAAATTCATTCCGCTTGCTTTTAGAGCTTCGGTTTCGCTGACCAGGCAAAACGACTATTATTTTCTACAGATAAATGTCTAAGTTGGAGATTAGATGGACCTTTAGCTGATCCAGGTTGCGATGACCTTAATAGCTTCTAGTGAAAGAATCTCACCTCTAGCATCAAAGTTATTTACCTGAAAGAAATCTTGACATTTTATTTATTCTGTAAACAAAGGACATAAAACCTTTAGCGTATTAATGACACTTAAATTATTTCACTTTCACTTCGATCAACTTAAAATAACATAAGAAATTAAATGCTCACATTCAATTCCAAACTAATATATTTTTTACGAAGCAGAAAATTTTTAATGTTAAGATGTATTTTTTTTAATTTAGCGAATGAGAAAGAATGGGAATGAGGTTTAACAATGAAGGTATAATATCTCATTAACAATGGAATCATTAAATCTCTGGCTATAGAAACGTAAAGTGATTGACATAATATAACTGTAATTTTGACTATGGTACATTTAAAAGTATTGATAGCAGTCCGGCTTGTAAATTATTATGCTTGAACTAACACGTCACATAAATTTGGTTAAATCATTTGATGCAATAAGATTGTATCTAGTCTATATTTCATAAAAATTATATCGTACAAAAGTATACTTTGAAATTTCGACAGTAATTCAAAAGAATATAAATATTGTTACAGACAGGAAAGAGATAATTGTTTCTCTGTTAAGCTGATACATCACATTTTAATTTCATATCTAGCATATTATAAAAATATAATGGTAATGTGAGTCTAACTAACAGTGCTCACATTTCGCGAAAATTAAATATTAAAATACAACAGAAAACAAATACCGTCTCAGTGCACATTGCTGCTGTATTTGCCACCATATCCATTTAATTTCACAACCTTTCTTACAAACTGACATTAGAGATTGTATCCTAAAAATTTGTAAGATCCTTTAAAGGTCCGAACTATATAGGGAGCTGTTCATCAGAAATTATTTGACGGAAGTGTGGCTGAAGGTGCTTCCATCTGCATTCTTAACTCAGTATTTTATAGAAAGTCTGTTCTTGAACTTCTCGGATATTCATTCGAGACTTAACATGTTTAAGTCCTTGAAATTCCCTAATGCTTTATAAATAATGTTGCCTCAAAAGGCTATATAACCATGAAACGAATTTTGAAAAATGTTAGGTTAGGTTAAGTTAGTTGATTTGTCAAAGCATCCGAGGGCTATCTTTCTAAGGACAGGAATACCTTCGTAGAGTACTTTCCAAAGAAACTGGCTTGTATACACCTTACACATGGACAAAACCACGAAAATCACCCATGCAGCCTAGCCATCTGCCTAGATTCTAACCAGGGTAGAATTAACAGTACTCAGACTTCTAATCATCCGGCCACTGTTGAGGAGGAGTTTTGCAAAATAAATTAACAGTTCTAATATGCTTTTAAGTTATTAAAATACGATAACTTCTTCCTCTGATTACAATTCTGATTAATTTAATTCGAAAACGAACAAGAGAATTCCGTTTTTAATTATTGAACGCGAGTGACTCATTATATATATTGTTACGTTGATGAAGTGATCATGCAAATGAGGAAGAAAGTACTCAAGACTTTATTATTGGAACTAAATAAGTAATCACTTATATACACGTGATGAATAATCTAGAACATTCTAGACTTAGAACGTTCTAGAAAGGGGAGAAAATTCTCTAATAAATGGAACATAAAGGAAATAAATTAACGGGAAGGAAATTTAAGCAAAAAAAACAATTTTCAAGTAACATACCCTCGATAGGTTTTGTACTCGGGACTCTCGGCATCCGAATCCGATGTCTTACGCACTAAGCCACGAGATGCGTGAACAAAAGTAACAATTCGAGCTTCAATATGTATTTTTAAATTATTTTCTACAATGCGCTTAGGAAGACCTTACAACTTGCGTATTAGCTACACATGATGTTTTGTAGGGAAGTAAAATAACCTTAATTCCATCAGTAAAAAAATTATTTAATTAAATTAAGAAAATAAAATTAAATAAATAAATAAGATAACTATAGAATATGAGTACCACGATTTGCTGATACCAGTATTAGTTATCTGCTGATATCAGTAAAAAAAATTACATGAGCCCATACAAAATCGTAGAAAGTCTACCGATATCTACTTCGATTGCATTGATATCAGTCCGTTTCTGTTGACACCAGTAAGAAAAATCAGCGGAGGTTAATATAAACCAGGACAAATCAGCAAAAACTTCTTGAATGCCTTGGTATCAGTGGGATACCAGCAATAAAAACCAAAAAGTATGCAACAATATAAACCAGTAAAATTTTACTCATATCGACGGGCACTTTTTGGTGAGGTGTATATGTATATAAACGTTGCTAAAAGCACACATACACGCACACGAATACGTATCGTATGATTATATATGCGTATGCTAAAAGTATCTAAATTAAAATTCTAACTTTAATTTGCAATAGTTTTTTAACTCTCCAGTTTGATTTGGTTGTTTCCTCTTTCTGTAGCAAAAATAGTAATACCTGCTCATAAAAAATCTCTCTAAAATGCGTAATTTCAAAATTAATCCCTGTCATATGAGTTTACGTAAAGTTAATGACACAGATATTTCTATAAAGTTTCAAAGAATTAAAAAGGTTCAAATTTGGGAAGGGAAACTTTTAGCAGACAACAAGGAAAAATGTGATTCTGTGATAAAAACATGATAAATCTTCTGAACCAAGCTTTCATTTTGGATACGCCGTATTCGCTTCTGTTTCTAACTAGATCTCAATCGCTATTTCTCTTCTTTCACAATGTCTTCAAAAATGTAAAACTTATTTCGATAATACGCGCGTTTACGGCGCCACTTTATCTGTGATGGCTTAAAACTGTTCGTCAACCAGAAAAGACAACTATTAAATTCGGTGATGACTGCAACTATGTCTTTATGTATCGGCTGCCATAATTAACAACAGTGCCATCAATATCTGTATTCAACATCTAAATTATTTCATATGCATTATTCTAAATTATTTCATATGCATTATTCCAAATTATTTCATACATAGCATAATTATTTATTATTTTAAATCAAAACAGCAGACAAGGTATACTAAGTATTATTTACATAATGTTTTTAATAATGAGTTTGTAAATCCTATTTACATAACCTTTTCAATTTTAATTATACATATTTTTTATCATTTATATATGTGATAATTTCGAAGCGCGGTCGCTATGGCTGAGTGGTACGGTGAGAGCAAGGAGTTGATACTAAACTAAATTTAGCCACTTGTCATCTTTATTTGCAGATTTGCAGGCACACTAAAAGACAATATACTCTTTAATCATAGCAATTACGATAATTTCTTGTATGCACATTATATCATCTTATAATAAGAACAAAGGAGGGCATAGAAAAATAGAGATGTTGGCAAGGCGGAAGCTAGGGAAAGCAATGCATCAGAATAATGATGTAATTAATCGCCAGCGCTATTTATACCAAGTTTGATGTACAAGTACAGCTAATCTATAATTGGTTAGTTTTAGTTTTAGTTGCAGTTTTTCAAAGTAACGTTACGTAACGATAGAAAGATCTCGAATTTGGGAGAACGGATGAATTTAGGGAAGATAGCACCAAATTTAGAATGTTAGTTTTGAGGTCACCAATTAGTTTCTAAAGCAGCTATCGTATTTTGTTATATCTTACATATACATATATACAGAGAGAGAGAGAGGAAGGGTTTGCACATTTTTGTAACGATTTTGATTTTCTCCACGAATTTAAGTATTACTTTTAAAATACAAACGTGACTGGCATCAAATTGGAATAAAGTTTAACTGTCGTCTGTAGCATTAAAAATATTCTTTTCTTTAAAATGTCACTAAAAAGTAAAGAATGGCTTGAAGGCTGCGCAGTCAGAACAGAAATGCTCTTATTCAATTATTAAAAAAAGATGTGAAAAGCATGGTTATAATATTTTTACACGTAAAATAAGTGACATGATTCGTATGAAAGGAAAGAAACGTCAAAGTTTGCATCTGACTAGGAAAAAGGCAAAACCTACATACCCAATAAAGGTACGTACATCTCTTATTAAATCTAAAGTCGCATCTTATGTTTTAAAGGAAAATCCAGCCCCCAGAGAGCTATTACAAAATCTTTAAATAACTCCGTAGGAACTCTGAACAAAATTATAAAATATGATTTAAAGCTAATCAAAAGAGAAAAATATGATGTTCACTGAACGCCGAAACATATTTCTCGGTGTAAAACTGTGTGCAGATTGCTGTACGAAGATTATTTGACATGTAAAAAACTGGAAATACATAGTTAGAATTCATGAGGCTTGGATATACTTATCTGATTGCAATAGAGAAAAAGATCGATTTACTACCGAAAAAGACTTAATATGTTTGTTCGGAGAAAACAAGAAAAGTTTTTCTAAAGGTTTTATGGTCATTACTGGATTCTCTTATAAGGAAACCTTAAAATAAGAAAAGGAGAAAAAAAATGTCAAAATTAATTCGGATTACTATCAGAAATATGATTTAACACCTATTTTTAAAAAAGAAATTCCATCTCTTTATCCAAACAATCTACCTTATATTAAGTTCCATCAGGATAAGGCTCCAAGCCATACCTCTAAATCTACTGCTCTATTTTTTTTCGAAAAAATTAGAAATGAAACCAGAATTGAAGCTACTCCCTTTAAATGCATCCCACGCAAGTCCCTTAATGTGTCTCCTATGTATTACTGTGCATCTGGACTTTTAAAACAAGGTCTTTTTAAGCGGCTTTCTAAAACATTGGTTGGAATCTGGAAGATTGTGAAGAAGAAGTGGAATGAAATCAACCTTGATGTTTTAAGAAAAGGATTTTAATGTTGGAAATCAAGATGTAATATTATAGTTAACGAAACGGCTATCCAATTGAACATATTAGAAAATAAAATTCTAAGGTCTGAAAATATACACTCACTTCCAAAAGTTAAGCACGGAGAGGAAAATGCTAATTTCCGGAAGCCAATCAGAATTGAAGATTATGCAATTCGCTGCAGAGGTAGATGGAAGTATGCAAATATGTTAGGTAGCAGCCAATCGCGCTTTCATGTCAAGAAATATGCAAAAAAGGCAGTCTTATAAGAAGCCAGCTCTATGAAGGGTTACAGAAGTTGATTGTAAGTGCTGATAGAAGGAGTTTAAAGCATCCAAACAATTTGTTTTCAAGACATACGTGTTTCTATGACTTCCAGAAGACGAATGGAAGATTCTGAGCGCTGACGTGCTGTGGGGCGCATTGAAGCAGGACAGTCGATCACAGATGTTGCTCCTTTCTTCGACGTTCATCATTCTGTAATTTCACATATATGGAAATAATTCCAAACCACACAGACAGTTGTCCGAAGACCCGTAGCCGGTCGCCCAAGGGTTACAACCCCCTCGGAAGATCGGCATATTGCTATTGTAGCCAAGCGGAATCGCAGAGCGACCTCCACACGTGTGACATCTATGGTTACAGCGTCCATTCGTAAGGCGATATCTGCAGCTACTGTACGCCGAAAATTACATATGAGTGGACTGTACGCCGGGTACCTCGAGTTTGTGTTCCTCTGTTGGGCACGATTACAGTGGTGCCGGGAACATGTCATTTGGAATGTGTCTGACCGGGGCAATGTCATGTTTACTGATGAGTCAAGATTTGCTCTGGAGCCAGATGACAAGCGTATAAGGATATGGAGTGAACAACGAACACGCAATCAGTCCCAAAACATCACGCATTCCGAGGATTGCGTGATGGTGTGGGCAGGGATTTCATTAGGATACTGCACCGACCTGCACATCTTTAAACGGGGTTCTTTGACGGCTGTCGGTATCGAGATGAAGCCCTAGAACCCATTGTGAGATTGAACGCTGCAGCAGTTGGCCCTTCTTTTGCTTTGATGGACGATAATGCGCGTCCTCATAGAGCTGATATCGTCAATGGCACCTGGAGAGTGAAGGGATTTCGCGTACGGCATGGCCAGCATATTCGCCCGACCTTAATCCCATTGGAAATCTTTGGGATGGTCTCGGCCGTGCTGTATCTTCACGTTTCCCACCTCCAGCCACTCTTATTGAGCTGGAACCTGCTCTAAAAGAAGAATGACGATTGCTTAATTCTGCGGTGGTTGACCACCGAATTGAAAGCATGGTCACAAGGTGTCAACTTGTAGAGACATTAGGTATTTTTTTTGAAGCAGGAGGCATGAAAAATGAGCAACGCCTTCGCCGGGAATCGAACCACGGACCTCTCGGTTACGCGTCGAGCATGCAGACCACTACACCACGAAGGCATGCAAAGAAGGAGGGAGAAATACCTTCGTATATAGATGAGGGGGGATCACATACCCTATTAATATCCTTTGTTTTTCATTTTATGCTGTTTATTTTTACTTTATACATAATTCTGTTTAAGTCTGCAGCATGTCATTATCTGATAACTTACAAAAATTTAACATTGTTTTCATTTCTGTATATAAATATTGATTTTGTTTTATGCATAAGTATATATGCTACTTTCCTGCCGAATTTTGTGTCAATCCAAGTAGTATTTGTTGATTTTTTTGCATTTTACATCTTCGTGCTTAACTTTTGGAAGTGTGTGTATAAATATTCGCAAAATCATTACAAAAATGTGTGAGCACCCTCTGTAATACATTCAGAAAAATTTAGCGTATCTAATATTCTAAACTATCATATTTTTTGGCATACTTAAAATATCCAGTAATACATTAATTAGCATTTAAAATTTTAATTACGTTTCTTACATACATATGTCTATGAATAAAGAATGAATTTTTCAAAAAGCAGTTCTTCTGCAGACTAATTGGTGAACTTCAACATACAGAACAGGGCAAAAAGACGTGGAGAAAGCACCAGAATAGCATCATCGGGTGTGCAGGTATAGTCTACATCACTAACTGTACAGCTCCATCCAATTTTGATATAAAATACCTGAAGGAACAAGAGTTTCCAGTCCCTCCTCCTTATCACCATACTTCCCGGGGGGGACAGTCCCGACTAGCCAGTATTTTAAGTGCTCCCATGCAGCACACATACTGTATACCTACAAACATCCAAGGACATGAACCCGAGCTCAAACACGTGGCAAACAGCATAGCTAACCAGTATACTAATCAAGACGAGCTTCAACAAACAGCCGACTTTCATTTGATATTGATAAATATTGTGGGAAGTTTAATTGATTTATGTCCTGTAACCTAAACATATAATAAAAACTTCCACATATATATATATATACATAAAATGTGTGAAATATTAATGTCTCATTCCTTTTTACTTAGAAAAATAACAGAACTATCTTTTCCTAAGAATATCCACATTTCTGTATGTCTAAGCTAGCTAAACGCTCAGGGACTGAAACAGCATTTAGATATTGATTCTGCAGCGCATTCTAATAATACCACTGACCAAAATGTATTTCTTTATATATTTCTATTCATGTAAGTATGTGAAAGCAATCTTTCTGAGGATCGCATTACAAAGCAAAGGAGGCTTTGTCTAAAGTTCCACATAATGATCAAACTTTAAGGAAAGCAATGCGGCGCGAGTGCACAATTAAGGAAACAGCGCACGATATTAGCAAGCAACAATACCCTCAGCACGTGAAGCGATCCACAAATCAATCTAAGTAAATCCTTCTAGAATATTGGACATCGTTTCTTAATTAATCCAGCTAATGAGCGTTAGATTAATAGCATCACAGTTCATGGATACAATTTGCTTGCATCGAACGAGAAATCCCTTGATTAATGCAAGACGCAATGTGCAGAATGCACTATTAGAAGGCCAAATCATTTGATCGCGTGAAAAGGAAGACTGCTGATTAGATCTAAATTAGATAATTTGCTTACAGTTGCCGTATTGTCATCACTATCGCTGCAAGAAACTTCAGTTTAACTCAGGGAGTAATTTATCACAAAGTTCTTTTTTAACTCTTGACTTACTGAAAATGAGCAGTGTTAATTAACAAAGTCTCTCTGTAGCGTTTCATTCGATTGCTCTTTCTTTTCTTGCAAATAGCCATGCACTGAAACAGACCTTAAGATACTGTGGAAAACGAAAGGTTTCGGAAGTTATACCCTTTTGAGCGTGAGTGAATTATCCATATTTTATTGCTTAGCATTCTGTCTGTAGCCCCTCGCCATCCTTCATGTTTATTTTACATAAATTAAAATACTTGAAATCTTAACATTTTCTTTTAATTATTTACTTTTCTATGTTATGCTTACGGAAAGCTTTCTTTTAGTAAAGTTTTGTGTTTAATTCAGTATGAGGAGCCTCAAATTAGTCAGCTATCTAGGCATGCAGAGGAAATATTGTAAAGACATTAAGTTATTTGGAAGAAGGAGAGATGAAAAATGAGCAATGCCCTGGCCGGGATTCAAACCACGGACTTCTCGAATATGCGCCGAGCGTGCTGACCTCTACACCACGAAGGCATGCGAAGATGGCGGGAGAAATACCTTATAATATGAGAGAAGGTACACCACGCGACCTAAATGTCTATCATTCTTGACTGCAGAAGGCAAAAATGTGCGAAAGGTGACCTTCAATTATTTTTAAGGATCACGAGAAGGAACGCAGTCAGGATAATATTAGTTGTTATCAATGAAAATAATCCATACAGCTGAACTGTTTATATAGTGCAGCATACTGGTCAAACTTTGCACTGGGACTAAAACGTCACAGCTCGCAAACGGCTTAGAACGCATTCTTGTGCTTGAACAGCTATCATACATAACTCAACCCATGTCAGCATCTCCGTCAGTTCATCTACACCGTGCAAAAGAAGATAACTACTTTCACGTGTTATTTTATTCATCCTACATTATTCATTCAGCTGGCTTTCAGTCGAAGGAATTCCAGGGCTAAGGCAATGTGATAGCCACTTGGTAGTTTTACAGTCCCTCTAAAAAATGTATTATCTTCTTTAAACATGGAACTGTAATCCTAGAAAAAAATTATGCAATTTCTGAAAAAATGAGACATTTTTCGAATTGTAGCCCATTCCGGAAATTTGTAAAATTTAATTTCAGCATTTTATTTCATAAGCACATTCGGCACTTATAAAAAGTGTAAATCTGGAATAATTATTAAATACTTAAGCAAAAAAATTCTTTATCATAATTAACTGAGACAAGTTTTCGAGTTTTTCTTTGAAACGTTAAAGAGAAAAATTACCGGTGAAACATACGCTAAGCGTTTTTCATTAACACTAAAAATGAAATAAGATACCCCAAAAACGCATTACATTGTTTCATAAATTTATCCGAAACCCAGGTTAGCAAATATAACACGCATTTTCAAACATTCTAACCTCTGCAAAATAATGGAAGAAATATCAAGTATTTTTGTTCGGAGCAACCAAAATAGCATTAGATGCATTAGAGTGTTTACGCATTTTTAAACGATTTCATTAAAGAACTTTTTAAGAAAAAGGCAAATACAAATTTCTGTCCACAGCTTATTACCTGAAATCCAAAATACCGTTTTTTACTTTCACAATGTCACATGTAAGCAAGCTGTTGGTTGAAAGATATGTTTTTGCACTCTTCGAACTGAAATATTCCTACTCCACAACTCAAAATCTTCAAGAAATATCTGATATTAAAATTTCTAGGGATAAGATAAGCAATATTATTAATCGAAAAGGGAAAAACCGTCAGTCATTACTTCTACGTGGAAATAACCCTAAAACCCCTGCTTTTTCTAATAATGAAGATAAATCGTTGGTAACAACAGAAAATCCGCCAACGCAGAGATCAATTGCAAAGTCTTTAAGTACATCTGTAGCAGCAATAAATAAAATATTAAACCAAGATTTACAGCTTAAAAAAAGTTAAAAATTATAATGCTTATCAGTTTTTTCCGCAGCACATACCTCAAAGCAGAACAATTTGTAGAACTCTGCTTGAAAACTACTATGCAGGAGATAAGTAAAAATACATTGGGACCTTTGATGCAATTTACCTAAATGACTGCAACAAAAAAATTCTATTTATTATAAAAAAAAGAGAAAAATGTATAAATCTGGTTCCGCTAATGGAAAAAAAAATTTCAGTAGGGAGTTTAGAATTGTCGCAGGATTCTTTTACTATGGGAAATTAAAACTAAGAAGAGTGGAGAAAAAATGTTAAAATCCACTCATCGTACTATCAAGAGGAAGTTTTGCGTCCCATATTTACAGAATAAATTCCATCTCTTTATCCTATTCACTTTCAAACAGTGAAACTTCATCAAGATAAAGCAACAAGTCATACTTCAAAAAGTGCCACTTCATGCCTTGAGAAAATGAAGAGTGATAAAGGTATTGCATGTACACCTACTCAACGCTTTCCTGCAAAATCTTCTGTCGTTTTACTTATGGTGTCTTGGAAAGAGATCTTTGTAAGCACAAACCCACCACTGTTCATGAATTCTGGAAAGTTCATGATTGATGGACTTAGAAATGTAGCGGAAAAGAAATGAAAATCAATACCCCTGGAAAATTTTGAAAATTTCAGTAAAGTTCTTCTGTCATAGAACTAAGGATGCATACGTATAGTCCAAAAAAAAGCTACCAGCTTGAACATTAAATAAATAATTTTAACATTTTACATTAATTAAACAACCCCGAAGTCGTTCTAATGATGTGTAAATATTCTCTGTAATTTTAATAATGACTTCGACGAAAATAGTATATTCAACTAATTCTAACGAATACAGAAGAGTACATTTTGCAATATCGTATAAGATATATCTCTCGTCTTCTTAGCATGCCTTCGTGGTGTAATGACCAGCACACTCGGCGCGAATTCGAGAGGTCCAAGGTTCGAGTCCCGGCGAGGGCATTGCACATTTTTCGTGACTAAAAAAAATAGCTAATGTCCCTACAGTGGTGCCCGAACTAAAAAAGGTTGTGGATGATTCTTCAGTACTAGCATTTGGTGATTGGGTCCGCTAATCCCCAGTCGCCCTTTAAAAGGGGAAGTATGTAAGGTATTTCTTCCGCCTTCTGAACATGCCTTCGTAAAGTAGTGGTCAGCACGCTCGGCGCGGGTTCTAGAGGTCCGTGATTTGAGTCCCGGCGAGGGCATTGCTCATTTTTTCATCTCTCCTGCTTTCAGCAAAACATAATGTCTCTAGAATTGAATCAAATTTGTCCGTAGCAGAAAGTTTAAGGGAACTGAAATCCAGCCGTAATGGTAAATGTAATTAAAGATTGTTAATGTTTCTGAAACGATTGAAAAAGGGCATAAAATTAAGAGATGCATTTTATCTGATTAAACATAATTTTAAGTAAAATGCAAGGGAATTTTTTATTGTTAATAATTTTATGACCGAAACTGGAACTCGAATACTTAGCTCACCTTAAAAGCTGCTATACTTTTTAGTAAACCATTATAAAGTAAATAAACAGACAACGTAAGGAATTGAATTATTGCGTCTAATAATGTATACTGCTAGTAAGTTATGTCTATTATGTAAAACTTAAAACAAAATATGTAAATTAAATTTTTGAATCTCTTACAATTATAAATTTTTATTTCTATGACGCATCGAAACTTAGCGATTATGAAGGAACCAAGAGAACTACCATTGAACCGGGATTGTCGTTATATCGATGATACAATAAAGCACAAAAGTTATTTAAATTGCTAATTTTATTACTTATATTTTATCAGTTGTTTAATTATTAATATTTTTGTCACTTAATGCCTATGCGATTTTTTAAAAGTTTCTCAGTTGAATTCTGTTCATGTTACATTTTAAAGCAGTAATTGATGATTTTTTTATCATTAGTAGCAAATGAGTTGAAAAGAATTTCATCCTCGTCAAAATTTACCAAATACTTTTTAGTACACTACAGAGCTCACCTGCTTCATAGGTAAACTTTGTAGAGATAGTAGGCATTTTTGGAAGCAGGAGAGGTGAAAAATGAGCAATGCCCTCGCCGGGAATCGAACCACGGACCTCTCGAATCCGCTCCGACCGTACTGACCACTACACCACGAAGATATGCGAAGAAGGCGGGACAAATACCTTATATACACCAAATTTAAAGGGCAACTGGGGATAGGGGACGCAGTCGCCAAAATCTGGTGATGGAGAATCATCACACACCAACCTTTTAGTTCAGGCGCCATTGTAGAGACATTAGGTATTTTTTTGGAAGCAGGAGAGGTGACAAATGAGCAATGCCCTCTCCGGGTATCGAACCACGGACCTCTTAGTTACGCGTCGAGTGCACTGAACTCTACACCACGAAGGCATGCGAGGAAAGGCGAGAGAAATACTTTATAACTTTAATACATTTTTAGCCATTTCTGCTCAAAGCTGCACAGCGGTGAAACCGCTCATCAAAAGTACTTCGACTAAGATTTCAATCCTAATGAATGGACAAGCTGAACGGGCGCTTTCGTTTTTTTCTCCATTTGTAACGTGATTGCAAGGTACTTTTCCTTAAAGTTCTTCCACGAAGGCATCTCATTCTTAAAGCAGGTGAATCTTGCTTGTTTTGCTACAATCTAAATAATCCAATCTTATTCTCCCACTTTCTCTTCTCTTCCGAAATCGCATTATCCCGCATCCGCTGGGAAAGCTTTATCATGCATTTTGCTATAATTTGAGACATATAAGTATCAGTTTGTGAATCCCAACTTTAATTCACAACAACGCGATTCTCAACTCAACCGAGTAACATAACTACAGAATGCACCTCTGCAGGGCAAACTTCTCCTTAAAGTTTCTCAGAGAAGAAAAACGTTAATTGATAAGAAAAAGTTGAAAGCTATGTCCTAAGAAAATACATCTCTTTAGCCTGATTGGAGATCTGCGCGAAGTTTTATAAGATATTGATTTTTATAAAACGTTGTTCTAAAAGTCAAGGAAATTTGTTGCTTAATCGAGAATATTTTGATAATGGTTTTTATACCTTTCTCGCCGAGCCAGTGAAAATAAGCTTTAAATAGAGGATTTTGTTAAATCGATTGTGGTTAAACCTCGTTGACTTAATATTGTGGGGTTTTACTATTTAATTCTGAAGTACTAACTTAGAACCCCACGAACAATGACAAGCGAATAATCGCTTAAGTGTGTGAACAGAACACGTAAGACTTAAAGAGAGTTTACAACCCTTTAGTTTTCAGTATATTTACAATCAGTTCCCACTTGGAAGTTTACACAAAGCCTCCACTCGGGTTAGAACTTAAAGTAATAATAATTTTAACTAAGCTATTTGAAAGGTGCAGCCGAAGCTATCAGAAATCTAACTAGTTGGCCCCTAAGTATTAATTAAATCGGCGAAGCCAAGCATGGGCCTAAGGTATGGCCGAGCGTAGTAACTAAGAGAGAAATTAGCCAAAGGCAAACGCGTGCTAGTCAGGGAATCAGACTCTCTCTCGAAGTCGGTGAAGTAACGACTTAAATAGTACTCTTTCTCTTTTGCATTAACTGCGTTTCTGAATTTACATTCTGGCAGGAAATTGTAAGCTGAAATTAGAATAAGATAGGAAAAACACAAAACTTAAAATAACTGTTAATAAACTTAGGATAAACCTTACAATATTAAAATAATAAAACATCAGTTTCGTAGCAGTTGCACGTTTGTTGTCTTTTTCATTTAAATAAATATATAATGTACAATTTTTTTTGTTTGTTTTTGTTTTATAAACGAGTAAAAACGTAGAAAGGCAGCTACATAGTAAGACAACGATGCGTAATTGTTTAAAGATACATTTACAAAAAAATCAAATGAAATTTAAATTCATATAGTATTATCAACAATTCCTCGAGAACTAGGTATAAAATTTCTTTTCGCAAAAAAAATTTTTAATTTTGAGAAAACTAAATACTCTAACCAATGGATGTAGGATCTGTAAAGAGATAATTCTTCTGAGACTAGAACATCTTCTCCGACAGTATGTAAAATTGCAGAATGCCACATCATGGTACTATACTGTGCACCATTTCTACAAAATCCCTTATCCAGACCTTTATTTTTGCAATAGTTTTCATAGACATGTAACTCCAATTAGTGGCAAACATACAGCTATCAAAGCCAGAGGCAGAAATCTCCGTGCAAAATATCAACACAATATGTAATTAACATTAAATTGTTAAAATGATTTGGGAAACAAAAAATCTTAAGACTAAAGAAGAAAACAGGTTATCTACAGATAAACATATATGCAAGACATCTTATTAATCTGTTATTTTTTATAATTTAAAGGAATGTTTTTACGTTTTTTGTCAAGAAAAAAGGCTAAAACTGTTTTCCTCAAGTTTTGACATCTGAAGGAAAAAATTTTATAGCTTCATCAAAATTAATGTTTTAGCTGCTGCGTTTTCAATACAAAGCATTGCCAGATCGCTACATCTTACTCGGCTCATTGTTGATCGAAGATATCTTTGAATCAATTTCATCTTTTTAGAGCTTCTCTCGCAAAACGCAACTAAAACAGACACTACAAAAAATGCAAATATAAGTTAGGGATTGATTCTTGGAAGTCCATTTCCACAGCTTTAACATTTTCAGTGCAGACCATTTCGTCCTTTTAATGTTCTTACATTCTAGGTACAAATATTCGAGGTTTTTTTAAGGCTTTTCGAGTTAGAGGCCCGAAATGGTCCGCGCTCCTTCGGTACGTTCGTGCTTCCTATTACACAATGTTTTAAATGACCGAAATATTTATGCTTTGCATAGTTTAACTTTAATCAATTAATTGAATAAATAAATACATTTTGTAAAAATCGCAAAATCTAACTTTTCATACGTTCCTCCGGTGAATATAATGATATTTAGGAAATATTTGTGCTCGTTTATAACAAATAAAACTCACGAGGTCTGACTTGTGTTCGTCAAAAATTCGCCAAGATATTTGAGATTAGTCAGCTGTCATATTCAGTGACCGTACACAAATTGAAAAGCGAAATGTTTGCATTTGTACGTAAATAAAAAAAAATATTAGCTTAGAAAATGTTTCCTGATTGTAAAATATTAAGTGACGAGCATTACTCTATGCAGATTATTGTGAAAAATAATGATCAGTATAAATATTTTCAAAATGGAGATTTTATTCACAGAATCTTATAGAATTTGCGTTCTAGAGAACACTGGCAGCCTTTAATAATGGCACGAAGCCAACTCGTAATATTATTTGCAATGATTAAAAATTTTAAATATTTGCATTGTAATGAATTTTTGTACGAATACCAAACGTCATGAGAATATAAATAAAGTATCTTTAGTTTGTGAAAACTTATAAATTACTTTCGTGAAAATTCTTTGGGTACGCCAAATAATTATAAATTAAAGTAAATCATAAAAGAGTATCATAAAATAACATTTGAGAGGGGAACCAAACTCGAATTATTAAAATTTAATTACAAACTGGCCCCTCAATGCAAATTGAAAATGGTGCCAAAATTCGCAAATTTTGAAGTTTAGGGAGTTTGACTTATTTAAGTCAGTGTTCAACCCTTGAAACCCCACAAACACTAATAAGCGAATAATCGCTTAAGTCAGTGAACAGGGACGTAAGACTTGAGAAAGGTTAACTATCCTTTATTTCTCAAAATAAATATGATACAATCAATTCCTGACTCGGAACGTACAGCAAAGCCTCCACTTGGACGTGAACTTAAATTAATATGAAATTAAACTTAACTAAGCTTAACTAAAGCTAACTGAAAGATATAGCAGAAGGTATCAAGATTCTAAGTAGTTGGCCCCTAAATCTTAATTAAGTCGGCGAAGCCTAAAGTACTGCCGAGCGTAGCAATAGCTTAGAGAGACGTAGCCAAAAGGCAAATGCGCGCTAGTCATAAACTCAGGCTCTCTAACGAAGTCGGTGAAACATCGACTTAAATACTACTCTTTACTCATTTGCATTAACCGCGTTTCTGAAAATATATTCTGGTAGGAAATTGTAAACTGAAGATAGAAAAGACAGGAAAGAGGCATAAACGTAAAATGACTGTTATTAAAATTAGGATAAACCTTATAAGTTAAATACCTTACTCAGTTTTTGTCGAACAGGAGTCAAACTCTCTGTGTTGCGTTTTTTTTATATATATATATATATTTTTTAAACATTTTCCTAAATATCAGTATGGGGAGCGAGGGAATGTACAGAAAGTTGGATTTCGTAATTTTTAGAAAAAAACTGATATTTTAAGTTTAGAAATGTCAGAATGTGAATATTTGTCTCATTCTAAACACTTTTGGACTTGAAAGCATACATCTACGACAAATGCAAAAATAATGGCTAAGGACTTTTATGGGCACGATGTAAGCAAATATGCTAACGGTACGTCCTGTAGGAAATCAGCTATATTATGGTTTGCAGTAACTTCAATGATTTTCATCCACCTAAGATGCCATTAAAAAATAATAGATTCTGTGAAAGAATACTTCCGAATCCCGCAATAGCTACTGAGGGACCACTGCACCTGATGACGAAACTCTTATTGCTTTATTGGATTTTCAAGTGCTCAATAATGCAAGATGTTTCAGTTTAACACCCCACTGTGATCTAATTTCGTAACCTCAGCAACGAATCTCGTAACATAATGTTAGCTAAGAAATTCGAATACTTATCCATCATGAAGTTTGACTTGTCGTATCGTCTCTCATAATCGCTTGGCATGCTAACGGCTAACATGTACACTGCATTTTCAAACGCCATTTGTCACCTGGATGAGCAGATGATTTTTGATGCTGCATTTTGCATCATTCAATCCAAATCATTGCTCCAAACCGCCACACGACAGCACCCTTTCATATCGATTATTTGCGTGTGCAGAAAATTTTCGCCTCAAAGTAAGTGTATGTGTTGAACAATATCCCATTTTCAAATTCGTATCCTTATTTGCGATAACTTCTGGGTCCACTAGCGTCCGATCAGTAAAAGCGCTCAACTCTGGTAGTTCAACCCAGGTTAAAATTCCAGTGAATGGGGTGACTGCATGAGAATTTTCGTGCTTTTCCCCATGCGCTAGAAAGTCCTCCAGAAAAGTATCCTTAATTTAGGCAGACAATCTTTGAATGTTATACAGCAATCTAAATAATCTAATCCATTCAACTATGGTTAGTTTCTCTTCCCCAAATGGCTTTTCAAAGAATAGGATTCATTTCCTTTACGTTGAACAGATCCAAAGAATTGTAACATGCGCTCTTAGAATTATACGAAATGCAGACCTTCTTGGAGAATTGGTTGGCTGAGTGTGACTTCCCCAGTTTTCCCTATGTGAAGTTTCCGTTAGAAAATCCTCCCTGAAACCATTCCTCCTCTTACACAAATAGTCCTATCATGCTGGGTTATAAGTAACACCTTTACATTTGAGACACAGGCCACCTGAAAGTTTTGCTTTGGTTACCTGATCGTGCCATTACTTGCATTAAATTTGGAAATCAATGCAAATTCTAAGAACTTTGCTCTTTTGAATGGTCTCGTTATTTAACCGCTTCATTGTGTGCAAAGAAGATAATAAATCACTTCCTTATATATTTACTCACTAGTTATTTTCTTTAAAACAACAGTTCAGAATTCACATTTACTTCTCCGTATTTACTTTTCCAGCATTATTTTTTTCTAGCTCGGATTTAAGTGTCATAGATTTCCGCAATTACTGCTGTAAATTCATTAGGTTATCTCTGAAACAGAAGACATGAAAAATGAGCAATACCCTGGACGGGACACGAATCTGGACCTCTCGAATACGCGTCAAGTGTGCTACCGTTACACCACGAAGGCATGCCGGCATTAGGGAGAAAAAACCTTATGCTGCCACTTAGGTAAGAACTAAAATGTCTAAATTCGTTATTCTTCGGCTAATATATAGCGCTGCGTTTCTGAATTACATCTGAATGAATTTTAAAAAAAAATTAAAGAATTATTAAATTTAAAATAATTAAATGAAAACTACGTTAATGTAGAATTTGAAATAGTTAATGCTTAAAAAACACTTTTTTTAATAATGTTATAAAATCTGCTGCTATCTGATATCAATCATCAAAATAAAACCTGATCCAACGCGTTACAGAATTAGTTATATTTTACATAAAATAAACTAAACGTCGATTATGTAATAAGAAAAAAATTCATTAAATTTTAAAATTAGTAACTTGGAAATCCTAAAAGGTACAATGCACAAGCCACCAACATAAAAATAAACAGCGAAACCAAAACCAAAGAAAAGACAAATTTGCCCGAGCTTTGCAAATGTGGAATTTAAAGTAAAAAAAGGACAAAGTAAAAAACAGTCAACAAGCCAAACAGAAAAACAAAGCATGGGGCCAACCACCAAAAAAACGAAACATCTCTTGAAAACCAAAATAAATGTGTAATAAATAAATTGTTTTCATAAAGTGTCCTGTGATTTTAGAAATACGATAATTTATAAATGAAATATAAAATTCTAAAATAAATTGTAATTTAGATTGAGGATCATAATCTCTTCGAAAGGTTAACAAACTGTTTAGCCAAAATGAGCAAAAATTAGTCCAGAATACTATAGCTCTAGTGCAAATCTTTAAGTTTATTTTTTTTTAAATTTTAAGTTTACTTATGAGGATTTTTATTTTAAATTATTAGTTGTGATTATGTTTATTTGAAGTTACTATTTATAAATTTGCTTTTCGTCCATTCTCTTTAGGCTCCATCTTGAAAAGAGAAAAGTATGATTTGGAAACATAAACACCCAGAAGTTTTAAATGACCTGACTACTTAAAGCAGCAGCAAATTACTATATCGAAATAGCGAGATAAGCTGGCCTGTGTTGCTTTGATTCTGCAACTTTACATTCCGAGTAAATCTTATAAGTTAGAAAATGTTTTCCAAAACAATTCAGACAAGAAGCTTAAAATACATACCGGGGAGCCACCTTTGTGAGAATGAAATATTTAACGGCTGTATGTCTGAATCGAAACAGCAAAAATCTAGAATGCCCTTCTGGGATTCGGCTGGCATGGCTTCAAAATTAATAGTTTTACTCATTTCCCTATTGTATACCTTCCATTCATTTCCGTCCATATTTCATGGACTAATGACGAGGATTCGGTTGTGGTAGTCTCTTCAAAACGCTAATGATATTCACTTTCTAGTAACATGAGAGGTGATTCATGCTCATGTACACAATATTCATCTTCTCTGAATGTTATTCTAATTACGATAGTTGTCACTATATGTAGCGCCCTTAAACTTTTGTATTTAAGCAGCTTAGGTGCCCATAAACTAAATCTCCTTACACTAGATTTAGGACAATATCGCTACAGAAGGGAAATAATCAGAGCTTTTGGAAATGTTATCAGAGAATGAAGCGCTTCTAAGGCGAATGAGTGCGGAAATTAGAGCCTGCATCTAAGTTACACTCTCCTTGATTTAGGTTTCCCACGGGATAAACCAGCGAAAGGCGCAATTTTAAATGTATGGTCGCCTGGGATAATTACTGGGATAATTAGCCAAGAGTATGCCATGGATAAGGATCGAACTTTCAGGAGCGAAGTCCGATGGATTTGCATGGCTTAATTAAAGGAGCTTGTTATTCTCCTTTCCTGATTATCAATTCTCAGTGCTACTAGTATATCAAACATGTCCTTATAGCGACCCTTCTCCTACAATATTGACATTCTTCAGAAATCATTTTCCTGCTATTAATGAGTATGAATGCAGATTTATGCGATATCTGCCGCGGGGCAAGAAAAGGGGGAAGGCTTAAGGATTAACTTTGCTGCAAAATAACATTTCTTGATTCATTTTTATTTTTTACAGTAGCAGACCTGCTATACATAATTAAAAAGTGACCTAAATTCATCATAACTTTCCCGTCTTTGGAAGCGCAACATACCAGCAATTTAAGAAATCCTCATTTCTGTCTGAGAGTAATTCCTTACCATCTGCCGGCGAACGGGCTGGCATCATGGGTATTTTCGTGTTTTCCACATGTGGTAATAAGTACAAGAGCCAGTTTCCCTTTTCTAAGGGACTTCTTTGCCATAATCAAATAAACCAAGCTAAACTTTACCAACTAAACGATAAACTTAGTTAAGCTTAAAAATCTGAAAATTTAATTCCATTTTCCTGTGTAGAGAATAACAGACTCTTGCACGTCGAAAAACGTTTTAACAGTTTTCTCATGAATTAGTTACTTATATCTGTCAGTAGGCATCAGCCAATAACTGAGAGATTATTTTTTACAAGTCGTGATATTTCTCAACCTCCGTTTCTTTCGTCTTTCTCTCTCTCTTCATTTAACTGTTTTTATAAAGTTTCTGCTAATTACTTATTCTGAGGGACTTTCATTTTGAAAATAAATAATAACAAATGAGGAAATTATTTTATTGGTTGAAATATCTGTAATTACAGAACATTACGTTTTGATGAATGTTATGAAGAAGAAACTATTTTACAAAACTAACCAGATAAAATATATCCTGTTTTTCCCACTTCTATTAAGTAGAAACTACGTGTGTACAGTTTGCTACATAGATATTATTAGATGCCATTTAAGAAATCAAAATCTCCTTAAAATGGGCAATTATATGTAAATGGGCAGTATTCTTTAAAGCCTTCAGTAAAAAAAAGGAGGTAAGAAATTTTAACTATGATATTTTCCTGTTTTGGTTATTTTCTAACATGAAGAGGAGTAAGAAGGAACCAAAAAACAGCAGTTTTTAATAATTCCATTTGGGAAATTTAAAATGTTTTTCTTTAAACATATCTTACTTATTTTATGAGGGATTATTATAGAAACAGAAAAAAGAACCTGAACTGCATCACATATATAAAAGACTTGTAAAACTTTTAAAATTGTCTATCATCAATTATGAAAATAAAAAATTTAGATACTGTCCCTACTCTCAGTATTGAATCTCTCTTATGATAACTAAATTTCTTTCAACGTTAATGCTACAGCAGAAACGGTTTTTGTTTTGTAGCAGCTTACTTGGTAGTGCGTGGGAACGTTAAGCTTGGTTAGGTTTGGGTATTTATTCTAGCAAAGCACTTAAAGGCATCTACACTTTCCAAGAAGCTAAAAAAAAGTTTGAGTCCTGAGTCTGATATTTTTTATTTGTGACAGCAGACTTATGAGACTGACAGCGTGCGGGCAAGAATGACTACGGGAAATATTTTTTAATAATATAATATTATTTAATAAATATAAATTATATTTAATAAGCATAAGGATAGAACAAACTAGCTGTTACTGTTTTCTTAAAACTCGTCCATCTATTTCTTTGAGCGTTTGCAACCCCCATCCATTATGCTATTTTTCTACCTTTGCGTATTCGCTTGAGTTCTATTTTTTCCGGAAGAGAATAGGTCAATTTTTTGTTATGTGTTCCAGCTAATGCAAGCCACTACACGGAGCAGGTTCCAACTGAAAAGCATCCATATCAAGCAGGAGGTGGGCAAGCAGTCAAAATCACCTTAGACACAGGATACGACAAGATCCTTTATGCTACAATCTGGAAGCCCCAATCCCGTAATGCACTCTCATATAAAAATAGAACTCTCTCACTCACCCCATTGCTAAACCAGCCGATCTGGGGCTTGTCTCCCTTCGGGTGCGCAAAGACCACAATGGACCAAGGACCAAGGCGATGGCTTACGGAGTACCTTTGCTAATTAAAGCAATTACCTCCACATCTTCGTTAAGAAAAATGAGCAATTCAGAAAGAGCAATGGCTGAAGGAAAGAAAGAAAAATCGCTAAGGTTTAAAGGTCCAGAGTTGAATAAGAAGTCCACGCAATGGGGCGAGAAATCCTTTCAAGCACGCAACAGTGACTGTGACACCCTGTCATCACGCTTCCTGTTCGGATGGGCGAATCCACTACCGTCCGGGGTGGCACAGACTGTCCTTTCTAGCAGCAGAAACAAATTCGTGTAATTGTGCTACCAACAGCCGCTAATGTCATAGTATGATATTAAGCTAGTGTACGCAACTCCAAGAGGTTTCCGGAAGAGAATAGAGATACCTACATATCTTAAGCATATTAAATTAATATGTTATAACAGCTAAGGCTGTCTAACTACCTAATTAACTACTTGCATTCCTCACCCTCAGAAGTTACTTCTATGTGTCGGATAGTTATTGTCTTAATTCTGGCAGCGAAATCACAAAGATACGGTACAAAATTTAAAAGTTTACTTTAAACTTTATTTTCTCACCGCTGATGAGATTAATTTAAGATGATACAACTCAAATGTAAGTCTCCTTGTCAGCAGCATCTTGCTGAACCTTTAAAGTATATTAACTGGAATACACTTCCAGTAAATCTAAGCAAAGCTACAATAATTTGGTTGGACAAATAAAGCTGAACTAATTTGTAAAACTAATCAATCATGCCAGTGGCAGGCGTTAGCGTCTATTCTGAACAGTAGCTCTTTTTATATAAACAAAATTTAGCTGCGGTAACATTGAAGTATCTACTACGAATTACTACTACCCTTACAATTCTTTTTCTCCTTTAAACTTACACCGCTTGCCTATAAAATCTACATAACCCTCTGAACTTAGTGAGTGTATGAGAAAACGAGGAACAAAGAAAAGAATCAACGTATGCTAACTGTTAGTAAAATTTAATTGAAATATCGCACTCGCTTCTTCGGGGGAGAACTTTGATACGTAGTCTTTAAAAAGAATTTACGACAACTGTTAAATTTTAATTCCTAATTCCTTTGAGCCCGACCCTGTTGTAACTTCGTTACAAAGTTACCTTGGAGCTACATAATTATATTGTAAGAAATCATCGAATACAAAATTGCAATAAAAAAAACGCAAAACCGAGAATTTATGTGCGATTTTTGCTGTATCTTTTAAGATAAAATATTAACAGATAGCTAACGCAACTCCTTGATTTCGGATGCACATTAAAATTAACAGTTTGGCAATCGGATGCTTTTTGTCAATGATTGTAAAAGATAATAGAAAATCCAGGAAATGTCATGCTATATCATGTCGTTAAAACAAATATCTACAATATTTGGAAGAATGAGCGACGGCAGTCAAGGAATCACAAGAACTGCTTTTTTCTTTGATATTAATGAATCAATATTCATTCTCTTCTAGAGCCAAATTTAAATACGTTTCACGAAGGTAACTCTTCAGGACTTTATTTTCCACTTTCATGCTTAGATTCTAATGGACGACTCGCCTAATGAAATTAATTAAAGTTCAACTGAAGAAATGTAACGAACAAGTATCACATTGTGAAGTCTCTAAAGTTTTCGAATCAGAAATCATAAAAAGACAAGAGTGTGCCTGATCAAAATCGAAGCCGAAATTTTCCAGTGATAAACTTCCTTCTTGACAAACATTTTCAGTCATTCGTTTCAGCTCATTCGAGTAAAATAAGTAATAAATGATTTTCATCAATGCATTTTTTTAAAGTGCTATATTTTGTGTTGTTGTCAGTTACCAACAGCTTTAGTTTCTCTGCAGTGTACTGGAGCGTAGTATGATTAGCCATTCCTTCTGAACGTTTCTATAACCTCTATAGTTTTCCTATTTACTTCCTTTCCTTTTCCGTATAAAGATTTCCGACAAAATATCTTTATTTCATCTGAATCAACTATAATTACTTAAGGAATATCTGTGCAATTTTTCTTCAGTTTAAATTTATTTTTAAGTAGATTTGGAACCTCAGTCCCTAGACTCTGCTGATAAGCGTTTTTGTTTTCTGTATGAGCAGCATATTAGCATTAAATTCTCTAGAAATTTTATTTTGCTATTATTTTAGGTATCATTTTAAGACTTAGAAAATTAGATGAACCAATGATCTGGTTTTTCCTCTGATATCGTTCCAGACATAATGAATCAGAGGATGTAAAATATTACTGAAAATTTAAGAAGGCCTGGCTAATTCTGTCTGAAGATTTTTTCCATCGGGACAAGACGTCAGAAGGCTCCTGAACTCTCAACTAGAGAAACCTAAAATGGTCTTGAACTCACGACTATAGAGACCTCTCGAGGAATTTCGTTCTACACAGAACTAACAATAAAGTTTTAAAATAAAACATTTTCAGAAAGTTGGGAAATGAAAATAAATTAAGCTCACTTTTATCATGGGGGGATAAACATTCTTTTCTCCTCTAAATGGGAATCGAACTTTCCATGGTACGCTTCCAGCTTCTTTTTGCTCTTTTTTCGATAATGAGGCCTTTGCTCTTTCAGTAAAGAAAATCAGTTCGTGAACGAAGAGAAGCTCTCTATTGCTGGTACGCATCGAACAAGACCTGTCCCTTAGCTGTAAAAGAGCGACAACTGTGTTTTCAAGAATCGTAGTAAATTCGCTTAGTAAAGTCTATAGATTCTTGGAATTAGTTCCGAAGCGGATCTTCCAACTCTAATAGCAATACGTGAAGCAGAAACGAAAGAAATTTTACAAATGCATTGGCAAACATTTAATTTTAATTTCATGTAATACTATAAATATAACGTTAAATCTCAAAAACGCAATTACAGTAGAATTCAGCTTATGCAAACTTACCCGGTCAGAGACATTTCGAAAAGTGTTTTTTTTTTGTACGTGTGTGTGTGTGTGTGTTGTGCGTGCGTGTTTGTGTGTGCGTGCGTGTTTGTGTGTGCGTGCGTGTGTGTGTGCGCCTGCGTGTGTGTGTGCGCGTGCGTGCGCGCGTGTGTGTGTGTGCGTGCATGCGCTTGTGCGTGTGTGTGTGCGTGTGTGTGCGCGAGGTAAACTTCAAAATTTCCTTTTAAAATTTTTGTTTTGTTTTATATCAGGAAAAGACTGTTAGAATTTTTTTTTATTTTTATCAAAATCATAACTTTTAACTTATTGTATCCCTGTCCTGTAAATAAGAAATTATGAAATATGAAAGATTAATAATATTTTAGCTTAAATGCTTGAGTAACTACTAAAAATTCAACTGATAAAAGCAAATTCATATTTGTTTCATAACCGTAAGATTTCAGTTTCAGGAATCGTGTCGTGGAACAGTCAGATACATGGTAATCTCTGTCCTCGATACTGCTGCATGCATTGTGAGCTGTAGTACGGTAACTAATGTTAATAGACTTGGAAATGTCAGAGTCCCGCGATGTCTGTAGAAGTCTAGTGATCAAGATATCTGAACTCACTTTGAGAACATTGACACTGTGCTCCTATCTCTCATCTCCAGGTATGCAGGACTTAATTTCTGTGCTTTTCTGTGGATCGACACTTTGTTTGAAAGCAGAAAGTAATGTAAACATTCATGTAAAAGCGTGTTTCCATAACTTCTATTATTGATAGTTAGACAGAGATTAAAATAGCGTTCTATTTTGCTATAGCGTTCTATTTATATTTCGTTAATTAAAATATAATTTCTGTATTGTTATAATGTCCTTACTTGCAAACGGAATAAAATGCAATGCTATTTGCTACACTGAAATCAATAGGATCAAAACTGTTCTGTATTCGAATGTTTACTTTCTACTTGAAAGGATTAATAAATCTTAAAGGAAATAGTATTACTAAACCAGGGTGATCGAAATTTTAAAATTTTCGTTTTTCTTTCCTCGCCTCACACCTTATTTACGTATTCGTTATTAAACTTTAATGATAGCGTAAAATACATCGGAAGTTCTAACACTCCCTCAAAAATCAATTCAAGTTAAAAAGAATGGTACATATAAGAAACTCAGCATCGATCAAAGTGAAAGTTTCGTATGTAAAAGTAAATGTAAATGTTTTAACAGCTGTAAAATAGGAAAGGTTTTTGCAAAGGTAAATAAACGCGAAACGCCAGTTTTAATCTCGATGACAACAACGAGTAATGCATCGGTAGAAAGTAAAACAGTTAAATGATTTCTGCGATATTTTCATAAACTACAACGTGAAGAATGTCAAAATTTATTTAAACTGTCCTAACGCTTTAAGGGGAAGTTAAGAATTCCCAAAAATTTCGTAAGAACTAAATCAGGAAACAGAAATTCAAGTCTATATAACTCTATTCTGGTTAAATAAGATAATAGATAAAATGCCTAGTTGAAATATTTATTTTTTCATGGAAAAAATAAATATTTCAACAGCCTAATAAACAAGGGAAAAAACTGCCTTCTTAAAATCCCTCCTTAAGATATTTTGATTCACATTAAAAGTATAAACAGTCATCTTCCTAACAGAACATTCGCAAAAGTCATTTATTACACGTCCTCCTCATTTGTGAACATTGGACTCACTACTTGCTTTATTATCATGGCAGTGTATCCCCGGCGGGTGGATAAATCAACGTCAGTAGATACATTATCTGAAACCTGGTAGTCTGTGAAATTTCAATGGAATGAAATTTCACAGACCTACCATTTTTCAGTGTTTTCTTCTGTCTGTGACAGAGGATCAATTGCATTCGGTTGCATCTTGTAATAAAAATCCAAACTTTCTACATTCACTGCTGAACTGTGTCCGACACTACGTGCTTCATTTCAAGAATCGAGAACGAGTTCTTATAGCCACTAAAATAGCTCACATTTACGTGTGCTTAAAAAATATTAGTAAAACTGGTAATTGATTGTTTATTGATATAAAGCCATATTTCGCAGTGAGGAGTGAAATCATGTAAAGTAAATGTAAGGAACAAATACAAAAAATTTGCATAATATATTCCAAAAATCTATAATATTAATATTTATAACTATTTTATGTTATAAGAGCAATATAAAAAATTGAAACGCAGGAGGAAAAGGAAACAAAAAATGAAGTACAAAGAACGCAAAACTAATAAATCGCAGAAAAATCTACTCTTATTCTTTCAATCAAGCCAGCCATTGAATCTTGTTAATACAAATTCTGGTCAAATTGCAAGTACGTCATCAATACGTAAGTGCACATTTTATATTTGACAAGAGCTCTATAGGCAAACTCTTGCTCTTCCTCCTCTAGCCACAAAAAAAAAGAAACCTTTACAGTGTGTCACCATGTCTGTTGTGAAAACTGTTGCTCAAGAAAATTTCACAGCAGAAGGATGCCGGCAATCATATAACAGCGATATAATCATATTCGCGAAGTATTTGGAGTTGTCAGCTTTTTGCTATATATGAATTTGCACGCCGTTAGAAGAGTAAGTCAGATTTAATATTTCAGTTTTTAAATTTCGACTTTTAAGTTTATTGGTTCTCAAAAAGTTATTGTTGTCACCTGAAAAAAAGAAAATGTTGACAATATTCTGAGGAATTTTTAATGCTGCTCGGTTTTATTCTATCTCCGAAAAATACAACATTTCCTTTATGTATCATTTGTAAAAAAAACTTTCAACAATGTTGCAATGAAGTTGTCAAAAATGGAAAGCAATTTAACAGAAATAAGCGCAGATAAAAAGAAGAAAATCTGAAGTACTTTTAAAATCTCAGAGATAAATATTTAATACGCTCAAACAGAGGAATAAAATAATTTTTTATACTATCGACATCTAGCATTATGAACGAGGACTCGAAGCTTCGTATAACATTAATGATCACCACTGTGCGTTATTACAGTGGTGCTCGAGAAGAATTAACAGAGGAGAGTTTCTTTATAAAGCCTCTGGAAACATGCATAAGAGGAGAAGATATATTTCATTGTTTGGAAAGCATTTTCCAGCAGTCTCCTTTAATTCTTCTAATGGTGCACCGACTATGGTTAGCAAATATTTTTACAAATTTTGTATATATATAAATAGTTTTAGTAAATAAAAATTTATAATTTATAATTGGTTAATAAATAAAAAATATGACATATAAAGACAAAAATATTTCTTATTTTTTCACAAATCATTAAGCGAAAATTCACTTAAAATTTGCATAGTCAAAAAACGCATATCTGCGACATTATTGAACGGATGTCTGCGACATAATCGAACAAACAAACAATAGAACTTTTAACTCATAAATTACCTTTTCAACTTTAGAAATGCGCCACTTACAGAACATTTATTATACATGACTATGTTAAATGAAAGCAATGTTACTTAAAACTGAAACTGAAAAATATTGTTGCGAGCATACGGATTCATAGTGGATTAAATACGCAAGTCGATAAAAAGTTAATAAAATTTATTCTTATCCCAAGAAATTTTAAAAAATGCTGAAATTTCCTTAGAGATATTCGTACAATACTACACAGTAGTTGTATTTTAAACTACTAAAACAAAAACAGAACTCGATTCAGAACACAGAGAAAGCTAATCCGATCTCACCGCGAATTCGCTACAATCAATAACAGGACTAAATAAACAAGAACAGTTCGCTTAAAACAACTGAGCTGAGTTGTTTTAATCTGGCTTTTTAATCAAGCACGAGAACATTCTGGTATTTTCGCGATTTTTCTGAATAGCACAAGAGTACAATTACGAGATATCTATTTATTAAATGAGCGTGCTCCTGTATTTTACTTTTTCCGGCGTAGGTTTCTCTTCAAGTAAGTCTCGTGCTGCATTGCACGGGGATATAAAACAATTTTAATCATAATTCTACTAAAAATAGCAAATTAAATACAAAATCCGTAACAGTATTTTAAACGCTGTATGTTTAAACTGATCTTAAAAGTTAAAATCATTTAAAATTATTTAGTAGTAAGCTTTACCCTACACTCGAACTTCTTGTAGAATTAATTTACAAAAATATTATTTTCATTTTGGGGAGGAAAACATTTTGTTACTTTTAAGGATATTCAAATAACTTTTAACGATATTTTCTTGCAAATGATTCCAAGAAAACATTGAACTTTTTCTACAAATTACAGCAATCTAAACGCAATTTCCTTATCAGTTTCCTTCAGCTGATAACGTTTGACGTGATCTACATTTTCGTTTCATAAATGAGGGTATTTTTGCTTCTAAATGTCTCCTTTAACTAACACTGATGAAATTTTCTGACAAATTTTAAGGGCTTTTACCAAAGCAGAATGCTTTAATTAAGAATTAGTACTGTTTTTCTTAAATATATATAAGACTACCGAAACCTCTTAAAACGAGGGGGGATACTGAAAATTATGCAATAATTTTTAGTGTAATGCACTAAAATAATTTGCTTTAATATTCTAGCTCAGTAAAGGATAAAACTTCGAAAAAGGAAGAAGTGAAGTTTAAAAGAGTCCAAAAATGCTTCCTGTTCAAAATGAAACAGTACTAAATAAAACGATAAAATATAATTCAACTAGTATATCTGTCTGTGAGGAAGGGACAAATCTTAGTCTCTCCTTCATAGAAACAAATATACTTAAAATAAGAATAAATAAATTAATAATTTAATAAAATAAGAATACTTAAAATAAAAATAGCGAGGGGAAAGCGGCTTTCTTTTACAACGAAAAGCAAATAAAATGTTAAACAGAACATATAACCGCAAAATACATCCCAAGTTTGCAGTTGAAATCGAATTTTAATTAATTCTCATGGAAAAAGTGGAAAGAGATATAAGGTTTTTAATCGTAACCCGCCTTCTTCGCATGCCATGATGGTGTAATGGTCAGCACGTTCGACGCGTATTTCGAGAGGTGCGTGGTTCCAGTCCCGGGAAAGGAGTTGCTCATTTCACATCTCTTGCTTTCAAAAATATCTAATGACTCTACAAGTGGCGCCCGAACTAAAAAGGTAGTGGATGATTCTCCACCACCAGGATTTGGCGTTTGGATCTCCTAATCCCCAGTCGCCCTTTAAAAAGGGGAGTATATAAGGTATTTCTCTCGCCTTCCTCGCATGCCTTCGTGGTGTAATGGTCAGCACTCTCGACGCGTATTTCGAGAGGTCCGTGGTTCTAGTCCCGGAGAAGGCGCTGCTCATTTTTCATCTCTCCTGCTTCCAAATAATTCCTAATGTCTCTACAGAGAAAAGAAAGAAATCATTAACTTTTGAAATGTCTGATAATAACATCAGATCAAGTCAAGAGCACAAGGAATCTCAGTTTTGAAAGAAAATCTCCTGGGGGACGGATCAGAGAGTTTCTCACCTCACTTTCTCTTCCACACCTCTCGAGACGCCTTTCACCTTGGCAGTGCCACCCTGCTAAAAAGATTCTGTATGCTTAAAAACATCGACGCCTTTCCCGAGATCCGAACCCGGGCTCAAAGCCGGCTATAACATATATTCCCCCCACCAAGGCAGCCATTTTGACAAATGAAACAAATGAAGCTTAACCAGCTTACGGCTTCATCTGGAAGAGTACGGTAATATGAAGTAATGAATTAAAACCAGTAACACGCTTTTCAGTTACCGAGTGAATAATACAATGAAAAATTATAATTATTATATAAACTTATCCTTAAACTTGCTTCTTTAAGTTCTTAAATATACAGTGGGCCAAACAGCCCGCTTGGAAAAACTATACTTTAATCTGAACAAAGTACAATGAAGGGAAAATGTATCCAGATACCATGCATACAAATTTTTAAGATAATTTATTTCATTTTAATAGGCTTATATTTTTCTCGCTACATATCTTAAGACAACGAAACAAATTAAGCACATAAATTTTTTTCCGTAAATGGATTAAATTAATAAAACAATATTTTTTAAAGAATCAAAAGTGCTTAAGATTATAATGGAAAAAAAATATTTATGCGTTTAAGAAATTTCAGTTTTCTTGTATGCCAGTTTTGTTATTAATGTCGTTTTAACTTAGTAATAACTAGTTCCATAATTTACTGCTTGCCTGGGCTTGCTTTACAAGTAGCTTGCATGAATCTGAATGTTTAACCTTTTTTGTGAAAATGAGCACCAAAACAAATTAAACGCTAGTTGATGTCAGAAATCTCATTATAAAAGTGCTCAAAAACAAAAATTCTCTGCATGACATGGAAAGTACGGTAAATGAATTCATGTTACTGTACAGTATATTGTAAATAAGTTTAAAAAAATGGAACTGTATAAAGAAGTATGGTTCTGGAAGATCGTTGAAGCTAAGCGAGAGAGACGAACAATTCATTTTGAAGAAAATTAAATTAAGTCTTTTTGTCTTCTTCGATTGCGTCACAACTTCGTGAAGCTACCAGAAAAAAGCTCTTACTAGAAAAATCAGAAATTTAATTTAAAAAAATTTTGGATATTGTGCTCAAGTAGATAGATGAAAACCATTCATAAAAAAAAAGTTAATAGAGAGGATATCAGAATTCGCAAAAGATTGTATTAACAGGCCTAAAGAATTTTGTCATCAGGTAATTTTTTCGGATGAAAGCAAAAGTAATATTCGACAATCAGATGGACGCAAATTACTGTTTAGAAAAGTTAACAAAGCCATGAAGAAGGCATATAAACAAAGGTAAAACACATTTGTAAAAATATGATCTACAAAACCGGCACAACTCGGAAATTTAAAGTTTTGAGATAAACATGTTGAAAGTTTTCCACGGTTTTGAAATGCAGGAATCACACGTTTAATTAATAGATTACCAAAAGGCTTCATAGGCGTTCTGTTAATAATAAAAATTACAAAATCTTATAAAATTAACATCATTTAAAAAAAAATTTACCAAATTGTGTTACTGCTTCCCCCCCCAACATTATGTTGAATTACACTCGATGGAATATAATAATGAAAAGAACTTAAAATCAAAAAGTCAAATTTTATTAATAGAGCTACCAAATTGTGATATTTGCTGCAAAACTGTGAAATGACGTTCTTAATGTTTCAGTGCTACATCATTAATCAAAGTACAAAAGAAAGTGAACAATTTCCTAAGAATAACCTATATTTTTTTAATTTCGAAATAGAACCTATTTTTATTATTTAAACTTCAGATTGTTCTAAAATGCTGAAAAATAGCTTGGTATTGCAGTGCTCGCGATTAAATTTTGTGGACCGTCAGAATTCTTTTTAGATATTGCAAGAGGTTTTTTGTAAGCTTTCTTCAATTTGCTTCTTGGAAAGATTGAAACTTTTCTTGCGTCTGGATGCAAGAAAAGTAGTATTAATAGTTTTAAACTCTATGGATTATTTCTTCTATAAAACTTCTTTTAAACAAATAAAGTTTTATAGAAGAAGCAATCCAATGACTGTTTTTTTTACTTTCACTACAAAAATGTTGTTGAAGTTTACAATGTAATTGTTAGTATTTAAAATAAAATTTCGTCATGTCTGATCTGTGAGGTCCTATACATCAGTAAAGACATCTGCCGCAAACCATATTGCAGCTAATGTACTAGGTCAGTATTGCATGTACCTACTATGTCATTATTGCATTAATGTGTCAGTATTGCAGCCAATGTACTCTTGACACCAAAGAATGCAACAAAGACAGTACTGTCATTTGTTAATCCGGTAGTGGAGTAAAGAATAAGTCAGTATTGTTGCCGCAATGAAGATAGATAATTTTATTATGCTGGGAACGACCGTGTCTTAAAACTGGCAATTTTCGTGTATTGCCAGTATTGCAGCCTATATAATGGTGCGGGGTATATGACTGCAAGTGGTATAGGAAACATGTACATAATTCTTGGTGTTTTGAATAAATACGGTAAACAATTTTCAAGCAAAGTGAAGGATATTGCACTAAGCATTGAAATGTTTTCCTCTGCTTTAACATTACGTGTATACTTTTTTTTCAGTGATCTTTTTCACAACATGCAAAGGTGGTTTTTAATTTTATTACATTTATATGTTCGTTGTGCAAATACATGTCCAAGTATTTTCAATGATAGTTTTAGTCATTCGTGTATGAATCAGAATATTTAAATTAAAAATTCTTTATAAAATTTTAAATTGTTCTTTAAACTATACGGGTTTATGAATACTGTTTTCCCTCGCTGGGCGTTGCAAAATAAATCAAATGTTCACTATAATAAATTTTGCATTATGAACAACCTAGCTAATTTAATTCACTTGGTGACTGATCTGATCGAACCATTATGAAAGGTAAATCATAAATCATCAGAACCCGAAACCACTATATTTTATACAGTAAAAAATATATTTAAGAACGCAGTATGAAACTCTGTATATCAATAATGCAATGAAGAATAACAGAAAAAGCCAAAATGAAAAATGGCAAGCAACTTAAAACGAGGAAATGGGAAACTGTCAACATACCCTTAAAAATCGAACGCGCTTAACTTTAGCTGTTTCAAGCTACATTAAGCCAAGATGCAATATCTGGAGAGTAAGTGAAAATAATTATTACATTATTTATTCTGGAATTATATTTTTAATACTACTATTAACCTATAACTTATGTAAGGGCAAGAACAAAAATGTGAAGGCAGTATTATTTGGGGTGTTAAATGTAAAATATAGCGGGGAAGTATATAGATATAAAATTTGGCATACTCACACATACAAACACTCGTATATGTGTGTGCAAACTAAAAAATAAGCAAAGCAAATTTATAACTTAAATTAGCAATATCCCCTTAATTCTTCATTTTAATTTCGGTAATTCCCCTCTCTATTCTAAAAATAGAAATAGCTTTCTCGGTACTGCGTCATTTCTAGATTATTCCATATCTCATGACCTTTACGTAACCATGATGATGTAGCTAATTCGGAACCCTTAAGCTTCCATTCTGAATAACTATGGACTTTGTTTCTGCTTCTTTAAATTATATGCAAAATTTTGAAAACATACAGACCGGGTTAAAAAATAGCATAAATCATAAACAAGCAATAAAACTTAAAAAAAATAAAAATTTACAATTGTAGTGGACCAAGCGCAAAAAGATGTAAAACAGAAGTAATCCAACATATGAAAAATAAATGAAAATTTGATAAAAAAAAGTATAAAATAAAAAATAGAGGAGTAAGTTCTTAAAATCTGTAACGCAAAAGCAATAAAAGTTCTTAAAAATTATATTCGTCTGTAGAGTATCAAAGCCAAATGTGTAACGTAAGGACTTAAAAAATCTGCGAATTTTAAACTGAATAAACACTATAAGAATAATAAGAAAAATCTTCTATTGTCACAAAAACTGTATTAATAAAATTAAATAATTTTTAAAAGGAAAAAAAATTAATTACCTGGATTAGAAATCCAGAAAAATTGCAGTTTGAGTTCAAGTGACGTATTAATTCGTTTCAATTCAACGAATGGAATAAGTTGAAGTGTTTAGTTCGACGAATGGAAAAAGTTACCGTGTTAAGTACCAAAATAATTAAAATACTTTAAAAGATTTATATACAAAGAGAAATTTTTGTAAAAGTATAAAAATTAAAATTTGGGAGGTATAAAAAATTAATTAATTCTGATGACAGTACCTAGTAAACTCCCTTCACAAACCCTAAAGTTCTGAGTCCTACTCTAACGTTGTGAGCAAACTACTCTAACTTCGTGATACAAAATGGAAATTTAGAAAAAATGCTTAAAACTTATAAGTAACCTTAAAAAGAATAAAGGCAGAAAACGGAAGAAATTGTAAAATGTTAACATTAACAGCTTCATAATGAAATTGTCAATGTAATGAAATTAATCAATGTAACTTAATACAATAATTTATACAGAGAATTCAGAACATAGAACTCACTCTAGTAGCCTCATTTTGTAAGTAAAACAGAAAATCATTAGACAGTCTAATCTGAATTTAAACTAATGTAAGGAATTTGATTATAATGCCTAATTCAATTGAGTTAAAATCAATCAAACTACGACGTCATAATGGTTTAGGTACAGCTTATCATAAAAAACAGCAGTTTGGAGGTGAAAATAATTTTTAGATTGACAACTGTATTTTAGCTAGCTGTTTTTTGATAATTTATGTGAAATTTTGTTATAGTATTTTAATTAATAAACTGAAATCTTTATTAAAATCATTGCTGTTATTGCAAATGCTTTTCACTCTTTTTGTTTGATTTATAATAGCGTTAGCGATATTTTTAGAAGATATTAGAATTCTAATGATTTAATTTAAATGTTTTGATATTTGAAAAGTGTTCTCTTATCAAATAAAGTAATATTGTTGAGACTATATATTTGTTGAGACTATATACTATATATTTTAATTTCTGGAAAGATTTTATTTTGATATTTAATAAAATTGTGAAAAAATGTACTTATAAGATACGAGTCCCATTCTTCAAAACTAATTAAGTCTTTAATTCTGTAAAATAATTTACAGATCTCGATTAAACTACTGTAAATTTCATTAAGTGTCAAGTTGGCGTACAAGTTCTCAGAAGCATAGCAGTTAATATTGTAAATTTGGTATTTGTGAATAACTTTAACGACTTTATTATTGATAATCCAGTTTTAATGTATTTCATTATTAGTTCGTTTCTGGACCTCAATACATACGGTTTCGAGAATTTTGTTCAAATTAATATCGATTTGTTTTTTGTAATAATTTATTTATTAGCGATAAATCTGAATTTAACTGGACTTTTATGAAATTTTGGAAGACCACGCAAACTGGAGAATTTTTATAGCGTGTTTACTGATAATTTTAAGATTTTTGTGAACTGCTTTAAATCTATTAATGAGTTTCCTTTTCTTTTAGATATTTGGTAAGTCACCTTATTGATAAGTTCATAGCTAATAATATTTAAATAGAACTTTTAACAAATTATACAAAAAATTTTGTTGACATTGTACATAGCGATAAAAATAAATTGGGTTTTAAGCTCTTCAAAACTTTTCTTATGTTCCTTGTAATTAAAACTGATGCTATTAACATCATTGAAATGAAGTTTGTTAATATTTTTAATGCCATTGTAAACATGATGTTTCCATTCTTCAAAGGAGTTGAGTGGATAGCTGTATTTATTGTTGCTGGTAATAATAAATTGCTCAAGGTTATGTTTAATCTTTTTGAGGCAAATATTCTTACTAGGATTGTAGTTGACTCTGAATCTGGTGGACAATTTCATGAATTACTTAGGCTGTTGGTTTTTAAAAATATTAAGATCTCCTGTGATATTGTGCTTGGGATGCTGGTTAATGTATTTCTCAAGCGGCAGAAGCAAGCTGTGTAAATAATTGGTTCACTGTTATGTTTCATAATAATTCTACTTAATTTTGTATTGTATTTGAGTTATTAACTGGGATAAATTTTTGGTATTTGTTGAGTAATTTCTTAAATTTAATTAATAATTTATTCAATTATTAAGTGTATAAAACCGATTTTACAGCACTTAATATATAAGTTCCATGTTTAGGGATTCTGTATTTAACGAAATCTTTAGGCAAGTCAGCACAAATTTTATTATCAGAAGAGTTGCTATGTAAAAAATTGCCTAGTAGTTCTGTATTTTTTAATGCGAAGATATTTTTAAATAGTTTCTTTAGCTAAGTTATTCTTACTGAATTTATAAGTAATTTTATTGAATAAGTCAAAAAGACGACGCAAAAGAGTTTTTTTTATTATTATTATCTTGTATTTATTTATTTTTTTATTTTTACAACTACGGCAACCTCCATTGGTTTTAGTTCAAAAAATCTGCAGGTTTTCATAAATGCTTATATTGCTGGTAAGTTTATACTGCAAAAGAAATGTTGTGCTTAGTTCATGTGGATAAACTGTTTTAAATTTCAGCATGTAATAAGTTTCTTGATTTCTTAATTAAGTCTTCCTTTAGTTTTCGGAATAACTGCCAAGATTTCAGTTTTAATATTATTAAAATTAAGCTGTTTAAAATGCTTCAGTTGAGCAGTATAGTATGCATGTTTTTTATTAATTTTATTTGACTTGCACTTTATAAGGTTTCATATATTTTTATTAATAGTTATTTTATTTTGTGAGCCCCTCTTGAATTCTCTTATTACCCCCGCATTTCCTCGTCAGGATGCAAACGAGTTAAGGTAAACGAGAGTATTTAAACTGTTGGAGCGAAAAGGTTAAAGAGAGCATGATTTCGCTACTGTGAGTGCACGTTGTTAGTTTCTACCAGCAGTTAACCTTAATAGTGGCTACGCCTTCTTGCCATCGAGTTAGTATCCTGCCGGGGTAGGTTTTTCTGAGTCAACCTGTTAGTTTAAATTGAATTGTGTAGTTTCACACTACACCTTACTTTTAAATTTAGTATTACATTCTCTTTTAAGTTCTCACCGCAAGTGGTCGGTGTTTTGTGTAAGCACATAAGTCCGTGCCAACAGTTAATTTGTTTTATATTAAATAAAGGGGCCTTCCCCTGGTTGTCTTTATCTTCAAGACTGTGCGAGAATTCTTAAGTATCAGCACTTAGGTGGATCTAGTTGCATTTTATAACTCAGCCTACTAGATATTGCATCTTTTAAATTAAGGATCTGTGGTTATAAATACTGAGAATGAGAAAGTTTTGGTTCCTTCAACGTATTTTAAATTACATATATTACAAGTGATGGCATAAATGCAGTTAAATGTTTTTAAAGGGTTTGTTCAGAATTTTCTGATAAATTGGGTGCTGTAGCATTACTAATACAGGTCAATCATTTGGTATTTTTACAACTGACAGTGTTAACATCTTTGATACGAACCAGGGCTGTTCCTAGCGGTGGTGCAGTGCGTAAAAGTACGCGGGCGGTGAAAATCAGAGGCGGCCGGACTCTCTCGCGATACCATGACTAAATATTTTAAATTCATTAAATTCATTGTAAGTACTTGTCATATGTAAGTATTTTTATACAGTTTGTCACATGTAAGTACCTAGTGAGTATGAAATAAAAATTTTATTAATCATTGAGCACTTTTTTTAAATTGGGGGGGTGGCAATCTTAGGAAAGTACGCGGGCAGAAAATGACCTAGGAACGGTGCTGATACGAACCATGAATAAAAACAGTATTGAATGCATTACTTTGAATACTGTGTTTAATAGTGAGCACTACAAGCGACTAATCAACAGTGAAAAATCAAAGCCCCAAGGAGGCTGGACTTCTACTTTCACCCAGTTTTGAGGGAGATACATTGGGGAGCGACGGAATCCTGCCCCTCTCCCCTACCACCAAACCATACGACAGGACTTTCAGCTCGCCATGTTTGTAAATGTATAGTGGGATTTGAACTCGGGGCCTTCAGTACCGCAGTATGTTTCCCTAATCACTATACCGTCTAGGCAGCTTTTGCAAGTGCTTTATTCCGAATTGAATATGTGATGAATTTTAAATGAATTTTATTTTTTTTTTAAATTTTATTTTGCATTATTACAACGACTTGTTGCTGCTATCAGTGCACAAGTGGATTAGGTTTTGAATTTTTTTTTTACTTTGTATTTATTCACTTTTGCACTAGCAAGGCCTGCTGCTCATAGCGCACTCGGCCAAAACGTTTTATTTGACTTTGCTGCTACACTGCTCAAAACAGTTAAGAGATATTAAGATCTTGAATACAAACTACGGATGAAGAAATGTTTTGACGACTAATACATGATGTATAGGTGTTGCAAGATATGAGAAAAAAAAATATGAAACAATCAAGGAATAATTTAATTTTATTAACGATATTTGTCGATAAACAAAATATGCACTGTTTGTGCATATTATACAAACAAACAGAAAATGTGATTTCTCGGATGCAAATGATTTTCAATAAGGGGTATGGCTTCCCATGATCGAAGGCAATGTCACATACCTACGAGGCATGGGATCAATAAGGGACTGTGTATTTTCTGCCACTCCTGTAGAAAAGAGCTCTCAAACTTTCAAACTGCTGAATTGTTTCTGGCGGTTATAATCGCATATGCATCGCACAGTTACTTCAGCCTGTCTACAATGCATTATAGTAAGTTGCCAAGTTAAAAAATCCTGTTCCTACAAAATAGAACGCAGCAAACACAAAGCAAGAGAACAGAAAAGTTTCCTTTGTTTACAGATTTCGGCAACATGTCATTAAAGAAAATACTTAAAGTTATTGGGAAAAAAATTTTTTAAGGTGTTTCATTAATCACAGTTTTATGTAATACACACCCATGAGAATTCCCAAGGCTACGCTGTGCGTTAACTGTAGGTTTCTCTCATAATAATGAAGCCCACTAGTGGCCCACAGCTCAACAGTGCTAATTTAATCTGGGTTTAAATCCTGGGAAAGGGAATGAATAGATGGGCATTTTCATGGGTTTTCTCTTCTGTAAGGTAAAAGCCAGACAGTTCTCTCTAGAAAGTCTTTGACAAAAGCACCCCTTCTGCTGGCCATTTAACTTTATAAGAAGGTCTCCCAAAGATTAATTCTCAATTTTTCTGAATAACAAATGTGTAAAATACATATAAATCTGCCTAACAGGTTATTAAATTGTACGCTGGAATATATTCTGATTTTAAGAAACCGCATTTTTCAGGTATTTAGCTGGGAAGAGAAAGAAATGCATTTCGAAATCAGTGTATTCTTAATTTGTAAAACAGATGGCAGCACCATTCAAATCTACCCATGCTAGCGGCACTACATCAGAACTCGAAGCTTCTCTTTTTCCAAAAGAAGGTTGCTTGGCTGTAACTTTTTGCGGCGCCTAACCTTGATACGCCAGACCTATGGTAAATACTGTCACTTAACCATCATAAGAGCTCAGTTAAAAACTGTTTGCGAATTGCACTTTACATACAACTAACTTCTAATTCCATCTATTACACACGTAAAATTTTTACCTTCACAGTTTATGGCAAATTTTTAAAAAATGTGTGCTCGGTCTTGAAGAATTCAGAAAAATATTCTCTACTGACAACCTTCAGAAATACGTTTATTACTTCCTAGCAAAATCTCTTGTTGCACAAATTCGTGCTTACACGAAACTAGCAACTATTACAATAAAATGGGAGGTAAAGACCACATTAACAAGAAGTAATAAAAATAGCATTCTTTTCCTTTTATGATTAATAGAAATATATTCATTAAAAGTAGCAAAAATTGGTCAAAAGTACTGCATGTTAATGTTATTTAATACACGTTAATTTTCTCTCTTTTGACCGCTACTAAACAGCAATAAACGAGAAGGTTTCCCATTTGGCCAAAAATATTCTCACAAGGGTACAGTTACATTCCACGGTCAGAATATAAATATCATCATAATTTCTTTAGAGCAAAATCTGACACTACTAATTATCTTGATTCAGACAATCAGAAACTGCAATAAAAAGGCTGTGTAGAATTTTATAGGATATTTTTAATTCATTTATTATCACTATTTATTGGTTTACTTACAGTTATGTTATCATAATAGAGTGCTTCTTGCTTAAATTGAGTAGAAAAAAAATATTTGAGGAAACATTTATACATTTTCACTGCTATTCAATTTGTGCGCTTATTTCAGCAACAAAAGAGCTCATTTATATTGTTTAGAAAACCTGACATGTAAACAGCTCATATACGTTTATTATTTTCATATAGATTTTTTTAAATTCTATAAAATTCAGCTTTTCTTAGCATACGTTTTAGTAACTGGAAGCCCGTAGTTTTTTTTTACTTTAATAAATGATTTCTTAGAAATCTATTCTTCCACATTGCTTTTAGATATATACAGTATATTGACTGAACTGTTTGAAAGTCAGAATCTTCCTTTTAATAAAGTCAGTACTTATGAATGGCTTTTGAAAGCTGGCATATGAAATGCAGCCTCTAAAAGTGGTCAAGCTAGATTACATATTTTCTGTTTAAGTAGTTTTAGAGATAAACTCTAAAACGAAAGTAGTACAATAGATCGAAATCTTTAACTTAAAGAGTGCTATTATACTAAGGCATAAGAAATTCAATTCAATATTAGACTGTTGGCTCTGTTTGTGGCAGCCAATCGAGATAATTTCGGCAATGTCTTGAATTCAGAAAATACAAGCCACATAAAATTAGATGTAAGGTATGTGATATTTACTTATCTGTTAGTTTTATTTTAATCAATAAATGAAAATATCTCAAATAAAGGAAGAAATCTAAAGCAAATATCCTAATAAAAGGAAAGAGTAAAAGATGTATAGCTTGTAATTTAAAACTGGTTATCTTGATAAAACTAAAAAATTATACCTCTGCTTTTAGTTTTCCTCTCTCTTTCTCTCTCCTCTCCCCCTTTTTTTGTGACTGCGTATGTAAAATATTAGTTTTACTTTTTATTTTTCAAGGATCTTAAACCCACTGTTATGTTTATTGAGTAGATATAGACTTAAAAAGGTCCCACAATGAAAAAAGATATTTTCTCTTTTATATGACAGCATGTAAATTATTAAATAAAAGTAAAGAACCAGCATTTTGCAATACGGTGTAAAAGAATACATCCATACTTTTAAGATTTCTTTTTCTAACAGAATTTGAAATGTACATTAAGAATCTAAGTGTTAAATTTATTGTGTAGAGAACTTCTTTCCTGCATAAAATTTAAGTAATTTTAACACATTAATTAACATATTTAGATGAAAAGAGTAACATGCATGGGTTTCTAGTGCGTAAATATTTTGAGGGATTATTGTGAGTGTGGCAGATGTGAGAGGTACCTCAAGTATTTATATTGTTGTAACAAATCTAAGCAACCTCATGAGGTAGTTTTGATATAACAATTCTGATCAGTCTCCTGTACTAGTTTTGATACAATAAATCCAATAAATAAGTTTAACTAGAAATTCTACGTATCTTTCAAGCAATCAGTTCCAAACTTGAATCTGAAGAGTTGTTTGTGTAGTATAATTATAATCTGATGATTTAGATATGAAATAGTGCAGCTTATGCACTAGTAATTTTTATTCTTTTCATCAAATAATTGTTATTTTTTAAAATCTATTCCTTCCGTTAATTGTAAAATTAAGTGAAAGAATACCTGTTTTATGAGGTGAAGTGTCTGACTGTACAGTATTTTGCTCTAAAATAATTCGTGACGCTGAGAAACGAAGCACTACTTAGATAATTTCCTTTACTTCCGCATGTTATGTCTAGATGGCAGCACTATACTATTCGATGCTAATAGAGTTGGACTCTCTATTTTTTACTTTTTTTCAACTTTTCGTGCTTTTAAAGCCTCTCGTTTCTTATATGCCAGTGACCGTCATGACTTGATGAAACGTGCTTAAATTAAGGTATGGGTTAAGTTTGCTTAAGGTGGTGAGCATGCTTAAAGTGGCATGCTTTACCTTAATCCAAATAATCCAGTTTCCTTTCAGTTTACTCAATCACTCGTCGCTTTAAATTTAATTTAATTTCAATTCGTGAATTAACGAGGGAGAATTGAGGACTTCTTTGCACATAAAACTGTTCTTTTAACTGCATTATAGAAGAAAATTATCACTCTTAGCAACAATAGAACAAATCTTCGTAATGGGCCTGAGCGAAAGAGGATTTTAACTTAGTCTGTTAGTGAACTGAACAGAGTTTGTCCCTTAGCAAAAGGGCTTCTTTTAAGCTGTAGACAGTATGTTAAAATCCTTAATGACTTTTTCATAGCTCATAAATATAGTAATCATCCCAATATTGTTACTATAAGCACTTAAAACTCAATGTTGTACTATTATTTAAATAAGAATATTTTTTTAAGAAATATCTTATATTTAAGAATATAATAAATAGCTAAGAAAAATATTTTTAATTCGGGCGGAGTGAAACATACGCATGCGTTATACAGGCTGCGCTTTAACAATAAGATTCCGCAATGAAATTTAACTGAAAATTATAGCTCGGATTGCTGACGTGTAATTAGATAGGGTTTCGCATCGAAATTTCCCATATATTTGAAAGATAGTAAATATTTCTCGTAGCTTTGGCTTTCGTTTGTGTTTCCTTAACTCTTCATCTCATGCCTGTGTTATGTAGAAGTTTATATTTTGTCAAAAGGCTTGTTTGGATTGTGGGAATTTATTAAGGAAAGAATTCGAGACAGTCGGGTAAAATTAGAGATTTCTTTCCCAGGCTATGAATGAATGTTGGAAGTTTTTCAAAAGCACTAATTACTGTTGCTTCTTTAATTATATCTCCAGGCGAGAGTAGTTGGTTCATCATCATTGTCAGCCGTGATAGTTTATGATCATTAACCATGATGTTAATCATAACTTGCTAACGTCATGGTAAATAATGTTGGTTAATAAAAGGTCGTTTCAAATTTTCAAGATAAAACAGTTTTTAAAATAAGACAGGGTCACTGCGGTTAAATATGAAAACCATTTCCTCCACCTGACGATTTATCATTTAATATTAGTTTGTATAAGAAAACAAAATTATTTCTACTTCCCTTGTAATGGGTTTCTGCATTTTTCAAACTGTGTTCTTTTAGTCTCCCAGAACTGTAATCCACCATGTGGTAACTTTGAAAGTAGCTTTACCGGCAGCAGTCGCATTAGGTAGAATTTGGCTTTGCAAGAATAGGCGATAGCACAAGTCATAAATATTCGTCAATTTATGAGTATGGTTAGTCATCGCCAGATAATGTTTTACTATTATCACGGCTTAAAAGAAGTATTAAAGCCCAGAAATACTGTCATGAAGATTATAAGCATCATAAAGGTTTTAATCAACGAGGCACTTCCTTTTGAAAGTCAGACAATGAATCGGCCAACATTTTGGATAATGAAATTCTGAATCACGCAGTTTTTTAAATTATGTACAGCTCATGAAAATTTGGGCTCTATTATGGGAGCTAATACGCTTATAGTAGGAAACAGTTTACATAAAGAATCAAACAGTTAGAACAACAAAAAAAAAAGCTCGAGTAAACCACATGGTGGATATGTTGTCTTTCTGAGTAAAACAGCCGCGAACATGCTATTTCAAATTATAAACAAAGCATGAATTCCTGAATACAGATTAATTTTTTCGTCAATCGGTTTAGTATTATTATTTCGTATGTGCTTAAAGATATTATCTTCTTTCATGTGTGCGAAATAATGATGGTATATGTTAGGGACTTCTTGATCTACTAAAACACTGCAGCGTCTTAAATTTGCTGCCAAAAACTGTTTATCTATTAGCATAGATGTAGCTACAAGTTACCATGGCCAGTGTATTAGTTTAAAAAATAAAATTATTGATGTAGCTAATTAGCATGTTCATACATGTTGCTATGCCAACGTCTTTATTTCAAGATAACTGAATCGGCACCACGCCGATTTTTACGAGCCACAGTCTGCTTGGGCGTTAAGAAATCTGTAAAAAGTCGTTAGGCTAACTTAATTCTATTCTATTTACTTGTTACCTTTTAAGTTAAGCCAAAAATATTGGCTTTTGTAAGCACGAGTCGGTGACATCTATGAATAACATTGAGTTAATAAAGGGTTCTTTGCACCCCTTTCTCTGGACTTTGTCGAACTTAAGGATAAGTCCTTACACAGTCTGTTAACGTCTAGTTAGTTTATGCTCGCTAAGGACGAATAGGAGACGTTATAAGGCCACTAATTAGCGGCCTTATATCGTCTCCTATTCGTCTCCGATTCCTATCCTCATCCTAATGTCTACGCATTAAATTGTAGCCGCTATAATATAAAGCTTAACGCATAATAAAAAAACGAAATAAGTACGAGTTGAAAGGAAAAGGAATTTCCAAATTAAAATTAAAGTTTTATCCTTGCACACACACACATACATACATATATATATATATATATACTGTAACCACAAAAGTCATTACTCAGCCTTTATTTTTGCAACCGTTGGTAGTTAGGCGTGCACTTCCACTTTAAAAAATGTTTCAAGAACAAAAATACTCCTGGCTGGACATTCTTAAAATTAAAGTTTATAGTTTTATGAAAGTGAGGGGGAAATTTACGAGTATTTTTCTCATTCTCTTGAATTTAGTTTCGCATCTCCCGTTACATAATTAAATTGGCAAGCTAAATTCCCCAAATTCTGAAATAATTAATGAAATATATATCGAAATAAGAGTTAACATCTCTATAGAGTTAACATCTAAGGAAAAATTTGAAAATGTTGTTTATCGACTGTAGGACAAGGCTGTTTTTTCCTGCTATTCCTTCGCCATAGTTTGCTTTTAACATACCTTTAGCTGAATCGTGTACCGAATGAGAATTTTCCGTGATAGAGATTCACGCATAGAATTTCAGTCATAAAACAAAATCTGTTTCTGAATTTACGTAGGGATTGCCTGGCTATAAGAATTTCAGCTGTTTTGCGATACAGCATTTGCTTACATAAAAAGTATATGTTAATATTCACAATTTGAAATTACTATTCAGGATCTCTGCCAATAGAAAAACTGTACAAAACAGAAATGAAATTTCTGCCATTCATATTTTCCATTTGTATGACATAAAAGGCGACTGATATTTAAATGGATTCCATCTAGCGATTATGTGTATAAAATTGTTGAACACTAGTAGCTTTGCCTCCAGATTCGATTCTCGGCCACATGGCATCTACCCACGACCTCATAGCATTGATTGGCGAACAAGTAAAAATATGAAAAAAATTCTCCCTTAAACCGATTCCATTAAAAGAAAACAGGCTTTGCATTTTTTCAGTCAATAAATTTGATGAAAACAATATGAAAAATATTCGGATTTTTGTGAATTCATAACCAATGTAAGGAGTTTTTGTGATGCATACGCATATTTTCTCTGTGATAAGATTGCAATTAAAAAGCAAAAAATTATTAAATAGTAGTTTAAATAAGCCATGCCTTGTATAGATTTTAATTTATAAACACGAAAACGTCCATGCAGCCAGACCGCTCGCCGGGATTTCAACCCAGATAAAGCTTAAACATTTCCGCGACTTAAGCGCTCGGCCTCTTTATGTTGATTCGAGCTGTCGCTGAATGGGTTCACTACATGGATGGCTTCGTTGATTGTTTCTCCATGCGTAACGAAGAGCCAGTTTTCCATAGAAAACCCTCTGCGAAGTTACTCCTTCCCCTAAGCAGATAGTCTTTACGTTCTTTGTTATAATCGAATCCAATCACAGCGAAGTACAATTAATGACCAAAGCAAAATATATTATTCTGCTTTTTCTTATCCCTTTCTTCTGAAACTTTTTTTTTAATTCCTAAAGCACTTTTAAGAATTATTTCTGAAAATTCAAAAATATCAGAACTTGATATATTTGATATTTTTCTTAAACATATTTTCCTACTTCAGCAAATTAGCTTACAATTTTCATGACATCATTAACGGAGAATGGAAACGGAGTGAAATACTGATTGAGAAATTTTTAATTAGTAGGGAAAATGCCCTGTAATAAAGATTGTGAGAAAGAAATCTATGAACTGTTGACAGTAAACTATGGAAGTTTTCGTCATTACTGTTGAACAAACGTAGATTGTTCGCAGTGAAATGTAGAATGGTGAGCAGTTTAAAATAATATAAAACATGAAACATGATAGTCAACAGAAAGGCTAGAGCGGCCTACATGCGAAGAGTCGAGTATATCTGCTTATAAGATAGAATAGGCTGTCGATTCCTAACATAATTTACACTTAACACGTTCCAGATGTTACAAAAATTCTTTTGTAATAAAATATTAATACTTTTGCTTAATTTTTCGGAAAAACAGGTCTTCCTATTGTGAATGGCTTAAGGCAGGGATGGGCATTAAGTCGATCGCGATCGACCGGTGGACCATCAAGACATTTTGAGGTGACCACCTTTACTAGGACCTAAGACACGCATGCTCAAAGAAACATATTTATGGAACACTGATGCCAACTAGACTGAAGAATCGGCTTTTCACAATCGATACGACTGTATTTACTTAAGCAAATGATTCGATGAATGTGCGAACATTGTACCTTCATTGGAAGCGCACGATAACTGAAAATATAAATTATACGTTCTCTTTATCTCTTCAGGAAAACGAAGTTTTTCTCCTTCAAAATGGCAAAATTTTAAAACCACGTAGTTCAGAACCTAAGAATAACTTTTGGAATGTAATGCACGAAGCATCCTAATTTAAAAAGAGTTACATTTCATTTAACGTCGTTCTTTGGCTGTACCTACCTTGTAGAGACATTAGGTTTATTTCGAAGCAGGAGTCGTGAAAAACGTGCAACGCCTTCGCCGGGAATCGAACCGCGGACCTCTGAAATACCGGCTCAATGTGCTGACCATTACACCACGAAGGCACGCTAAGAATGTGGGAGATATACCTTATAACCTGTGTGAATTTGCATTTCCAACGATGAATATAAGAAAGACAGTATATCGTTCACGTCTCAAAGACGACCGTTTAGAATCCAGTGCAAGATTAGCAGTTAGTAATTATACACCGAGATATTCAAGATCGGCTGACAGTATGCAGAGTAAGTCTTCTACTAACTATAACTATCTTTAGATGAAAATGAAAAATTTTTAATGCATTTTGAATTGTTTCATAAGAAATGCATCATTTGAAATGATTATATTTGTATCTTGCGTTTTGTTTTAAGCGCGCTTATAAAAGAGGGTTTTCAAAGAAGTTTTTTTAGGTAGGGTTAGGTAGGTTAAGTATATATTCCATATTTATTATTAAGTTATAATAAATATTGTAGATCATTTTTTAGCTCACCACACCTTCGCCATTGGGTGGATCGCAACACCTTGAAAAAATTAGAAGTAGGCCGTACCTGGAAAAGTCTGCCCACCCCTGGCTAAAGGGATTAATTGCACACGTTTCATCGGCTCTGTTCAGAACCGGTTCCTTTCGTTTACTAAACGCTTTAGTGCGGAGTTTCTCAATTTGTGGTCCTTGGACAGCGAGTGGTCAAAGCCGTAGCTAGAGCTTTCACCGTCTAGAGAGAGCTAAAGATTTCGCGCAATCTCCTGTTTGCCAAGAAAGGAAACAATTTCAATCTAAAATTTCATAACATCAATTTGCCCCACCCTGGAGGCTGCACCCGGGACAGATGTCCCCCCCTTGATCCCCTTAGCTATGTCAAATTCAAATTAGAAATCGAATCAACTGCGTATACCACAATGTAACTGAAAATCTCAGAGTTTGGAAATAACACGTGGCAATCGCCTATCGATTTTTTTTCCAAAGGCTGATATTTTATGAAATTTATTACCGGCTACCCTACATTATGGAGTTCATACTCTAGTCTTAGGACAAAAGGGGACTTTTAAGCATTATAATCTGCAGTGCTTCTTACCGGAATACATCCAAATATAGAACAGCTATACAAGAATCGGTAGGTTCATCCATCTCATTAATGTAATTAACAGCCTGAAATATAATAGCACTGAATTATAAAAAAATATAATATTTTTTATTAACTTAGTTACTTAATGCCATTAAATATCAAATGAATTTTAATTAATCTTTTTAAAAAATGTAAGTATGCTGGTGTTAACATACACTAAAAACTTTACTTTCGAAGGGAACAAAAGTAATGTGGTCAGCAGAACATTCTAACTTATAAAAATTCAGCATAAAGGACTTAGTCAAAGGATCAAAAGAAAAAGATATCACCTCGCCTTAGTAACAAAAGAAGGAAAAGGAAGAAAGTAAGCAACTTAGGAGTACAAAGATCTTACAGATAAGCTAGTACCTTGTATAAAATGTTTTGACAAATACCGTAATTTAGTGTGAAGCAATAACCATTTTATATGTCCTTTCGTTTTCTCATAAACATTCTCTGGCCCTTTGTAAATTTACTTATGATAAACAAATTATTTTTTTTTAATTTAGCATAGCATTATATAACGTTATGTCAATAAAGGTATGATTTAAAATGTAATAAATTGCCTTAGAAAATAATAATTCAACAGCAATTCCAATTGGAGTAGGTAAATTCAAATAACAGAAAATTATCAAATGATATCAAAACAACTGACTCCAATCGGAGCGAGATTTTCTTCATAACTATTTTACTATTATTCAAACAGATTGCACTAAAACTTATGGAAAGTGCTACTGTAAAAGAAATTTGTACATAATAACGCAAACAAATCTGGATTGACCACTGCTAATAGTCACTCATACCAGAGATGGCAGCCAACCTGTTGAGACACATTTAAATAGCTTTTGAATACGTTAGGAATTAGCAATGGTTTTCGCTGATTTTTCAGCCTAAGAAAAAATTTTATGCCAGTTTGCTAGCATAAGAATGAATTCGGATGTCTGTGTCAAGCTATTAGAACAACTTGTTCCATGCGAAGAAACTCTGCAGTGAGTAAAATGCTCCAGAATGATAATGCATTCGCTCCCGAATCACAAAATAGAGGTATCAGCAATGAAACACTCAAGACCTTCACGCTTCTCTGACTAGAAACTTATAAGAATGCTATGTGATATCTTATTCAGAGCAATAAACTGAGATGAACGCCAGTTTTCGAGGACTGTACGTCTGAAAATCGCATTGTGTAGGAAGATGTTTACTGTATATTTTGATAAAGTTCTCTGATCCATGCCTAATAGCATTAAACAGAAAAGATCAGTAATCTCATAATTTAAATCTCTCCACTTAAAATTATGTAAATTATGGTGATTTACTTTATATTTTATAATCTTCCCCTCTGCTCTGTGTGTGTTGTGTGCTTTTTTTTTTGTTACTGTTTTTTTCACATATAAATGCTACTGAAAAATTTATGAATGTTGTAAAATACTTTTCTTGCTACCATGTATATTTTATTTTCATGTTCATTTGTTCATTTAGTTTCTTGCAAATTTCAAGATGTCTCAAAGTTTTGTTTTGATTCTGGGTCAGCTTACAAGCGAAATGTTTTTCACGATGACAGGGAAAGGAAATCCAGAATAAATGAAAATCCGTGATGCACGAGAATGTGAAAAAAAATAAGCTAATTTTGCCTATGGTTGCAGCTTAGGGGTTGTTCTAATAATAAGGAAAATGTCGATTATGTCGATATTGAAGCACCTGTATTTCACACACGCGATGTACGGGGGGAAGAAAAATTTAGAGCTATATCAAAAAACTCGACACCTCGCAATCTGTTTCGTCTCTGAAGCATAAGAATATGAATCGCATCATCGCCATTGTAATTATATGCTGGAGTTTCTTCTTTACAGCTAATAGTCGTAAGTAAAGTTTTTCTACGCTATCTCAGTAGCTTGACTAACGAAATAAGATGACATTTAAATACCAAAAAAAATCGGAGATATTTCTTTCAAAATACACATGAAGCATTGAACGCTTATTACTGTTTCCACCCTCCAAAACAGCATTTCGTTCAACTTTCACTAACTTACTATTTAGTTTTCTTTCTTTCTTTCATTTCACTATTTATGTATTTACCTAGATTTTAAAAAATTTAAGATCAAGCAAAAACGATGACGTTTGAAATAAACTTCCACTGTACAAACCTGTTAAATATTTATTTATTTAGGAAACATGGGGCAGCTTTATATGTGTTGAACAATACTTGTAAACTTACTTTCCAAATTTCGATTCTAGATAGAAGAGGAATGCATAAACATTTTCATATTATCATGCCGCAAGACTTAAACAGGGGCCAATAATCTCCAGAAAGCTTTCCACGAGTACAGCCTCCCATAGCAGACGTTTTACTCTGTTTTTATCTTTGTTTAGATTTACTTAAATCATGAATCGTCTGTTATTAGAAAAAAATATGTGACTGAAAAAAAGCAAATGATTATTAAAATCTTTTATATATCTTACGCGTTACAAAATTAAGGAAAAACTCATTTTAATATGAAAATCAAAATATCAAAATAATTTAAATTTGAATAGTTTGATTGTTGTTGTCATCATAAATTGAGATGACTGGTGACCTGAAAATTACTTTATTAGCTTCACGCGAAGAAATTAAATTCGTCCTTTGCACCATTATTTTTATGTTTGGAAGAAATCGGCGAAGGTCACAAATATTTATGAGAAACAACCCGATTTTTTATGGCTTGAAACTAGTTATTTGTATCGTTTTAAATGTAGTGAAAGTAAATAGAACTGTTGAACGCAAAGAAATGTTTCAATTAAAAAATAAAACTCCGAATTTTTTTATCGAGGGTGGTTATTTATAGCATCAATAAAAAATTCTTGTTTCGTTTCCCTTCATTCTGTAAAAACAAATATATATTTACAAAAAGATAATAATATTGTTGCGTGCGTACGGGTTCGTAGTGGATTGAATGCACAAGTCGTTAAAAAGGTCGTTAAAAATTTATTCTTCCCACAAGAAATAAAACAAAATGATGAAATATTTCTTCAGAGATATTCGTACAATATTACAATATCTCAAACGTTAAACAAAACTTAAACATGTTAAACATGTGAAAATACTGAAACATCTGCTGCAACCGATCAAGCGGGTACGCCTCCCCCCAGTACGCCAAGCAAGGCAACTAGACCCTGCCCCGCGACAATGTCCAGCTACACACTGCCTTTCCACTGCAGAAGCTCCTGGCCAACATGGGATAGGTGTCCCTGAATCACCCACCCTACTTCCAAGACTTGTCGTCTCCGAACCTTTTCTTGTTCCTCGAATTGAAATCAGCCCTAAACAGCCAGAGGTTTTCAAACATTTCGGACATCCAACGTGATGTTACAACTTAGCTGAAAGCCATCCCTAAAGAAGAATACGCCAGGAGTTTCCAGGACTTGTACAGTCGTTCCTAGATATGCATTCCCACCAACAAGATTACTTCAAAAGACAGTAACAGCTTTTATATATAAGACAACAATCCATTGTAACTATAGACACATTCACCGAACTTTCTGGACGAGGTTGTATGTTAACTCTAAATATTAACTCGGAGAAGAAAGAATGAGACAAACAATTTAAAACAAAGCATACTATATGCTATATTGCCTTCCAGGATTTAAGAACAGAACAATAAATAAGATATAATTCACAAAGTTATGCCTTTGTTTGGCTCAAAATATTATAAAATATAATTCATTGATATATTTATTCATAAGTACATCATAATAAAATAAAAATATAAACAAAACTTAAGACACATAATTTATGTTTAATACGGGATTGTTGTCAAATTAGAGAGTAATATTTAGATACTATTGATTATGTGTCTGTTAAGAACGTGGAATTATTGTACACTTGTCTCGCTAGGGCAGCTGAGGTACAGTCAACACCTGAATATCGAGGGAAGGGAGAGGCTGATTAACCATCTCGCGTATTAACGGGGTTCTGCCTAAAAACGGAAGTTTATTTCATTTTTTTTAAATTTCCAATGGCGAGGCACACGAACAAGAATAAAAACTAATAGTAGAAACAACATAAAAAATATTGAAGAGATAACAGGTGTAAGAAAGAATCTTCTAGCGTCCCAGTATCTAGAAGCATTAGTATCTCCATGGAGAGCTCCGAAGGTCATGTTGGTCCATACATTCGTTTTTGTCATACAAGGGGCAAACAGCATCAGACAGAACCCAATGCGACACAGATGAGCAGCCAGGCAATCATGCCCGGTAAGTAGTCGAAAAGCAGCCACTGCCTCCCGTCTTGACTTATCGACTACATCTAAAAGACGATTTTTTTCCACATTTGGCTTCAGTTTTACATAGGAGTTCATCCTGTTACATCGACTGCATAAATTGTTTTATAAATGGTTTAGAGGTGAGGAAAGAGGTTTTTTGTTTTGTACAGTGTAACAGCAATGCACCCTTTTTAGCAAGAAAATTTGCCTTATCGTTACCATGTATTGGCCAGAGTCGCATAGCAAAACAACACGCTTATGTCGAGACCTCAAGGAAATCAAGATGTTAAAATGCTGTTTTCTCAACATCTGTCCATGGAATTATCTCCGGAATTTTTTTTAAGCTCTGTCAAAGGAAGGGCTCCTTCTGCGTAAGCATTTATATAATCGTGATAATAGTTAAACAGGCCTAATGCGCTCTTTAGAGCAGTTTTCAGTCTTGCTAAGTTCGGCAACGAAAACGTAACATAAATATTTTCGGCATTTAAACCTTCAGATTGTTAGCCCGTTGTATATCTTTTTATTTCATAATTTATTTACTAATGGAGTGCCGAGTATATTATCTCCTTTGAGAAAGTTAGTCGAATTGTAATTGAATGAGGGGCATTTAATTTTTATCTCATAGGTATAAAATTCGGATTTAAATTTACGCCTTCAAACGTGCCATTTTATGATGTTGTTAGTTCACTGCGTGCCTGTTAATAGAAACTATACTGCACTTAAATTAAAGAGGTAACGGTATTTCATTTGACCAAGATAAGATGATTTTAGTAGAGCTATGGGAAATTCAGCTTGCCGAAGCTTAAATGGCACCTGTAGTTCAGGTTGGAACTTCGCACTATGCAAAAAATAAATAAGGAGTATGCTTGCCCCAGTTAACAGGATCTGTGCAAATTACACTGGTGTGCAAAAATTAAGGACAAGACGGTTTTTTCAATATAACTTTGCACAAAAGCTTTCCAAATCAACACATTTAATACCGTAAGATCCCCAATACGTAAGGACATGAGTAATGTCAGCAACACTTACTAAAAGAGAAATCAGAGGGATAAAAAGAAGCTTTATTGAAAAAGTAGCATAGAGCTCAATGCGACTGAAGACCGAAACATCCCTGTGATGGGTGTCCAGCAAGAAACATCCGGTCTTTAATAGGGGATATGATCTCCCCTGACTGCTAGGCAGGTTTCACATCATTTGTGCATGCTGGATATGTGGTTGTTAATGAGCTGTTGAGACACTGCTGCTCCTTCCTCTTTTAGCACCAATCGCAGTTTCGGAATCGTTACTGGCGATAAGTTACGTGCTGCCACGGGTCTCCCTAGTACGTTCCGTACATGCTTGACGGGATTTAGAGCCAGAGACCTTGCCGACCAATCCATGTGTTCAATATCTTCCCTCTCCAACAGCTCTTCGACAGTAACTGTGCGATGAGGTGGAGCGTTGTCGTCCATGAAGAGGAACTGAGGACCCATAGCCCTTGTGAAAAGACGCATGTAAGGAAGAAGAACCTCGTTACAATAGCAGTCCCAGGTGACGAACCTCCTTGGGAGATATGAAGGTCGGTCCGGCTACCAAGCATTATGTCTGCTCGAACGAGAACTCCGCGACCTCCAAAACAGTTCCTTTTGATGATGTTGAAGGGGTTATTAAGTGTTCCCCACTCTGTCCAGATGTGTATGTGTCTAGAATCGCAACTCAGACTAAATCTGCTCTCATCTGTAAAGAGTACTCGTCCCCATTCATTGTCTTTCCAATTCCGGTGTTCCCGGCACCACAGAGAACGCCTTCTCCGATGGGCAAGCGTTAGAGGTACACACCGTACAGGGCGTCGTGCAAGACTGGCCACGGTAAAACGTGATATCGGTTGTCCAGTCGCCTGTGTCGTGAGTCTAGCGATTTCTCCCGCTGTCTGCCTCCTGTTTCTTCTGGCCTGTGAGGCAATATACCGGTCATCTGCGGGTGTGGTTCCTCGTGGACGACCACTACTAAACCACCGGATAGCTGTTACTGTAGTATGAAATTGTCTCCAAAGTCGTGAAACGATGCTGTGAGCAAATCCGAACTCTGCAGCCACACTTGTCACACTGCGGCCTTCCTCCAACTTCCCAATGATTCGACCTCGGATAAAAGCATCCAGATGTCGTCTAACAGATTGATTATTCGTCATTTCTCGCTGAGGCAGCAACTCGGTGTGATTTTAACTGCTATGCGGCGTGCAATCTCTTTGCCAGAAATACTGATCTTACACCGACAACATGCTTTATACTACTCAGACACTCCCCCATTACGTCTACCTGCATATCTGCGCATTTGCTACCGTACATCACCTTACTTAATCTCCTGGTTGGTCTTTCTATCCGCTCTGCCTCTTCGTTCAGCTGATATGCTAATTTTTCGACTTCGTCCTTAATTTTTGCACACCAGTGTATATTGTGTAAATTTTAATTTGAGTACACGGTTCTCTTTTTCTGCTGACCTGTCTAATGAAGGGTAACGTGGCACTGAAAAATGAGGATGCGTTCTTAACCTTTTTTCAAACTCTTGAGTCAGCTAGAAGTGGTATTAATATTTTGATCACAACAAATAATTTTCGGAGTACCTGTTTGGATAAAAATTTCTAAAAGAGTATCGCAAATCGCTTTAGCAAAAAGACGTTTTAAAGGTATGACTTCCGACAATTTTCAATAATGATCTATTAAACAAAGACAATACCTGTGTTTCTTTGCTGAAAGTGGTGGTATCTCACCAGTAATGTATGCATACACTGTATGAATGGATGCGGCGAGCGAGCAATAGGAGTAATAGGAATTATATTCTACTGTCTTTTGCCCCCCCCAGCTGCCGAGTGGTAAAGTTGCTAAACACTGGCAGTTCGGTCCGGGGCTCTTGACTCCGCGAACGGGCTGGCTACGTGGGCGCTTCCGTGGGTTTCCCCATGTGTGACGCATATACGAGCCAGCTTCCTTAAGAAAGTCCCCCATGAAAGCATCCCTACCCTTAGGCAGATAGCCTTAATATGCTTTCCCATACTTAAATAAACCAAACCAATCGACTATCTTTCAGGAGTTTTCATCGGACATTTTTCGCATGTTCTACAGCAATTTTCTATATCGTAAGATACATTTGGCCAGTAAAATGCAAGTTTTATTCTTTCTTTAATTACCGCATCCCTAAATGAGTTTTAAACGTGGACTTATGAGCTAACTGAAGGATTTTGTTTCCATAGCTTTCCGGCAAAACTAACTATTGTACATTTTCACCTCAAATTTTTAATGAAATAATAATTGATTTCATAAAAATAATTTATTTCTTCTTAATTTCGCGTCTTTAAAAGAGTTTATTTAAGTTTATTAAAGACATTCCTTTATCACAATCTTAAATTTGTTTGGTTATGAATAAAGCTCTCTTTTTTTTAGTCTTTCAATCATCCGTCTTTCCAATCGATCTGTAAAAAAGATTTATATGTGACAGTTCAGCAGCGTCAGCATTCTATCTCGAGTTGCTTTTGTTTCGGCGTTTCCGATTTCATCTCATGGTAAATTGCTGACTGACATATATTCTCCTCTTCAAGCAGCCGATCTCACAGTAAATTAGCATTGAATTTTAAGTTTCATTGTCAACTTAAAAGGAGATTCTACCTCTGAATAAAGACAGCTGTTTGAAATTTTGCAATCAACGGGAATTGTTTGTAAGGTTTATCCTAAGTTTATTAACAGTTATTTTAAGTTCTGTATCTTTCCTATCTTATTCTAATTTCAGATTACAAATTCCTGCCAGAATGTAATTTCAGAAACACAGTTAATGCAAATGAGAAAGAATACAATTAAAGTCGATACTTCACCGACTTCGAGAGAGAGAGAGAGTCTGATTCCCTGACTAGCGCGCGTTTGCCTTTGCCTAATTTCTCTCTTAGTTACTACGCTCGGCCATTCCTTAGGCCCTTGCTTGGCTTCGCCGATTTAATTAATACTTAGGGGTAACTAGTTAGATTTTTAATAGCTTCGGCTATACCTTTCAAATAGCTTACTTAAGCTAGTTTAGTTTAAATTATTATTGTTTTAAGTTCAAGCCCCAGTGGAGGCTTTGTGTAAAGTTCCAAGTAGGAACTGATTGTAAATATATTGAAAAATAAAGGGTTGTAAACCTTCTTTAAGTCGTACGTGCTTTTTTCACAGCGATTATTCGCTTGTTAATGTTCGTGGGGTTCTAAGTTAGAATTTTAGAATTAAATAGTAAAACCCCACATGTTTCTAGCTGTGCCTCAATGACGTCACTAAATGCAGAATTTAAAGTAATTTTACCCTTACTTTCTATTTCTAAATCAAGAAGTAATGCAGCGTTCAAAACTGGTATTTCTGTACCGAGATATTTTATTGCTTTTATTTGTTTCCCTGCAATGTAAATAGTAATCTTTTGTGAAGGTAATTAAGTTTTTCATCAGAACACTCGCGTTTCTGTAAATGCTTAAAATTTACATTAGTAAGAACTGCATTGTCTGTAGGTTTACTTCCTGTGTGCGAATTATCTTTCGGTTTTACTTAAACATTATCGTTTTGTTTATTAGACTTTTAAATTTATTTCGACTCTTCACACAATCTTTAGCTCAAGGTAAAAAAAAATAAGCAACAAAGGCAAAACACGGAATAAAACAAAAATTATTTAATGGATACCCGTTAAATTGATTCAAGAGGTTGGTGTGGCATTACTAGACCACATAGCAATCAGTAGAGGAAAGATATACAAAAACACATGTATTACGATCATCACATCGTGAAAGACGAAATGGTTCGAAAGAATGTTCTATGGAAACATCACGCTAATAACGGATATGCTACCCTCTAGCTGAAATGTATGCTTGCCAACGGCGAGGTAAGCTGGCAATAATGTCGTTGCTCGCTTTTTGTGGCAGTAGCTCCCATTCCTAAATTAATGCTTATCGAAGCTCGTGGAGGGTGCCAGGCAACACAGTGCGACCTGCAATCTGTCGTCCCAACATGTCCCGCACACGCTCTATGGGATTCATACATAGTAATCTAGTAGGCCTTTGCAGATGTGGAACGGTTTCACTCTGCAGATAACTCCGCACCACTCGAGCTGTATGCAGGCGGGCGTTATCGTCCATAAATATCGCGTCGGTACCCATTGCAGCAATAAAAGGACACACAAGAGGGTGCAGAATTTCGTCGTGATATCGGACGACCGTAACGGAACTACCAGGAATCGCGTAGAGGTCAGTGCGGCCGTTCGTTGGTATCCCAACCCATACAAGTAAACCACCTCCTCTGTAATAATGTCCTTCGACGATGTCTGGCGTCCAATAGCGTATCCCTGACTTCCGCCATATCATTGCCCTTCAGGAATCGTTCTGGATGTTAAATTGAGCTGTGTTCGTAAAGAATACGTTGCTCCACTGCTTTGACGTACAGCAGCGATGTTCATAGACCCATTTCAATAACGCTGTGACATACGATGGCGACAAAGGAACACAAACCACAGGTCGCCAGGAGTACAGTCTACCATGCGGCGCAGTTTGGCGGGATATGAGCCGTCCTGCAGCAACAGAGAGATGCGAAGCCAGCTGTCGTGCTGTTAGTGATCTACGGCGTCTTACACATAGCAACAGGAAGCCATCCTCTGCCGTTATGGTAAGCCTCCGGCGTCCAGATCCACGTTTTCTACAGGAGTTTTGATCCGTTTGATAACTATTCCACAACCTGTTGATGACACTACGATGCATATTCGGCTCTCTCGCAACAACGAGTTGTCTTGCAGCAGCTTGCAACATCGCGACAGTCCTCCAACGCATTTCATCGCGGAAATGGCGTCTTCGGCTCTTGCCTTTCGCTTTAGTTATCTCAGATTACACGGAACTATCGCTAGTTTGCAAACTCACGCGTAAGTTCGATATGAACCCTTTCAAGGCGTTCTGGTGTGACTGCGGGATTTAGTTTTATGCTAATTTTGGTTGCCTATTTCCATTCGGCGATGCTACCTCTACCTCATATGTAAATTGCAAGTTTTATTTTCCCTTTTTCATTTGTACCTTTCCTTGTATCATTTGTTGTTTAATTTTCGAGAACGAGTGTAGTTACTACAGATGTAACATTCTCGCGGCTTAAGTGAATGGTTTTGTTCATTTATCTTTGAATCTTTTCGCAATGCTGGTGGAATATATTTAGAATTCTTGTTGAATGAATCACCATACTTAGCACGTTTTTCACCTCTTGTATCATCAAAAAGGTCTACGTTTCGAGGTGAAATAAATATAACACTCCTTCGTCAGTTCTTCTGAACGTAGCAAACTTTCACTTTTCGAACTGCAAAATGGTATATCAAATCATTATCTAATTTTTGAAAAAGTTTATCTGAAATTATTAAGTTTATTAAAAATTCAAAATCACTAAGCATCTGCTCTTACAATAATGTACCCAACATGATCTTAAACGAGAAGCAAGCTGCCAATGAATCTCCCCCCATCAACCTTTTAGCTCGTCAAAACTTTTCTGAATGGCTCATATTCCTTAATGAGTAAAGATTTAATTTTCTCACAATCTTTCAAATCACAGTCTTTAATATACATTAGAATAGAGAAGATTTTTCAGCTATCAATTTTAATAAAATTCCTTTGGCATATTCTTATGTTTGAATGGCTTTTCTATTGAATCAAAGTATAAATTCCGTGATTCGTTATTTTTCAGTACAGAATAGATAATAGCCAGAATAGAATAGACAATAGGAATAGGTAGCGCCTTTTTCGAAAGCTTGTCTAATAAGACTACGTACACTAACGTAATAATAAAGTTATAACGTAATAATAATGTATAAAATACTTATATTAACGCATTTTATACGTTATTACTCGTTTCATTACTAGTTTCGATTTGCAACAAACGCAATTTCGAAATTTTCTCCGATTTTTCCCCTTCTTCAGTCATAGGATTAAGAAATTCAAAGATGAAATCTTTGTCTTTAAAATATTCTTTACAATTGAAACTTTATCTTTTAATTCTACAGCTTTTAAACTGCAATCGGCTTTTTCACCGAGTTGTTTCAAAACGGAAATAAAATCATTTTTAATTATTCTTTAAACATATTTATAAACAAATGATCTTACAAATTACTACAAAATTTCTCACGTTTCTGTGAACTCCAGTCGCTTTTGGTTCACTCAGGGTATTTGGAAAGGAACCTGGGTACTTTTCCGTTGGACGGGCACAAAACAGTCAACGGAATAAAAGTCGAAAATGTTCAACTATAAACAAATATTTATTAATAGTCAACGGAATTAGAACTGAATGAGAAATACTGAATAGTCTGTGAAAAACTTTTTTGTGCTTAATTTCTTTTATACATCGTTTTACATTTGTCATAGTATTTGAATAGAACATGTGGCCACGATTAGATAATCCTTCAGTCGTTTGGGGCCATGTGCTCTGTTCTCTAAATTCATTCAAAACAAAGTACATTTTCCTTTTTTTCTTCCACCTTAATTTTTGATTTAAAAAATGATGAAAATTTGGAAAGACGCAGTCTCCTTTTATCAAGAGAAAGGTATATTGGCAAAGAATGCAACATGCGATCAGAATCGTGAAATGAAACTGTCTTTTTGTGACGGAGTACTTTGGCGGTGCAATCTTTCAACATACCACACGAAGAAGAGCATCAGCAACGGTACGTGGTTCGAATCGTCCAGACTGAGTTTTCAAACATCTATTTATTTACTGCTGGAGCGAAGACATGACATCAGTCAAATGGTGCAAAAAACAACTGGATATGAATCATAATACAGTTGTAGATTGGAGCAACTACTTAAGTTTGTGTACAAGTATTAGCGGAACGTGATAAAAAAAAATTGGTGCTCCTGAAAAAATAGTTGAGATGGACGAGAGCTTATTTACAAAACAAAAAAACAACGCCGGTCGAATTCTTACACAATAGTGGATATTTGGTGGTGTTTGCCGCGAAACGGACGAATGCTTTCTGGTTACAGTTCCAAACCGGTCTTTACCAGTACTGTTAGATGCGATAACAAATCACATCGAAGAAGAGTCAATCGTCTATTCCGATTCTGGAAGGGCTACTGCATAACTAAAATGGAAGAAGCTGGTCTACAGCATTTCAAAGTCAATCACAGGTACAATTTTGTTAATCCCGACACAGGTGTAAACACTCAGAAAATCGAACGACTTTGGGGCAGTGTCAAATGGAGAAAGAAATAGAAAAAATCGGGGAACTTCTCGCCATCATTTGGAGTCGTACCTCGCTGAATTTATGAGGTGGAGGAGTAAGCGATCCATTTGAGCAAATTCTCAAGGACATCACCGTATTCTGTAAAAACCAATAATTATAAGCATTCTTTTGGGTAAAATTGTTTTGTTTACAATTGATTAATATTTGTTTATAGTAGTTAAACTTATTTTGCTTACTATTAGTAAATATTTGTTTATAGTTGAACGTTTTCGACTTTTATTCCGTTGACTGTTTTGCGCCCAGCTAACAGAAAAGTCCCGAAACCTGATATCGTGGTTAACAGAATGGCAAAGATTTTAATACTCTAGATGTATCCATTACGTTAACTATACTAGATGTATCCATTACGTTAACAACTTTATTGCTCATTTATACGACTTATATGTACAAGAATAATTACAAAGCTCGCCCAATTAGTTTAGAGAAACAACCGGAGTTTGAACACTTTTAACTCAGATGTTATTTCAGCACCTTACAAAATCATATCAGCAACACAGGCTAAAACCCAAACTCATACGCAGGTGCGAGCACCCTGCAGAAGTTATCGCAAACAAATTCAAACTTCCACTGACTGTCTTTCATGCTGACCACGAGGAGGAAGCTAAGTAGCTAACCGAGGAGTTTACATGACACCTGGACACACCATGCATAGTTTACATGACACCTGGACTAAATGGCTTCTGCTCTTCATGCCTGATAATGTTGTAGAGCATTAGTATTGTTTTTTGAAGCAAGAGATATTGAAAAACGAGCAACGCCTTCGTGTGGACTCGAATCACAGGCCTCTGGAACACGCGCCCAGCGTACTGACCGCTGCACCACGAAGGCATGAGAAGAAGGCGGGAGAAATACCTTATATACTCCCCCTTTTAAAGAGCGACTGGTGTTTTAGGGGACCCAATAGACAAACACTTGTGGTGAAGAATCATCATTCACTGACTTTTAGTTCGGGCGCCACTGTAGAGACATTAGGTTATTTGGAAGCAGGAGATGTAAAAAATGAGCAATGCCCTCACCGGGAATCGAACCACGGACCTCTCGAATACGTGTCTAGTGTACTGATCACTACATTACGAATGTATGCGAAGAAGGCGGTTCTCCCGCCTTATAATGTTTGCAAGCTTGATGCGACTTTCAGATTTCGTCTTTGCACAAAATCTGTTTTTGTTTATAGAGCTACCATCTCTGCTTGAAAACCTGAGCTACGCTTAACTAAACGCCTTTTCCTACACTTACACAAGTGCTTACAAAATGTGTCTAGAACAGCACAGAAGCAGAAATACTAGAATACAGATTGGTGTCCTGCAAAGTAAAGCAGAAGAAAAATGTATTTTTATTTAATGATCCACATATAAACAATTCTCTAAGAATTTGGGGCCTTAAAGAAGGCGCATTTAAAATTTGCTTTTATCCCTATTCCCTTGCTCTCAAATTATCATCGCTATATGCAGCTTTTTATATGATCCAGTCTGCAAACTAGTATTACAGGTTTGCACTATGCATGTATTATTTACTCATATATTTTAGGTACTATAGCAAAACATTCGTTCACGTTAATTTTAAGTATACCGTTGCCGTTGTAATTTACTGTAAGTTTGACCACTTTTCAGTCAGATCACTGAACGAAATTAAACACTTTATAACAAAAATTGAAGATCATCAGCTCCCACCTGATGTTGCTCAGTTGTATGTGCTTCTAGTGTGGCACAGAAACTAAACGCCTGTCCCACTCTCTTTGAGTATCAGATACAGCTCACTGATGGAGTCAATAAAAATGATATTTGACTTTAATATAATTCTAGCAGACTGAAAGTGGCAGCTTGTCGATGAATACTTCTCAGTTTTTAATCATTAATTTTAAAATTTGTACTCAGTTAATTTCGAAGTCAAACAACAAAAATTAGCGTTATATGTGCGTTATATAAATCAGTCAGCGTTACATAAATCAATCAGCGTTATATAAATCAATATTTGTTCGGCGTGTTATTTTACCTTAATTTAATTCAGTTGTTTATATAATATATATGTTGCTTTATTTATTTGAAAGAGCATACTTATTTTGTTTGCACGTACTTAATTGCGATCGTTTTAGGTTTATGAAAATTGCTTTAATTGAAATAATATATGTTCAGAGTTATTAATTAAACACATTCACAAACTAAGAATATATTTAAAAAAAGCAATATTTGAACTGCAGTCAGGGTTTAAGGCATTTTGTATTTCATTCATTTCTGGCCTTTTTGAAAATTTATCCTGAATATAAACTATTAAGAAAATACCATATATTCTGGCATATAATGCGCCTTTTTAATACAAAAAATAAGATCGAAATTTAAAGGTGTGCTTTATACGTCGGATTTAAAAATAAGAAAAAGATGAGCATGCAAAAATTAGATTTCAATGTGTACATAAATTATGTTTATTTAAAAAAGTGACATAGCTTATGAACTTAAAAATTTTCACTATCGGATAACATCAAAAGGTCGTCGTATTTCTCTTCCGTTTTATCTTCAGGAGCATTATCGAATTCTGTTTCATCTTCACCATCACTTCTACTCTGATACATACACAGCTCGACATTGAAAATGCAACACCAAGAAGGAGTGGTCAGAAATTTATGCAAATTTTAGAGTAGACTCACGTCACTGAGTTATGCGAATGATGTGAAATGCGCAGCACTCCGACGCACGTGAAGTAAGATATAAGGGAAGAAACGTGCAGAATAGGCAATATTCGTGTCGTTATTTCTGCCAGACGAATTATCGAAGAACGTTGGTTTTTGTCCCGGAGGATAAGTGTAATAGGAGAGAATGCCAGGCCGCCGTCAACGAAGGCACTTCCAGCAGATAGACGATTTTACGAGGGGTATGGTGATCGGACTGAGAAGAAAAGGTTGGTCCTTACGTCAAATCGCAGCTGATACCCACATGGATGCGAGCACGGTGCTCGCATCCATGTGGCTATGGCGAACATGGTTGGAACAAGGAAATGTGGGAAAAAGGAGGGGTGCAGGTGCAGCCAAAGTGACGTCAGCACGCGTGGATCGACGAATCTGCCGACAAGCTGTGGCGGTCCCGCAAGTCACTTGTACCGCGATTCTGCAGAGTGTGCAAAATACCCTGGATGTTCCAGTGTCAATCAGAACCATTTCCCGTCGATTGGTTGAACGTGGCCTGCACTCACGGCGTCCGTTAAGAACACTGCCATTGACCCCACAGCATAGATGCCAACGCTTAGAATGGTGACGGACTGGAGCCATGTGGATGACAGAATGGCGAACGTCGTATTCTCAGATGAGTCACGCTTCTGTTTATCCAGTGACATCACCGCATACGTTTGTGGCGTCGACGTGGGGACAGATCTAATCCGGCAGTAACTGTGGAACGCCCCACCGCGCGACAACGTGGCATAATGGTTTGGGGCGCTATTGCCTACGATTCCAGGTCACCTCTAGTTCGTATTCAGGACACTATGACGGCCCAACGATACTTGGACAATGTACTGCGGCCATAGGCAATCCCCTACCTTCAGGGGCTACCTAATTTTTCAGAAGGATAACTCCCGACCACACAGTGCTCGCATCTTCCAACATGCTCTGCAAGGTATACAGATGCTTCCCTGGCCACCGTACTCTCCTGACCTGTCACCAATCGAACATGTGTGGGATGTGATTGGACGCCGTTTGCGGACTCTGCCTTTGCCTCGTTCAGAAGACGGAATGTGGCAAATGGTTGAAAGGGAATGGAGAGCCATCCGTCAGGACACCATCCGCACTCTTATTGACTCTATGCCTAGACGTGTTTCTTCGTGCATCGCTGTCCGCGGTGGTCCTACATCCTACTGAGCCGACGCCGTTCTCGCTCTGTATTCTGACTATCATTTTGAAATAAAGATCACTTATTGCTGCTTGCTGTCTCTGTCATTTTTCCAAATTTCATCATTTTCTGACCACTCGTTCTTGGTGTTGCATTTTTAATGTCGAGCAGTGTAAATAAATAATCTTCCGTTTCATCTACATCATTAGAAACACTACATTTTTTTAAATGATTTTTGAATTAAGTCGGGTTTAATTTCATTCTATGTTTTTATTATCCTTATCCGCACACTATTTCTAGACTGGCATGACTCACTTCGCTCCTTTTGTAAATGTTTTTTTTTCACTTTCTAACATCCACGTATTTCACTGTCGATTTAAATTTTCTTTGAATGTTGTACTGAAACACACATCTAAAGGCTGAACTAATGGCGTTAATGCGCCTGGAATAACAGTCATGTCTTTATTACTCTCTTTCAATAATTTCTTCGTATTATCCGTTAGATGGGATTTGAATATGTTCCAAACTAAAAGACTTCCTGGATTCTTTAAGGCAACAGGACGTTTTTGCCAAATATTTCTTATCAAAAAACACTGTTTTCATCCGTATATTTCTGTCTCGTGAACATGAATGGAAACACCATTTCTGAAATTATATTTTGGCACCGTCTTTCTTTTAAAAATAAATGTGAGTTTTAATTTTTGTACTGTCCGCTAAGCAGGGAAGCACGAAGGTGGGATGAAGCTTTACGTGACCTGTTGTTTTATGTAAACCGTTTTTCTGCCTTTCACATCAATCACACGCATATTGTTCCCCTTATCGCTTCTCAATTCAGTATATCACTGTTAGAAAGCCTGCTTCAAAAATTAAGAGCATTGCGCATGCATCTTTCATGTTTCTTCGTAAAGAAAAGGATGCGCGTTATATTGCGAAATACCCAAAATTAAAAAAGTGTAGTTTGAAATTATAAGTGAGAGTTATACATCGGTGTGCGATAGATGCCAGAATATACGGTATATAATTGCATTAAAAAATTTTAATTATTTTTGGAATTCCTTGTTTCTTTTCATTACTTTTCACTTTTTCCAGAGAGTAGCTCAGAAAACCCTTCTTACACGACATCTTTTCCCAGCTACTGGACAAGTGACTATCCGTATATGAAGACATCCTCGTACCCAACAGAAGAATATGTATATACAATGGAAGAATTTCCATATGCAACATATGAATCTCCATACACGGAAGAAGAGTCATCTTTCACAACAGGAGATTATCCGTACATGGAGGAAGGATTCAACACTGCAACAGATGAATTCCTACCTACAACGGATGAATCTTACTACACAGAAGAATTTTCATCTGAAAATGGAAAACGTCCGTCAACGACAGAAACATATCCATATCCGGAAGAAGAATTATCTACTGCAACAGAAGAGTTATTAACTACAACAGAAAATTATCCTTACACAGAAGAACCGTCAACTACAACAGAAAATTATCCTTACACGGAAGAACTGTCAACTGCAACAGAGTTTCCATACAGAACAGAAGTATATACGCAGACTTCATCAACACCCATGGGAGGAGAAAATGAGAGATTTCCAGTAGGTACTAGTACAAAGGCCACCGTAAATACAGTAGAATCAGAGAGTGAAGAGTCTGATGTCAAGAAAACGACTAAGGAGTATCCCGAGAAAACAACATCCACAACGCTCAGCAGCAAACAAAGTACAGAGAGCATCTGTAAAGCTATGAATGGATTATATCTAGAGGTAATATCATTTGTACCCTTTTTTTAAATACACATATATTTGTTACGTCTGTTCCAGAAAAGGGCTCAAACAGCATGTATGTGTTTATGACGCACATACAAAACTATCCCTTAAGTTCTCATACAATTCTCAACTTGCAAATAAAATACTCCACAGCCACAAAAGCAGAACCTACTAATAGGAAAGTAAGTATGCTCTGTCGATGACAACAATGCCAGTACTCCTAACAGCAAATTGAATTCCTTCCTCAAACATGAAGTACTGGAAAGGATTAGAAAATTGGTAAAAAACCCTCTGTTTAATAGATCGATGCTCGATTTGTACACAACATGCACACAACCAATTAAAAAATAAGAGAAATTAGGTTTATAATTATGCAACTGGCTAGTTCAGTACTGAAATATTTGAAGAAAATGGCAATGCATACACATAGGAAAGTAATAAAATATATGACTAATTTTTATTTATATAATTATTATTAAGTATTTCTCTTACACTGTGACTTTTAGACTACGACTAAAATCTTTTCATTTACTTGAAAATTTTTCAGCATAATACCTGAATTCCGGCATCGAATAGTTTCACGGGAATACTAGTTCTTATAATTTCACAGATTTGTAAACATTATATATGCATTTCATGCCTGTTCGTTTAGCTTTTCAAGTCCCTATCCATTTTTATTCGCTCATTTTACTCTACCAAGGAAATAACCGAAAGTGAGAAGTTCTTACAAGCGTTGAATGTCTCCTTAATGTCCCATAGCCAATAAGACTGGTTATTTAGTCTTGTTTTCAGAATCAAAGATATCGAATAGTTGAAGGGTCCACACTGTTAGCAGCATTAAAAATAAAAATAAATAAATAAATAAATAAAATTATAATAAAATTCATAGAATATAAGAAAATATATGTTAAAAATTGCAATGTTAGGTTATTTTTTTTTTAAAGGAATGCCAATGGGTTCCAGACTGCTTAGTGGATACAAAATATAGCAAAAACATCCAAAGTCGGTTCCATCCCTCCCCCGATAAACACAGAGATCAGGATCGACGGAAATAAGGACCCAGGGAACCCTCCCCAAAAACACCCCCGGCAGTGGGATGAAAAGCTCAAAAATGCATATAAATAATTAAACCCCACCGTCGAACAGGGTATTTTGCTAATTTTTTTTCAGATTATAATGACAATTTTGCAGTTTCTATCATAGTAATTTCTCCTATTGCTGCATTTAAAATACATTTATTTTTCTCTAATAAAATAAAGCAAAATCTATATTCTTTGATGGTTATTTCTTAATGTCCAATTAAAATTTATTTCAATATTACTGATTGAATAACTTTCATGGTTAGAGAGATCATAACAAATAATAGGTTAGAGTTTTTCAAATTTTAAAAGATCTATCATGCATCCTGTTTCAGAATTAATATAATTCAATCTTGCTGGGAAGGTGACTGCTTCTACCAGGGAATGTTGATGACCTAGTCCGACAATTGGAGCAAATTTGGCAAGAAATACCGCGGAGACCATCCGAGAGCTTTATCAGTCTATGCCACGCCGTGTGGTAGCTTGCATCCAGGCTAGAGGTGGGCCAACACGTTATTGAGCTCGTTACTTTGTAACTATGTAACTCTGAAATAAATCATTAACATGTTTTGAAATCTTAATTATTTTCTTTTCTGTACATAATCTTCCTATCCACCAATTTTTGTCTCCATCGGACAACTCCTTCTTGGTGCGTCGATGTTTTTGTGATAGAGTGTATACAGATGAATTTAACAGTTAGTCAATTTTTCGCCAAAACTTCAAGAAATTCTGGAAGAAATATGAAAGATATAAAAAAGTTTTCGCCAGAGATATTTACACAGTTCATCAGTTCTTCATAGCTCCTGGAGTTTGCTACAGCATTATAAAATAGCATTAACTATATAGGAAATTGGGTGGGAAAATAAGGTTTGCCGGAAAAATAAGGTTCTTTCATTATATCCGAGGGTTCGTTATAGCGGTGTTCGACAGTACAATACACAATGCAATGCAACAACATATGCAGTGTGGTACAGATTTCCCACATACTTTCAAAACTTTTGTGAACATAGGACCTAAGATATCATTTCTGGTATCATTCAGCATTTGCATCTACCTGCTAGAAGACTATCTTTGTCTTCGCTCTACAAGGTAAATTTCCCGTTAGGAGATTTCTCTAAAAGGATATACTGTTCACTATATTTTGGTAATGATCACTAGTCCATCTGACTAAGGGATGAGGCGTGCCTTCTTGAGAGACTTTTTAAGGGAAACTAGCTCGTATTCATACGATATAGCTATATTCATAAGGAAGATAGCTCTCGTGTACTTTGTCATATTCAAATAACTTAAGTTATCCTTTAGTTTTTTTTTTAATTCTAAGTAGCAACGCAATTGTCTTTGAGATAGAGAATGTACATATTCTTATCATTATTCGCTATCGATTTCGGTAATAGAATAATGGGAATTTTTCACTTGGCTCCGATTTATTATATATGAAATTTATTGCTGGATCTTTCCCATATTGTTCTCGCTTTACAAGAGTGATTATTCAGTTAATGAGGTATTTTATGTTAAGCAAAAATTTTTCTCTCCTGCCTGCAGCGACAAACTTGCTTTAAAATCCCACATGCCGTTAAAATAGATATAAATGAAGAAATAATGAGGAGACACGACATGGTATAACTGTGATATTTCAGTAAAATTGCTGAATACTGCTCATTAAGAACGACTGTTTAATTTTAGAGATTAATCACATTAACATTTAAACATCGCGTTAGATATTTGTATATATACAGTATTTGTATATTTTACGTATATATATATATATATATACAAATATATATATATATATATATATACACATATATATATATATATATATATATATACAAATATATATATATATATATATACACATATATATATATATAAATGATAAAAAGTCCGAAATGCAAAGGCTAATGATTATAATGTATCAGTTTAATTGTGAAAATATAAAATTTTATCTTGTAATAGAGACTTGTTTTAATTCTCCATACCATTTGCACAGTTGTTTTTCGTAAAAAAAATAATTAAAAATATGGATCTAAGTACAACATATAACATGCAAAAATTAAACTTTTTAAAACAATTTAGGATAAATTACAGTAAGAATATTTCAAAACTTGTATGCTTAAAGGTTAAATTTTTTTTAAAAAAAAGGAGAAAAAGGTAATGAAAAAGAAATCCTCCCTTAAAAAACATAAAACCAAACGAAACGGACTTTTATCCGTTAGTAAACATGCTTGGCTTTAACAAAATGGCTTGGCAAAATACTATTCATTTCTTTTCCAATTGTTGAACTGTTGTTGAAACTTTCGTCGGGAAATATAGACTAGCCCATCGGTCATGCCCATCACATCATCTACGTTGTCTTTAAATACATCAGTTTAATATGTTTTAGTTCTCTACATTATTACACTCTGAATATAGGATATACAGCAATACTTCGTATAACCAGGCTTCCATCAGTCCTGTTTCCGGTTTCAAAACCTTAAAATATGATAAATTTTAACTGAGTAAAGTAAAACTTTGAGTTCTAGAAAATCAGTACATAAAATTATTTCTTTTGAACACATAATTGATTATTTTTTCCCCTTTATGCATTTAAATATTTTTTGCGCAACTTATTTTTCTGACGTTATAAAGTTATATGATGCAATACATATTTCATTTCTTTCTGGATTTCCTCTTTGTATGCGTTTAGGCTCGGGTCATTCATTCTTAGGCTCTCGTTGATCCAACCAATGGATCAAAATGTCATTGCAACATTAAGGCCTATTATTCAGGCCGCACCTTTAAAAAAAACCATAAAAGCTACAAGAGAAGAAGTACGCCTATTTTAACAGAATTTTGCAACAGCTATACCATCAGAAACGATATAAAAAATATAGACCAAGTATGGCATGAATTAACGGCACGCAGTATGAGAGTAGTCATGTCACCATGTCATAATATACTGCGTATCTGGATTCATTGCTTTTGTAATGCACTTTGCTGAAATTACTAATAAAATAATGCAAGTTTGTCAGGAACTTGGTTTGACTGAATTAAGATTCGGTCAATGCAATTCCTTCAGGGGATCGCCTTATCGGTGAGCAAGGATGTCACGACCCCAGTAGACTCTAATGCTCTGTCCATCTTTCCTTTGTAGCAAAATCATGAAAATTAACATATGTTACCATGAACCACAAGGGCGGGGCAATCAATATTAAAATCGTAGTCATAAGTCAACCTCACATAGGAGTCGAATCAATAACCTTGGTTTCGAGCTACAATAACCGCTAAACACCATATAATACTGGAGAACTAAAAGCCCGAAATGGAAGCTTTTATAAGCTATTTTCCGAGTTTTAGCATATGAGAATGGTAGATGGAAAGATTTTCCAATAGCTGGGCTTTTGCGACTAGATATTTTTTAAATTTAGCTAATTGATGGCTAAATTAAAGTTATTCATACGTTTTTTACATTCGCTAACCGCTATTTCATTTAGCGGATATTAAATGATGGATTAATTACCCACGTTTGTATTTTTCCGAGGTCAGTAGACAAACAAGGCTAGGCTTTTCGCAGACGTGACGTCACTTACTTACATACATAGACCTTATAAGATACAGACCAACACAACTGGGTTTTCTCCCTCGTCTGACGCATTCCCGGCTGTTCCCGGGACCACATCTGGAGAAGCAATGACGATTAGCAGAAGCTTAACAATGGTTGGCTATTGCAGAGCCTATAATTGTCAAGAAAAAGCTGGTCGTAGCGCCTCATTTCACAAATTAGAATGTTTACATACTTTTATTTTTGAAACTGAGATTCATTTTTAAAAATTTAGCATATTTATCAAACATAATTAATGTTCCAAATAATTATAAAGCTGTTGCCTACTTTCAGGCCTGTATATTTTTTAGCTTTTCCTACGCTTAAGGAAATTTATAACTACTTCTTTTAGAAAATAGTTCTTTAAATCTGAACTAATAGAAAATTTCAAACAAACATTTTTCTCTTAGAATTTTTATGCTTTTTATTGGAGTAAATAAGTAAAAAATACTAAAATACCTAAAAAATTAATTTTTGAAAGTTTTTGTTTATAATTCTAACTTGTCCTGCCTTTTTAAAATTATAGGTGAATATTATAGCATAATTTCTATAAAGGAGTTTTATTTCAATTAACTTTCATAATTTCCAGTATAGTCCTAACTTTAACATAATATAATTTCTATAAAGGAGTTTTATTTCAATTAAATTTCATAATACATAATAATGATAAACACTTTAAACACCTTAATAATCTTTATACATTTATTCTACTGTTAAAATTATATTTAACTGTAATAATTAATTGTGCTAGTATTTTATAGTGATTATTTTTGTTAAATTTATTTCTAGTTCGGCATAAGATTTTTTTATTTACTGTGAATTTAAGTTACTAGCGAAAAGGGCCGGTAGCCTAGAAAGACCATTAGTTTCGAAACGGCATTTTGCGCTGTTTCACTATAAATGTTCGGTTTATTTGCAAATTGTGGCCACCAGATATTATCGCCCTGTGTTATATTTAAAGAAATGAAGAATCTGCATGAATACATGTATGTTTCTCGCAATGTGAAAAAACGACTGTATCTAAAGCCATAAAATTTTGAATAATATGATCCTCCATCCGAACACGGGCACTTGGACCGCCGAATTTCGAATTAGTTTTAATCCATTTCATATTTTGTAAAATTTTTACGAATTTTTGATTATCAAAGAGAGCAATGGCAACACTGTACGGAAAATAACATTTTTATCTTCAGCGCGGAAATTCTACAGACATGCTGTTTTCAAATATTTTGTGACGTTGCCGTTGAATTGAATTTTTGTGTGGTTTACGTGCAAAGAACATGATATTCAATAAATAAAGGTAACACACAAAACGTTAAAAACGTCTCTTTGGGCGCAATATAAAATCTGAGTGCTTCCGGATTTTATTTTATCTTTTTTTTTTTTTCTCCCCCATTACACTCAGAAAAGTTTATGATTCGAATTTTATGAATTATTAAAATAAGTAATCATCTTATGATCATATTGTAATGTTAACAATTAATGATCATATAATCAAATAAACGACTGTCTTTTAATGTTATAATGATTTTAAAAACCACTGCCTGAAAATGCTCATAAAATTTTAAAAAATATCAGATCTTGTTTAATTTTGTCTCATTTATTTCAAAGCATCATGTACACCTTGTACGCAAAAGTAAATTAATAAATTTTGTGTTTAGAGTTTTTAACGTTTTACCAAAGTAAAGCTGTTTATACAAGAATTACGCGTGAAAAAATGCGCAAAATGCAGTAAAAAGTGCCTTAATGAGATATATTAAATCTTATTTGTAAAACGTGTGACCTTCATAACGTCATCACTTATACAGCATAACGCATTTAATAATTAAAAACAGTTATGTGATACAAACGCTATAGGTTTCAGTGTTAAAGTAAACTAGATCGTCACTACTCCTTCTTGCGGACATGTGGACGACGCGCGCTCCGCCCACTGGGTTAGTCTATCTCTTATAAGGTCCATGCTTACGTAATAGGGAGAAACGTATACACAAAGTCGGTAATTTCTTTTGAGTATATTAGGAGCCAGTGACATCACACAAGAGTAAAGCTTGTGGTACGGTAGCCTTGGGTTTTTCTACAGTACATCTGAGGGCAAATGCATGAGCTTCACTAATCACTGAGGATGCAAGAGATTATAACCTTAACTACTGGAATTATCGGACCATTGACAAAATTCTCCTTGTATGATGAAATACTTTACAGGTATGATGAAACGAAACCAAAAAGGGCTACGTTAAATATGCAAACAATTCAAGCCAATGCGTCGTTTCACTCTTTTTTTTTTTTTTTTTTTTTTTACATTTGCGTTCGCTCAAGAGCTAGTAAGAAATTTCTCAACAGTCAATAGTTAGCTAACTTAGGCCTTTCGAGTAGAAAGTTTTGGCACTGCAGATAGAAGTAAAGTTGCTGATACTAAATTTTGATTCAGTGTATACCTACGCAGGAGTATCGTTGTTTCACAAGTAACCATTTGCTTATTTATCTAATGTTTCTAATATGGAGATATTCCGTTCGAGGCTTTCAACTCAATGGCTGCCAGAGATAAATGCAAGTATTTGGAATTTTCTATCTTGAACTCGGCAGACAAAGTAGTGTTAATTAATTAATGATTTGTAAAACAGCAGAAATGTATATCAATTTCGTACAGTATGTTAACATACAGCTTAATATATTCATGTAATTTATTCATTAATAATGTACTCATGTATTAATGTAAACATTATAAAAATTTAGATAAAGAAGGATTTCTGATTGCACTGATACAGTAGCAAAAGCAATGCTACAAAATAATGTAAACAATACAATTGTAGTGCTGTAAACAATTTCACTCAGGCAGAGTATATCAGACATTATACGTATTTCTAAATTCATACATAAAAAATTAACTAAACAATACACTCTCAGATATGAAACTTTAATTCACATTTTTCTTCAGAAGTTTGTAATAATTTGCATTTTCCTAATCATGATATTTTGTTTTGACAGCATCTTTGTTCTTATATGTGCAGAGATCCATTAACATACAGATATTATTTTCACTATTTCAAGTCAAACAACGAGCCATGCACAGTCCTGAAGCAATCTGGAGTAAGTACATACTGCTAATACATATATATTTTTTCTTTTTTTCAATTTTAACACCAGTCTTAACAGTAATTCTCTGGTTAACTTTTAACTCGGATTGAAATATTGATTAACTGAAGGAAACAGATAATTTATTATACTAAATTTGTTTAACTAGGCTATGTTTTGGAGTTCATTCTTGTGGTGGAGTTTCTAATAGAAACTGGTTGTAATTATATTATTTTTGAAAAAATCATAAAAAAGAAAATCTATGCAAGCTAGACCGTCAAGCTTATCGCCGGTGAAAAACATTTCGCTCCACAGTCCCTTTTTTTATTGACCCTGGTTACAATGGGGTACTGTGGACGTCGATAATACTCTTGAAAATAATTTGAATATTTTTTTAACTTAAACGAATACATTGATTTGTTGTTCTGCTGCTAGGTTTACAGATGAGTTTTGAGCTTTCATAGGACCGTCGTTTTCATACATAAATTAATTTATGTTTTCATTTCAATTCGAATAGTTTCTGCTTTCTTTTGAGCTAGAATTCCCTAGGCGTGGTCATTTTCAGTTGAAAGTATCTGTTTATATTTTACGTTGAAGACAAGAAAATACCCGACATAACGAAAGCAAGATTATTTAAATGATTTTTCTTAAATCTGTAGCCCACCAGCGGCCGAGCGGTAAAGACGCTGAACACTGGTAGTTCGGTCTGAGGTTCGAAACCCGCGAACGGGCTGGCTGCATGGGCGTTTTCGTGGTTTTCCCCATGTGTAACGTGTATACGAGCCAGTTTCCCTTGGAAAGTCCTCCACGAAGGCATCCCTCCCTTTAGGCAGATAGCCCTCGTGTGCTTTGCCATAATTTGAATTTGAATAACCTCTTAAATCTGTAACGGATAATATACCTAAAATAATATCTTATAGCATGGCTGAATTATGATTATTAGAACGATTATATGAAAACAAAAATTTGAATGATTTTTAATTAGTTTTGTGTTAATTTAAATTTTATATGAAATAAAAGTTAATTTCTAACAAAATAGAACTTTTGCGAGGAAAGGTGCATTTTTACGACATTTGATCTTGTTTTCTTATTAAACACATAAAACTGCGAAATTAAAATCCAATAATTTTTATATTACATGTTAATCAGTAATTGATGATCATCATAAAATATTACTGAAATGTTTCGAGGATATTAATATGGATGAAGTAATATGAGGTAAGTATTTAAATGCAGGGCGATAAAAGATTTTGTAACTTAGTCTTCTTGGAATCTAATTTTTTGAATATCTGATGGAATTCATATTTTCGTTATAAATCAGTGCTGTCCATTATATTTCATTTAATAATTTATTACATTTTTTCAATTAATTATAGAAAATAATATTAGAAGTTATATTACCTATTTTCTTCAGTTTTTGCTTCTGGTTATTTACTAGTTGGAGGATTTCCGATAAAACTATACTACGCTCAATCATAATTTTTTATCATTAAAGTATTGTTTACTAATGATATATCTGAATACAATTTCGATTTTAGTAATGTCACTTAAACTAGCCATCCGTATTACTTCCATAGTTCTAATCCGCTACTTTCCCCTTTCACACAGTTAAGTTGGTCGAACCCCATATACGCTAATTCTTAAGATTGTTTGGTTTTGGCACTTTAGCGTAGCTCCTGCAATTTAGTCAAAGTCCCAGGTGCCCTTCGTTCAGCGCGCGTTTTGTTCTACGTACAAAGTGCATGCTTCTACGTTTTCTTGTTACTTTTATCTGTTATATTTTGCATCAAACGAACAAAAATGTGCTGCGCTTTAAAACTGTTGGAAACATAGCTTTAAGATAACATAATGTCTAATATTCAAAAATGTAAAACTATCATTTTTTTTATGATAAGAATTTAAAAATTCATATGATGTAAATGAATCTAGTAAAAGACGAAGAATAGCTTTGTATTCCTATCCTAGGGCGCCTAGTACGCACCAAATGCTCTATTTATTAATTTGTTTTATTAAATAACGAACTTTAGACAAGCTATGTAATAGAAATATATATTAACTAACAAATATGAAAAATACTTAATGAATTAGACATGTTAATTTGGGTGCATACAAGAATTCGGGATGCTGTTTGACCTAGCCTCTTAGAATATGTTGGTGTTATGACTTGTATTACTTGTCTGAAGGTTGCAGCAGAACAAGTCTACGAATCTGATCGTGGCAAAGAGCGCAGCATTGCGCTTGTCGTGCACATGGCTACCTTAAAAATGACAGTACGTCCTTGCCCAGTTCCGTCTCAGTTTCGAGGAAGAATGTCGTGGAGTACAGATCAGAGAATCTCCCACCTGCTCTACCCCTGAAACCAAACCACTCGAAAGAAGTTTCGGCTTAGTAGAAATGGCATTAAACACTTTAGTGCCTGGGCACAAGGACCTATACCAAACTGAACACAAATGGCCTTGCGTATTTACCTACGAAAAATTTACATAATATGCAAGCAATGAGTTTAGACTGCCACGTGTTTGCATACAGTTCGAAACAATTCCTTGTTCAATAAAAGCTGTCGAGCTGGTGAGTAGTGACAAGCAAATGGTGAAAAGTAGAAACTTAATATTTTACAGAGAATATCGGTAAAGTGCGATCATATGGTGCCCGCAGGTAATTAAATTTAAATAGACTACCAAAACATAATAATATTAAAAATATGAACTATGAACAGGTACATTAAACAATTGTTTGAATATTAAGAATGGCCATCGGCCTCTTGCTGTTTACAGAACTAAGTCGTGGCTACAAATTCTAATTTGTGAATTAATAATTTTGTCTTGGTTATCATTAATATTCCCGGCAAAGTGATAGTAATATATCCGTAGCTGCATAATTTTTAAATCGTGAATTCTGTTATTTGGAACATAGAAAACAGAGGTTGTAATTTGCCGCAAGATGCAGTTCTCGGCAGTTTGCAATTTTCTTCTGTTTGTTTTACAGGAATACGGCCAGACTGAACAGGCATAACATAGTGTGGGACACAAAATTGATTTATAAATAAGTAATTTTTTTGTCAATAGATAGAACCCTGTTTCGAGCAATTAAAGCGTAAAGTTTAGCTATGAGCACTCAAACTTCTGGATAACAGATGTAATGTGTGCGATCCATGTTACAGTTTGTGAGGATCACTCCAAGATCTGTTAGTCGATGAAAGGGTATTTCCATAAAACTATAAATAATTTCCATATAACTATAGGTTTTCGCTTGTCCCCCCCCCCGAATGAACATGATAGTGACAGTTTTTTCGGTATTGACCATAATTTTCCACCTTTCTATCAAAATATCCAATGCCTGAGTTTTCTAAATGTTGGACGACTGGCCTAAAAATGCACTTCGAGCAAGGATCGCTGTGTCATCAGAGTATACTGCAAGTGTAGTGTTTGTGGAATATTGCTTACATAAACACTGAATAAAGTGGCCCAAGACGGGACCCTTGTGTCACACCTACCAGAGTAGCACAGCGTGTAGAATATGTACCTGGAATGTGAACAACAAAGCTTTTACTTGCTGTTAGAATAAATTAGTGACGCTTTTGCATAATGAAACTCGGCAGCGTCAAAAACAAGCGATATATTAGCGAAAAAGGATTTTACCTATGCTTTGATGCAAAAGTCTTGAAACGATTTTGTACTTGTGTTGCACCTGAGCTCCATTCTTTTTCAGCCATGTTACCTTCTTTTTTGGAATATACTCCTGCTATTATTGCCTAATAGGAAGTCTGAAGTATTTATAATTTATAATTGAGTCTCTTGTAAGTTCTTTTTTCTTCAACACTTCAATTTAAATGCTTGTGAAGACTGTTAATTCTGATTAATGTTCCACTTCAGTAAGCAAACTCTCTGACTTATTCACACTTAGATTCATTACATTAGATTTCACACTTAATCTAACTTACTTTTTTTTTAATAAAACTGTATTAAATAGAGGATAGTGTACGTAAACACCTTAACTGTATTAAATGCACGACATATCATTTGTCAAGTAGGATTTAATTGTGTTTGTACAGATTGTGTACTTTGTAAATAAATTCATCCAGCCAGACACGGCCAAAATTTGGGCGATATCTAGGAAGAGACTTTTAGCTTATTATATATTTAAATGTCCTCTTGCCGCAAAGACACTATACATTTACAGACATCCATGATATTCAAACCCAGGCCCAAGGCTACAGTAGCCAGCAACGCAGACCACTATCAAGGCAGCTCTTAGAGCATGAAACACGTTATTATAATACATAGTTTCAGATATTTATTAATATCATCGGCTCCAGTTAACAAAATAAAGAACTCACCTTCCCCCACCTTACGATCAAAGAGAAAAATATATTTATTTGAGATAAACACATTCGAATTATTATACATAGGAATAAAATCGACCCCCCCACACAAAAAAAAAGACCTAATAGCCTATGCCAATAAAAAGCATTTTCCTTGATTCAATGATTTTGCTGATTCGTGTTTTTGGCTTGGTACAGATAATGTACATTATCTTATAAATATATCAAACTTAATATCATTTTAACTGGTATCATTTGATTTTCAAATATGCTTGAATACCGCTCGCTTAAGTGATTGCGACAAAACAGAGAAGAGTTATCCAAGGCAATTAATGCCTTCGTGGAAGAACTTTCTAAGTATAACAATCTTGCATTTAGTTTACAAATGGAAAAATCACGAAAACAGCCATACAATCAACCCACTCGCTGAGATTCTAACCCGGTGTCGAACTACTAATGTTCAGTAATCTTAAGCTTCACCAATTACTGAGTGGTTAATACCACTGAACACTGGTAGTTCTATAAGGTATTTCTCCCGGCTTGTAAGCACGCCTTCGTGGTGCAACGGTCAAGCACACTCGGCGCGTATTCGAGGGGTCCGAGGTTCAAGTCCCGGCGACGGCATTGCGTATTTTTCATGTTTCCTGCTTCGAAATAACCTGATGTCTCTACAGTTCAACCTGGCTTCGAGTCCTGGTCAGCAGGTTGGCTTCATGGTTGGTTTTTCCCATTTGTAACAGAATACGAGCCTCTTTCCTTTAAAACGTCTTTCACAAAATCATCCCTCCCTGTTGGCAAAAACATTTTATGCTTCGCGTAATCTGAATAACCTATCAGCGACCTTAAACATTCAATCACTGATGGAGCTACATATTTCTTATATTCAGTAGATTTCTTGTTTTATATTTCCTTTAACAAATTTTCCATCTTTCAGTTTTGATATTTGAACTGATTATTCTGACAGGAATTTGCAAAATATCTGAACTAAAAAAAATGACTAAAATGATATTTTAATATTTTAGAAATCCATAACAATCTGATAATATTTTCCAAATACACATACATACAAAGTAAATAACTAGATAAAATAAAACACACTCACTTCCAAAAGTTAAGCAAGGAGAGGAAAATGCTAATTTCCGGAAGCCAATCAGAATTGAAGAGGATGCAATTCGCTGCAGAGGTAGATGGAAGTATGCAAATATGTTAGGTAACAGCCAATCGCGCTTTCATGTCAAGAAATGTGCAAAAAAGGCAGTCTTATAAGAAGCCAGCTTTATGAAGGGTTACAGAAGCTGATTGTAAGTGCTGATAGAAGGTGTTTAAAACTTTCGTACAATTTGTTTTCAAGACATACGTGTTTCTATGACTTCCAGAAGACGAATGGGAGACTCTGAGCGCTGACGTGCCGTGGGGCGCATTGAAGCAGGACAGTAGATCATAGATGTTGCTCTTTTTTTCGGCGTTCATCATTCTGTAATTTCACGTTTATGGAAACAATTCCAAATCACACAGACAGTTGTTCGAAGGCCCGTATCCGGTCTCCCAAAGGTTACAACCCCCGTGGAAGATCGATATATTGCTATTGTAGCCAAGCGGAATCGCAGAGCGTGACATCTATAGTTACAGCGTCCATTGGCAAGGCGATATCTGTAGCTACTATACGCCGAAGATTATATATGAGTGGACTGTACGCCCGGGTACCTCGAGTTTGTGTTCCTCTACCCGCCCAATCAAGAGGGGCACGACTACAGTGGTGCGGGGAACATGCCAATTGGAATGTCCTCTGACTGGGGCAATGTCAAGTTTACAGATGAGTCAAGATTTTCTCTGGAGCCAGATGACAAGCGTATAAGGATATGGCGTGAACAACGAACACGCAATCAGTCCCAAAACATCACCGAACATCATGCATTCCGAGGCGGAAGCATTATGGTGTAGGGGGGATTTCATTAGGATACTGCACGGACCTGCACATCTTTAAACGGGGTCCTTTGATGGCTCTCCGGTATCGAGATGAAGTCCTAGAACCCATTGTGACATTGTACGCTGCAGCAGTTGGCCCTACTTCTGTTTTGATGGACGATAACGCGCGTCCTCATAGAGCTGACATCGTCGATGACTACCTGGAGAGTGAAGGGATTGCTCGTACGGCATGGCCAGCATATTCGCCCGACCTTAATCCCACTGAAAATCTTTGGGATGCTCTCGGCCATGCTGTATCTTCACGTTTCCCACCTCCAGCCACTCTTATTGAGCTGCAAACTGCTCTACAAGAAGAATGGTGATTGCTTAATTCTACGGTGGTTGACCACCTAATTGAAAGCATGGTCACAAAACTTTGTATACAGATGAGGGGGGGATCACATACCCTATTAATGTCCTTTTTTTTCATTTTATGCTGTTTATTTTCTCTTTATACATAATTCTGTTTAAGTCTCTAGTATGTCATTATCTGATAACTTACAAAAAATTAACATTGTTTTCATTTCTGTATATAATTGATTTTGTTTTATGCATAAACATATATGCTACTTTCCTGCAGAATTTTGTGTCAATCAAAGCAGTATTTGTTGATTTTTTTGCATTTTACCTCTTCGTGCTTAACTTTTGGAAGTGAGTGTACTTCAGACTGAATTAACCACCTACAGCCTTAACAGCTGCTCGTTAAATCGTTTTAAATAACAAAAACCTAAATTACTAGAAGAATAACAGAATTAAATGTATTGTATTTAAAGCAACTAAACTTACATGCTCCCTATACTTTCAAAAAGAATTTGTTTCAATATTTTTGCTTCATTTATTGATTTAAATGTAATTCGAAATATACACAAAACGCAATCACTCAGAGTTATGTAAACAGAGTTCTCTCGTCCCTTATGCAATATTTCCATAATTAACAAATCTTAAAATTAAAAAGCTGATTTTTTTTTAATGGTGGTGAATTTGAGATCTCTGATTTCGCTGTTCTTTGTCCTTTCCGACTCATGGTCTGAAATAAAGGGTCTTTTGTTTTTCTACTTTCATGGAACCGCGTCGGTAAACTTCATAGCTGGAGGGGAAAATGCGACGAGATGCGAAATTACCATTTAAAGTTGGAAAAGGCTCGTTTTACGATTTGTCAGATGACCTTCGATGTATTTTTCCAGGTAGGATACGAACTACGCGAAATTTAATTGAAGACCCTCTCTTCTTAGTGCCAACTTTCATACAACAAACAATAGCAGCCCCATCTTATATACGAAGGCTGAAACAGAACAAAGAAAAACCACCAACTGCGCGATTTTGGATTTTGCTTTTCGTCGCGAGAAGATGAGTGCTACAAAACGCCATTGGAATATTTCATTGAGACGTCAGCCCTCTATTTTCGTTTATCAGACGTTGTAAAAATTGTGCATAGAAAACAAATATTAAATTTAATATCTGGTATGTGCTAAAGTAAAAAGGAATTTCTTCCATAATTAAATTATAGTTTTATAATGCTTAAAAGACTAATGAGCCATATATTATTTCTTCTCCACAGGAATTCAAAAATTTCCAAGTAATAGAATATATATATATATATATCAGTTTTGACTTACATAAAAGCGATAGATTAATGACATACAAAAACTGAATATATATATATATATTGTTTCAAAAGAATATAGTAAAGTTAAATTAAATAATTCTCTTGCGCCATTGCTGCAAGGAATGAAATTTGAATTTAACAAAATTTCTATTCGTAAAAAGCAAATTAAAGTAAAATATTAATTATAGAAATAGGTTTCAAAGAAATTATAAATAACTTATATTGCTGCGAACTAATCTACAATATCATTTAAATTCTGAGAACATAAGTATCAAAATCTATTAACAAATATAAAATTATTAAAAACAATAAATATGCATAAGTGAATAATTGTTGAGCTGACAGAAGACAAGACTTATCAAGGGGAAGTTGCCCTCAAACCTAACTCTTCAATTATTCAATTCGTGTTTCGTCATTTATGTAGGCAAGCGTAAAATTCAAAACCAAAAGTAAAACCAAATGATGTGATTTACCAAAAGTAATTCGAACGAGTGGAATTTTTAGAAAAGAACAAATTAAAGTTAATATAAAACAATTTTTATAAAACCAATTTAATTTAGAAACTCTTGCCCACAAAAAACTTCCCCGACACGAATATGCATATAAACAAAAAAGATACTATTAACATACAAAAAATAAACTAGAAACTAAATTAAATAATACTAAAATAATATAATAAAGGCAAATAAAAAGTAAGTTTTAAATTAAATTAATTAATTTACCATTATTTCTATTGGAGTGTGGACAAGGAGCAGTATGTCAAATTAAGTGATGTAAAGTAGTGTTTCTTCTATTTATAAAAGAAGGCGCTAGTAAAAGGTAAAGTTGAGTGATAAGCTGCTGTATGTAAGAACCATTTAAAAAACTATTTAAAATTATTCTGCAAACTATATGTAATGAAAAAAGTGTGTTCTGTAGCTAAAAGATTTTTTTAAACTAACTGTGTAGTCATGTAAAAATGTGTAAAAATTGTGAAAAAGCAAACTATTGTAATGCGAAAAATGGTTGTAAATTACTAAGGATTAAAAATTTTTTTAAGGACTGTAAAAATTTTTATACTATTAAACTAAAGAATATAAATGATATTGTAGATTAGTTTGCAGCAATATAAATTATTTATGATTTCTTTTAAACCTATTTCCATAATTAATTTTTTACTTTAATTTGCTTTTTA